>BFEA01000058.1:581583-597789 GCA_003427395.1 Chara braunii
CTCCCTCCCCGATCTCAAATCCTCCTCCTCTCCACGCTCCATTCCGTTCGATCGCAAACAGTCCCTCCGCCCTCCGTTGCCATTCAATCCTCCCTTCCCGATCTCAAATCCTCCTCTCCACGCTCCATTCCGTTCGACCGCAAACAGTCCCTCCGCCCTCCGCTGCCATCCAATCCTCCCTCCCCGATCTCCCTTCCATAATCATTCCCCCAGCTCCTCCCTCTACTGTTCCCATTATACTCTGCGAACACCTCTAAGCTTCGTCCAACTGACCCAATCCCGCTCATTCCCTCTTCATAGTTCACCCGACACTAGGCTGCGGCTATGTATCCCCCTCCTCCCCCTCTTCTATCATCACATCTACACCAACTAAGAATCTCCCTCCATCCTGCCCCGCCATTTCCCATCCTCCCCAGTCTTCCGGATCGCAATCCGAATCCTTTACTTTCCTCGCCTACATCTCCCCGCCCTCCGTTCTCATTTCCATCTTTCCTCGACTATACGCTGATTGCAAACAGTCCCTCCGCTGCTGTTGCCATTCAATCCTCCCTCCCCGATCTCCCAATCATAATCATTCCCCCAACTCCTCCCTCTTCTCTTCCTGTTATACTCCGCGAACACCTCTAGGCTTCGTCCAACTGACCCAATCCTGCTCATTCTCTTTTCATAGTTCACCCGACATTAGGCTGCGGCTACATAGTCCCCTCCTCCTCCTCTTTTGTCATCACATCTACGCCATATGATAATATCCCTCCATCTTGCCCCAGTCTCCCTGATCGCAACCCGAATCCTCTACTCCCCTCGCTCACATCTCCCCGCCCTCCGTTTTAATATCCATCTTTCCTCGAATATACGTCGATCATATACTCTGTGAACAGCTCTGGGCTTCGTCCAAACTGACCCAACCCTTCTCGCCTACGTGCCCCTGCCCTCCGTTTTCTTTCAATCTTCCTCTTCGCACCTAGCCGATCACGGCTGACCATATCACGTTCTCTGAACCCCTCCTCTTCTCCCACTCATTTCCCTTGTCCCCGTTCAATCATCCAGCGGGATAGTCCCGTCCCCACTCCGATTTCCTTCTCTTAGTCATACGAATGCTTCTAGGCTTTGATCACAACTAACCTCCGTCTTATCGCGACCCCTTTATAGCCCCCCCGTCATCCGTTTGGTGTTCCACCCGCCTCTCAATTACCACATAACCTTTCCCGGGCAGTATAATCTTCCCCCCCCCATTCACGTTCAAATTGGCCTGCCTCACCTCTCTTTTACGTCAATTGACAATCCCCTTCCACTCTGCCCCAATTATTTCCCATCCTCCCCCACCTCCTGGATCGTAACCCCAAGTCCTTGCTCTCTTCGCCTACATTCCCCCCGCCCTCTGTTCTCTTGGCTCCAAATTCTATTTTTCTAATATTCACCCCCCCCTCCGTCCACCCTTGTGACCTCCTTTTCTTTGGTTTACTGATCCCCTACTCTAACTGACCCTTGCCACACAACCTAGGGATTGAAGGTTCCGACAGCGTAATCAAAGTGGGCTAGGTTTGAGTCCCATTTAAACGAAGAGAATGGCTTCCTCAACCCAAAACGCGGCTATAACGAGTCAGAACCCCTTGGAAAAATTGATCACTGTAATCGATAACGAAGCACTCAAATTCCTGATAGAGAAAATGAAAGTTCAAGGGATACAGACCACGGAAACACGAAGGGTTGACGGCAAAGAATAGTAGGTCATTGTCTGGAAATATCCGGAGGAAAAAGTGGCAGAGTTGGACGATTTGCATGAAAGACACGGTGTGGCGTTTAATTTCGCACGCAACGGAGCGGATCTCCGAGAGGCAGAGAAGAGAAAATGAGTCATAGAGGCAATTAAGAAAGAACCGAAACTGAAGCAAATTGGAGACACTTTCACTCTGCAAATTATGGGCCGGAACAACATTATGGCATTGTTTACTTATGAAGAACACGCACGGCTCACAGCCGACATACAATCCAAAAATTGCAATGGGTCAGTCTGCACAATCACCAAATGGAAAAAATTGATTGCACAAAGGCAGAACCCGGGGTTTACGGTATCTTACAAACATACTCTCCTAAAGGAAAACTTATGGGTTCAATTCGACAACATCCAACCGGGATTCCATGGTCTACTGGTGGATAGGCTAGAGAGACACTATACAACAAACAGGATCCTCAAATGGATCCTGCCAACACCGGAATTCCTAGCACCGCACTGTGGTACCATGACGGCGGTGCTGGAAGTCAAGACAGACGACCCTCCGGTATTCCCACCAACCTGGCAATTCAAGAGAAATCAAGGTCTCAACTAGGACCTCTCCGATCTGTTTCCGGGGCAGAGAGCGGGGGCAAATGGGTACGGATCCCAATTGCCCCAACTATCTGAAATAGTCGAAAGAGCGCAAACTCCTCCCCAACATGCTGGTGGAAGTGGAGGATGCCCCAGGTACCTGGTTCATCCCTGATTCCAACTACGATGGGTGGGTGTTCGATGACAACCTGGAGGAACTAGATTGGGTCTGGCACTACGTCAATCCGGTGCCGTCAGTCAAAAAACCCAACATCTTCCCCCCTGCAGATAGCAAATGGCAGAAGAAAGCAACCGGGAAAGTATCAGGAAACCCAACGAAGAGTAATACCGACCCTCTCATCGATTCCCAGGTGATCAGGGAGGAAAAGGCTCGGGAAAACTTACTATTGGACTTGGAAGCGGTCAGGGAACAAACCGTACAAGAGTTCAATAAACAACCAACCTCCTCCCAGGCCATATTGAAGAACCTCGAACAAGCAGAGCACTCCGGAAGAAGGAAAGAGCACACTCAGATAACAAACGCACGCTGAACAATGTCGACGTGTATGAGACCACGGAGGGAGGTCTCAAGAAACAGAAGGCAATGGACACAGAGGGGAGGGAGGGAGCAATATGAACGTCCGTCGAGGAGGACAAAAAAGGCAAGATGCTAGACTCAGGGGATCTTGGGACAGGAAGTGTGGCAGATGGAAGCAACAATGAAATAGGGGGGTCAACCACAGACAGTGAAAATGGCTACCAACGTTCCCTACAGTGGCTCAGGGACTGTTGAGAAGGTTAAAAGGGAAAGGGAGCACACTTTCGATATCCGGGTAGCCTGCCTGAAGCACGCGGAAAGATCCCAAAAGAGTGGCAAGCGGGGAACAATCGATGGCATAGGGAACTGCAACAACCAATTTGAAGCACTCTGTAAGGAAAAGGCTGAGAAGTTCTTTGAATACACAGCTTTCCGATACGCTGAAAAGAAGAGGGCAAGAGATCAGGGAGTAACGGACAAGGATAAGACTATCCCAGACACCAAAGACGATTTCCAAGATCTGCGCCCAAAGAAGAGGAAGTCAGGAAAGAATCAGAAAAAGAAAAGACCTCGACGCATAGCAAATGGAAAATGAAGAGGAATCAGACCGTACTCTTCTGGAAAAGGAAGCAACAGTGGTGGTAGCCCAAACAGAGAAATTGAAGAAATTGAACGAGGAATACCTGAATTCGTCACTATTGCACACATTGCCAAGGATGAGGCTCCGTTGGTGGTGGAAACGACAAAGTCATCACGTATGACACTGATGAACATCCACCCGTTGATTGCTGCCAGGTATGTGGAAAAAGTGGGGGAATGGCAGATTGCCACTAATGTATCATTTCAGATTCCAAGGTTTGAGGAAGGCCAGAATGTGGTCGAGATCCTCCAGGAGATGGTTATGGCGAAAATTCCATTGGGCATCTTTGAGATTGTCCCCGGGGAAACGGACCAGGAGGATACAGTCTCCCAAGTCGACCAGGACGATCACCCGACACAACGCATGGATCATGGGAGGCACTCCCCCTGGGCTTTCTCACCCTTGATTGTCAAGATGTCGGAGACAACACAACTTAGAACAGGAATGACATGGAGACCTTGGATAACTGTGACAGCAGTTCCATACAGTGTTCTATCGGGTCCAACTATCCCGGCGAAACTGGCGGCAGTGTCGGTTGCTCACCTCATCTCCACAGGGATGCTGGATGGAGATGAGGACCTAGATGCAAGGGTATACTCTATTGATTGGGAAAGATTCTACAAAAGTGATTGTTCGGATTGTGAGTTGAAGCAGGAGAATGAAGATGATGAGAAGGAAGACGTGGGGTTGGGCTTAGATTTGGGAAAGGACAACAGTGATAGTGATGGACCGTACAAGATAGATGATCCAGACGTAACGTCGCCCCTGGAGAAGGGACAAGACACGCCCAGACCCACTTCTGGTGACGAACCAGTGGGAATGGACACGGGATAGCTGCGAGGATGGAGGAGCTCATAAGAGTAGCGAATAAGGGGGCGGAATGGAAAGACTGGAAGTATCAAGGGATAGTTATCCGAAGCTAGAACATCAATGGGTTGGGTAATATCGTAAACAAAGAAGACAAACTGAACGACTTAATCAAAGGTCTGACAATACACAACAATAAAATAGTTGACATTATAATGTTACAAGAAACCCATCTTACCCTCTCGGCTGAACACAATAGAATTCGCACTTTCTTAGCAAGGAAACTAGGAGGTATCAAAGATGAAATATGGGTTGCAGACAGTGTATTGCGCACGAAAGGGACAGCCATTCTGGTCCCCAAATCCTCTCGCATCTACACGACAGGAAGGATCCTAGACAAAAAAGCCGACCTTAGTGACGATGGTGCCTCATGCACTTCAAATGGAAAGAGGAAGAGTTTGTATCGATCATTGTCTACGCTCCAAATGATTCATCCGAGAGGACCACCTTTCTTGCCAATCTAAGCAGAATGATTCCCCCGCTCTCAACTTGTGTTGTAGCTGGCGATTGGAACATCACGATAGATCCCTCCACAGACCGTATATCAAGGTCGTTCAGCTCACCTAACACACAAAAGGCGATACCAATCCAGAAATTGATGCTAGATCACAACCTGGTAGAACCGTATAGAACTTTGCACCGTACCAAAAGGACCTTCACACTAATAAAAAAGAATCACGCTCATCACACTGCCTTCTCATTCATAGATTACTTCTTGGTATCAGAGACAATGATGGGGGCGATCAAAAGTGTTGAAATTCTACCTCTTGCACCATATTCGGGCTTGGACCATAAGCCGATTGAGCTAATAATCAGCTTTGAGCATTTTGTGAGAAAAGGGGCCAGTTTTTACAAACTAAACAACTCTCTCCTATTGAGTCGGATTTTCCAGGGCGGGGTATGCAACTGTTGGCAAAACCAGAGAGCCACACGCCTGCCCATTCATGATCGATGGAAGTGGTTCCAAGAGAGCTACTCCGCTCTCTTCCAGACAGTGGCAAAAATCTCAAGGAAGCTAGCTACCATGAGAAAACAAAGGAGACAGACTTTGGAATTGGCCCTAAAGATCGTTGAGACCAACCTGATTGACAACCCTTCGTCTTCGCTATACTCCGACGTCCTTGAGAAAGCACGTGAGGAATTGGCTTTATGGAGATGGTGGGACATAAAAGGACTCCAAATAAGAGCCAGAATGAACGAATACGAGCTTCGCGAATCAATGTCGAAACAATTTTTTGCCTGCATCAAAGCCAACTCAAGGGCGAGTACTATAGAGAGTTTGAAAACTCTCAAAGTCCCAGAAGAGACAGTATCACATAGCGAAGGAATGCTAGAAGTAGCAAAAGATTTCTATCAAGAGCTCTATCAGGCCAAAACCCCGACGCCCACTCCACCGGGCACAAGGGAAGCAAGACAAAGGATGTTACAATACCTGAAACAGACGATAACAACCGAACAAGCGGAAGTGTTAGACAAACCACTCACTTCGAAAGAACGATATCAAGCACTCAAGAGTATGAAAAATGATAAATCACCAGGGATTTATGGGTTAACGAAAGAATTCTGGAAGAAATTATGGCCACTCCTGGGTGGCGACTTGCTAAACTTCTACAGCGACAGTTGGGCGAAAGGGGGACTAGGAAGCCTCCTCAGTAGTAGTGTAGTTACTCTGCTGTACAAGAAGGGAGATAAAGAGGACATCCGGAACTACAAACCTATTTCGCTCCTTACGCTCCCCTACAAGATCTTGGCCAAAGCCTTATCTGCTGGAATCATGGAATTAACAGATAAGTGCTTCCATATCGACCAAACAGGTTTCATTTCGGGGAGGTACATACTGGACAACGTATTGACTCTAAATGAAGCAGCCAATAAGGTCCGAGAAAACAGGATAAAGACAGCCATCCTTTTCTTCGACTTTGAAAAGGCGTATGATCAAGTGAACTGGACCTTCCTAGATGCAAGCATGGAGAAGATGGGAGTGGGACCAAACTTTAGGAAATGGATACGCATCTTGTACAACGATGCTACAGGCTGTGTACAGGTAAATGCCTTGTTGTTTGAATGTTATCCAATCTCCAGGTCAGTCCGTCAAGGAGATTGCTAGCTCCCTCGATCTTCCTGTTCGTAATGGAAGCTATTGCATCATTCTTACGCAAGAACCCGTCCATTCACAGACTCCCAGAGGTCAACGTGGGGTCAGCCCACCATATGAACTTCTCGACAGTAATCATGTTCGCAGATGACCTTACTGTCCTGATCAGAGCCTCAGACTCCTCATTCAAAACTTTGGCTAGAGCCATGAAAGCTTTCAGATTGGCCTCAGAGATAAGGATCAACTGGAAAAAGACAGTAGGATGGTGGCTATTAGTCGAGGACCTCCCTCATATGCAAGGGCTTGAGGCCGCCATGACGTGGGAAAAGTCGGACACTTCGACCCACTACCTTGGTATCCTTATGACGATGGAGGGTCTCGCACCCCAAATGGCCCAAAATATCCTGAGAAAGAAAATTAATAAACTAGGGAGATGGGGAACACGTTCAACTCAGTAATTGGTTGAGCCCTAGTTCTCAACACATCAATATTCTCTATGATGTGGTATATAGCGTCAATCTGGACAATACCGGATAGCTCGATTAAGGAACTTAACCGTAGAGCAAGGTCCTATATATGGACGGGGAACCCCAACAAAGAGGGTTGTATTCCTAAGATTGTCTGGCAGTATATCACGAGAAAACCATTGTATGGGGTTATAGGGGTTATAGACCCTAGACAGGAAACAAGGGCCCTCCAAGTTAAATGGATAATCAAGCTTCTGATGAAGCCTAACAACGCATGGAACAAACTAGCTTTAGATAGCATTAGAGCGTTGGCGCCAATGGCCTCACCAGAAAACATGACAGGTCTGTTCTGGGTAATGACCAAGGAATGGAGCCCCAAGACAAGGCGGAGAAAACCAAGAAGAGGAACTAGAGTTGGGGAAGCCACTCGTCCCACCCCATACTGGACAGCTCTGATTTGGATATGGAGAGAAATTTTGGCAAAGGAGACTAATAGACCAAGGTCCAAAGATGAGGTTCTGAGACAACCAATGGGTTACAGACGAAGGCAATAATCCCCTACATTTAGATCACAGATGGCTATCACGGGTCAAGAATGGGGTATGGAAAGTAAGTCACCTATGGAGTGAAGAAAGGAAAGAGTGGGTAACCGAAAAGGAGCTGAGCACGCAGTTGAAGGGATGTCATAGGCGAGGTTCTAACCTCCAATACATTATTAACCTCATCACTCAAGACTGGAAAGATATCTTGTGTGAAGCGTCGCCGTGGAAATCTGGAGAGTGGGAGGTTAAGGTACAAGAGTCCCCTCCCTCACGAGCCTTCCAATTCTCCCACATGCAACCGGGTTCGACCACCACAGCGTTCTTCTCCTCCTTCCCGATTTTCCCTTCTAAACATGGAATAGCGTCTATATTAAACAGAGAGGTGGAATCGGTAGTCATGGACTTCTTTCTACTTAGGAAGGTAAAAAGTACTAGGGTCGTGGCCTAAATCAATCTTCAGACCAGACACGTCAATCCAGAACCTGGAATTTGACCCGACAGAATGGGCTTGGATACCAGACAGGGAGAGAAATGTCAAGTCCAAGGTCCCCATATGCGACTATACAGTCAAATTCGGCTGCAAACTCCTAGTTAAAACAAAAGACCCAGATCCTATAATCAAAAACAGATGGCAGAAACTAGTAGGTCAGGAAGCCGATAAAATTACACAGATCCCGTGGAAGAAATTTAAGACTATCAGACCCATAAAAATCAGGAGCCTCCAGTGGCTCATTACGTACACGACACTGCCTGTGAATCAATGGCAACATATAAAACGTCAAAAAAATGATACCATCAGTTCGGACCTATGCATAGTCTGTACAGAAGGGGCTCAAGAAGACATAGTTCACTGCCTAATCCAATGTAGCAAGGCAACAGATTACTGGGCAAGGGCCTCATCCCTCTGGGATTCCCTCTTCCATGTCCCCTTCCCCGAGCACCCCATCCAATGCTACAGGCTGAAATTCTCTGCAGATGGCAAAGGTTAAGGATGTCGATGCCTGAGGACGAGAACCAGCAAGAAAAGGTTAGGAAGAAGTTTACCAGACAGTGGCTGGTGAATGGTAAGGTGGCCGATGGTGAATGGTAAGGTGGCCGAGTTACATAATGACCGAGTGTGCTGGAAAGACTGGCACAATTCAAAAGCAGGCCGGAGGCCCCAAACCACACCTGCAGCGGATGGGCTGATGAGCTGAAGGGAGAAAGGGGCCACGTCAGGTACCAGGCATCAGGTATGAGAACAAAGGCATGGTTGAAGGACTTCTAAAGTGGGGACTAGGAGGAGGAGACTTCGCTCAAACCTAGACGCTGTGAAAACTGTCCCAGACAGGACAAGCAATCAGAAGGGCCTAAGGATACATAGAGAGATAGGAATCCATAACGAAACTCAAAGGTCAAGGACCACAGGTTGAGGACGCAAGAGGTGGGGCAAAACTGAAATCTAAGGCCAGGATAGGGTAAGCTGACGAAAATATAGACTTACCACATACCCGGGTTCAGGGCGGAACAGACGGTATTCTTCATTAACGGAAGGATAGGTACCGTATAAGTTATGGATATGGAAGTAAGGACACATAAGTGGCTATGGAGCACAGTTTACAGGTTGCTGTCAATGGAAGGCTAGTAGAGAAGGTATACCACTTAAACGAATAGGGGAAGGGCTAGGGTTAAAGGGGTTAGCCAACCGGTAGCGACTCAAGGGTTTAGGGTTTAAGGGTTTTAGCCAACCGGTTCAAGGTAGCAGAGGCTAGGCCTACTTTTAAGTAATGTAAATAGGGTTAAGGCAGCTTGGTAGACAATAGGCAATCTTTTTTGGGGAGGCTGAGAGGTGGGAGTGGTCGTTGCTGCTAAGGGCCTTTCTTGGTTTCTCGTTTGTAACTGACAGGTTCCTTCAGAGGGCCTGAGAGGAAAGGGTTTAGCGGGGCAAGTTGACAGTCAATCCTCCATATACATGGAGTAATCAATGCTGGTCAGGGGTCCTTCGGCCGTACGGAAGGAAGCGTGTGTGAAGTGCTCATGCTGTATTATTGTTTTGACTTGCCGGTGGAATAGGAACCGGATTGACGCTGTCGGGCGCATCGGTCCGGCACCGCACATGGCAATGCGGGACCCTCTCGGCCGCGTCACGCAGGAGTTGGACCAACCTCGCCACGAACACACAAATGGAGCTTCCTTAGGCCGCTCCGGCCGAGTGCGCCAGCCATACCTCTCGCGAGCCCCTACGGTAGGATAGGGCCTACGCGAGGCACAACTTACCTCCACCTTACGGGAGCTGTCACCTCCCTTCGGTGGGCGAATCCCCGCCGAGCTACCAGTCCACAGTACGAAAGTTGATCACTTGCAATCGCAGAGGTGGACCAGCCGAGGGCGTTTCTCGTTCGCTGTAGCATAGGGGGTACGCGCGGTAATACGCCTATCGGACCCGCACGCGAACCGACATCTTGGGGGGCTGAAGTCCCAAGCGCGGCCCGTCGTCGGTCGACTAGGACGCATCCCATACACCACGCGCACACCACTTTACGAACACAAAAATAAAACACGCACACACACATACAACACGACACAACACAAACAAGCCAACCCATAACTTCCCGACGCGAAAATCGAATAGGCGTCGCGCGCGGGACTTAATATAAAATCGCGTGGACACAGGGCTAACTCATATCGACTCGCAATGCAAACGTATGCAAGCAGTCGCAATGATGGCGTACTATGTAGTGCCCATAATCAAGCGGTCCCTCGTAGATCCGAGTACCGCTTATGACACTCAAGTGTCAGACTCGAAGTGTCGTGAGGGTCTGATCTCTCACGACATTGCACGGCTGAAGGAATAGTCGTGCAGCCGCCACGAGACCTCCGGCCTTTGGTCTGAGCGTCTCGGTAGGCAAGGCAAATAGGCTCTGCACGGGGGTAGATTCCTTCCCTGCGGAGTCTAGGGCTTGGGATGTCTTGGACAAGGACCTTGAATCGCGGCCCAGGACCAACGTCCGACTATAAAACCCCTAAAAATCAAAGGATAAAAGGGGATCTCCCTTTTCTCTCTAGCCATAATATGGCTAACCCTTGTGCACGACCACAGTAACCCGCGCGCATACCCAAGGCACATATAAATATATATGTATGAGGCTTATTTATATAGGACGATCACTTCTCACAGTCGCAGTGGGGCTCCTCTCAACCATATATGTATGTAACCGCAGGCAGTCACATCCAGAGTCCGAACCACAAACGCACTTGCAATCACATCAAAGAGTCATCCAGAGATCCACGCACTACACGGGGTCAACTTCAACCATTCCTTGCACTCATTCCCCTCGCTTTAGCCATAYAAGCCTCACTCGTGCAACTCTTAAATAAATACTCAATACTTTTGTTGGATGGCCATTCAATAAAGTCCGGGTGAAAACACAACAAAACAGTTCAATCACAAGGCTGAAGCCTTTAGGTTGAGTGGCAGGGATGAATTGGAGTTGAATCGTAAACCGACGAATCGGCAACCGACCTGTTATCAGTGATAACAGAAGATGATCCTTATAGGATCAAGCTGAAGTTAATCCAAGTCCTGAATCAAATCGATCAAGATGGCCTGTAACACAAGACAGGTCAATGCCCACGGCTAAATCTATAAGTTCATGGAGAATAATCCCCATATCACAACCTCACTTAAATTATCCTAATTAACTAAGCCTAAGTCTATCCTTAAGCAGTGCCCAAAGCAAAGGTAGACCTTGGCAGAGTCTCCCCTATACAGGGTGAATCGCCAGAATCGCCACCTGTCAAAATATAATCTATCTCCTTTGAACTAAGAAAATTTCGGCAGCGCTTCCCGTGGGAAAAGTGCCTTTTCAGAATTTATATCAGCCCGAATACGAAAACAGAAATAGTCTTTTGACTTTCCAAGGTCCAATTTTGTCTAACTCCCTGAATTAGCAAAAATTTGGGCAGCACTCCCTTTAGAAAAGGAGACTTTCCAGATTTTTACTAAGTCATATATAAACTTTAGACAAGTCGAACTTTGACAAGTCAAAATTTGACTAACTCCTTGCATTTGCAAAAATTTCGGCAGCGCTTCCCGTAAAGAAAGTAGATTACCAAAATTTATACAAGCCCAAGTATAATAAAAGATCCCAGAAAATGCGAGAATCGATCTAAGTAAAATAAACTTAGCTCAGAAAATGCAGAAATTGAAACGAACTCCTGTCGCTCTAGCACGTGGCGAGCCTATAAAGCAACTACCTGTCAAACTGAAACTCAGACCAAGTAGTAGCCTCACTCAGTCACATGCAGGCCAAACCACAAAGGTAAGTACTCTCGCCACCCCAAGTCAAACTTTGCAAACAATAGTTCGTAATCTCTCGATGCTTTATTCCCTTATACCCAGCTTACATAGGGCATAAAGTCAAGCCGTCCAATCTTATGGAACCTGCCTGACTCAGCCATTGAGCATACACGAACAGGTTGCACAATTACTTCTCTCTTCCTTTTGGGGCATATGACTTAGCCGTTCATCTTAGAACAAGGCTCAGCCGCCCTGAACTGTTTGATATCCAAATTATATATATCTCTCTGAACTTAGTCTTCAAGGGGGCGTAGGATTCAGCCATTCATCTTAGAAACAATGCTCGGCCGGCCCAGGTTACTCTTCAAGGGGGCGTAGTTATACTCTCTTCAACTTATGATAAGCTATAGCCAGGCCGTCCAATCTTATGGAACCCGTGCCTGACTAGCCTGTTCATAGATAGAATAGTATAATGTATAACCAAATTATAACCTCTCGGGTTACAGCATGTGCGAGGCATTGGGCCAGACCGTCCAATCTTATGGAACATATCTGGTCCTCTGCCAGGTTCGTTTCTCTCTGATCCCACTGTGTACGGCATGAGTCCAAGGTCGTCCAATCTTATGGACATGCCCTGCCCTCAGCGAGAATTACTCCCCCAGAATGAAACAGGAAGGGGTTGAGCCGTCCAATCTTATGGACTTGCTCAGGCCTCCTCGATCAAAAACAAAAGACACAGAACAAACCCCCAATCAAACATGGCAACCAGACCCTCCAATCTTATGGTACAGGTTCGGCCCCTGAAAAGTCAGCCACAGTCAAACCCTCACAATTCAGAGCAATCAGACCGTCCAATCTTATGGAACTGGTCTGACCCCATAGGACCCTATCAGCCTCAGGCAAAACCACCTTTCACCCACCCTTCCCCCAGATGCACCCCTTTGTGTTCACAATCTGTGTTCAGGCAATCAACACACTGAAACTGCGATTGCACACACATTCCTTTATTTAGTCTGAGTTGTGCCCTGTCAGTCAAACCAAAGTCAAGGTAGGGGTGCATACAGTATACTCAGTCAAACATAGCAAGACGTACAGGTAGGGGTTATACCAGGGTATATGGAGGGGGAAGCAATGATTACCTTTCAATTCCCTGCCTCCAGAACTCCTCCTGAGTTCCGGCAGCGCTCCCGCAATCGGTGGGGCGAACCTCCCACAGAGGCCTTGGCACGGATTACGGGTTGCAATCCCGCCTGCCGCCTTCCTCTCAGAACCAACAAATTAGACTTAGAGGAAAAAGGGCAGAAGGAGAAATTTTGAGTCTCTCAGATCCAAGGGAGGTGCGCTCAGACTCGCAGGAGAGGGCCTTCAAATCTTCAGCGCCTGAGGGGCCCGCAATGGCGGCCAACTGGCAACCGTCGTTCCAACCAAAGTCAAACTGCCGAAACAACCCCTCCCGACGAACCTCTAAGTCACAGCATTGACCTCTTTTCAACAGGCTTACTTCTTCCACAATTGTTGCCTTGCCTTCCTATTACCCCGCCCGGTAGGATAGGCAACACCCCAATCTTTATATGAGTCCCTGAACTCTGCAGCTCGGGGCGACAGGCCCGATGGTCATAGGTGAGTTCGCCACCCCGGGGCTTGTTTACAACCACCTCACACAGCAGGAGAATCGGCACACCGACCACAGACTGGGCCTGCAGCCTCGTAGCTCCTGTTTCTTGTATCGGCCGAAGGGGGCAAGCACCACACTGGCCAAAAGGCCAGCCTGCAGTCCGCAACTTGCCTCCTCGGTGGGGCGGTCAACGTCGTGGCCCGGCAGGCAATCCTCCACCTCGCTGCTGGCCCCACACCTCCGCTGTTCCGACCGTTAGCCCCCGTGGAGCCAGAATGGGTCTTCCTCGAGAATCCGGGAAGGCACACTTTGGCCTTCAACCCCGCTCGGCCCGCTCTACAGTTCAGTCCCCGGTAAGAGCCCGCTCGCTGTTTACTCCACTCCCTTCTTTCGTCTTACTCCATCTCTTACTCGACCTCCCCACCCTCTCTTTCCCCGACTCACCTCTTTACTCCCGTAACTCTGCCTCCCTGAATGCACCCGGCTGTACTCGTAGCCTAAGTTCAGGTAAAGTCTACGAGAGCGATAGCCGGACGACAGACTAAATGGCCACGACCCTGAGCCTCGGCCCCCTACCTACGACTCGTATAGGATGAGAATGAATCCTCCCCCTAAAACGTGGTCAGGTGCACGACTTATCGGGCGTATGCTCGGGGAGAGGGGAGAAAGTTGTCCATCGCTAGGCGGACCAGCGCACCGAATAGCAGGTAAGTCTTCGTCCTAGCCGCCCTGCCGCAGCACCCCGTACTCTCTATAGCACGAGATACGTCGTCCCATTTCCAATTCCAACCCCATCAACTCAATTGCAGCACCCTAAAACCTCCGAAACGCCTCTTTGTTCACCCGTTTTCGTCGAGAAACGGGTGAGCTAGGCAATTTGTACTCCCACCATTTCTACCATAGCCATAGCTCCGCGCAGCTTGGTTTTCAGTTAGCTTCTAACCTACCGCTTCTTCACCAGATCCGGGTTCACAATCGCACTCGCCCACATAGAATCACCTCCCTTCCTGCTCGTTTTCGTCAAGCATTGGGCGACTTCCGTGCTTTCTCACTTCTCTCCTCACCCGTTCTGCCATAGCCCCAGCGCACTACTCTTCTCTCCTACCTCCTCTGTCACGAATCTTTCGCTAAAACTAACCTCAGAGTTAGATTCGCCCCCCTTAAAAACCCCTGATTTGAGTCTTCACTCGTTCGTTTCTGTCAAAAAACGAACGAGGTCAGGGATCTTCCACCCCCGCCATACTTCTTCCCCTTCATGCTCACCTCGCACGTACCCAGCGCACTTCTCCGTCCCGATCCCTTCTTCTTTCTCATCCTCGCCTCCACCCGCTGCCCTTCTCTCTGGCCAGCGCACCTTCTTCCCTCCCGTTCCGCATGCACCTGGCGCGTTTCCGCGCCTAGGTTCACTCTCTTTCCACTGCCTGCCTTTGCCCCTTCGCTGCGCCCGGCCACCCTCCTCGGTTCGACACCGCCTGGTGCAGTTCCCTGTCCCGGTTCACTCCTACCGTGCTAGCTCTAGCTCTGACTGTCCTTCGCACTCGCCCGTCTACTACTACGTAATGCTGCCCGCTGCACTACTACGTCGCCCTGTCCCTGCTGCGCAGCGCCGCCCACCACGCTGTCTTCCCCGTCCGCTGCTACAGGTGGTCATGATGACCCGGCCCCGTGTTACCCAACGTCCCAACCGCTCCCCTCCTGCGGATACCTCGTCGCCGTCCTTCAGCCGACAGTGCCCCGACACAGCCCCGCCCCGCTGCTACCGAGTACTACCTGGCCAGCCCCACTACTCAGTGACATGCCGTCGGCCCCTTCCCCCCTGCCGAATAGCACCAAGCAAAGATTGCTGATGCTCGAAAAAAAAAGGGGGGGCTTGAGCACAGATGTAACTGCTACGGCGCTCCCCGCATGCCCTGTCTGAGCAGGCCGCCCCATCTTTCGAAACCAGGATGGGCAGCCGCTACGCAGAGGACAATCAGGAAGACGGGCATGACCCCACTGCAATCAGTGGCGAGCCTTGGTGACGGGGCCGCGACGCAGGTCTTGCTAGTAGTAGCAAGTATTCAAATGAGGGCTTTGAGGTCCACGGTACTCGTCGCGCCGCGGTCAGTTCGTGGTTGGCGGACGACGACAGAAATAATAAAATATCTAGAAAAATCCTAACCATCAAAGGACGACAGATGAAGAAAAAGAGAAAACGCAAACGCCGCCTCGACGTATCCGTCGGCAAAACCAAACGGTATAGCCCCGCCGGGCCCTCAACCCCTCGGTCCCTTCGCGCCACTCTGATATTCCCGCGTTGCCGCCGCTCGATCTCGATCCCTGAATCTCCTTGACGAAAGTCTGATACCGTAACCAATAGCGCTAGCCCCAAGTCTGGGTTTAGCTCTGACGGACAGCTAAATAAACGGACACAGCGCGTCGCTCCAATCTACTGAAACGTTTTACCCCCGCACCCCGGCCTGTCGACCGAACTGCCGACCACCAACCTCCGCGCCCACCGCGCGACTATACCGAATCATGCCGCCGTCGACGTCGTCCCCCGTACGCATGCGTGACTCAATCAAACGTACCAACAAACAAAAATATCCTTAAATCCTAGTCTAATCAAGAATAAAAAATAGAAACGAGCCGACTGGCGCCCGCGCCGGCTTCATAATCAATGATAGAAACGGAATCACGCGCGCCTCAAACCTGCGCGCCCACACACTCTTTATTCTAGTCAACCATCCGACCATCGTAACCATGCAGACGCAGCCGCGCCTCGTGCGGTATACTTGAACTTTAAATCAAAGCTATTTCTCTGTCACTTGCAAAAACCAGGGCGGATACCCTTGTAAGGGTATTCACACCGACAACGC
>BFEA01000058.1:674079-686672 GCA_003427395.1 Chara braunii
AGAGAGAGAGAGAGAGAGAGAGAGAGAGAGAGAGAGAGAGAGAGAGAGAGAGAGAGAGAGAGAGAGAGAGATTCCCTCGGTGGGGAAGGACGCGCTGGAGGGAAGAGTGGGAGAAGGGAGGTGAAGAGGTGTACGGAATAGCGTCATCATGATGGATACAGCTGACGTGGCGGCAGGATTGAAGGTGAAGAATGTGAATTACAAGATCCGAGCGGCGTCGAGGGAGACCCAGAAGGCGACAAATATTACAGATCCCGATCTACGTTCACAATGGAACACGGGCACGAACAGCAAGGAGTGGGTTGTGCTAGAGCTGGAGGTGAGAGAAACGCCGGCTTTATCGACTTTTTCTTTTTTTGCTTTTCTGTGGTTTGTCCTTTCTTTCTTTCTTTCTTTCTTTCTTTCTTTCTTTCTTTCTTCTGTCGTCGTTCTACTTCTCCTTCTTTCTGCCCTCTTCTTTCTTCTTCTTTCTGCTTTTTTTCTTTCTTCTTTCTTCTTCTTTCTGCTTTGTTTCTTATTTTTTGGACAGTGTCCTGCTACCTCCAGGCGGATCTTTTCAGTGGAGAAGGCCCCTCATTGAGGAAGTGCCAGGTGCGCCTCCTACTACCGTAGTAGCCTACCGGCAAGACAGTCGGGCAATGTGCGCGCGCGTTTCTTCTGAGTTCAGTTCCTTGGGCAATGTGTGCGCACGTTTTTTCTGAGTTCAGTTCCTTGGGCAATTCTGTGGCGTGGGGCAATGTGCGCAAGACAGTTGATGGGGGACTCTGTTGATCACAATTTTTTTTTTTTTTTTTTTTTTTTCCTCTTCCTGTTTTTTTTTTCTTTTTGTTTATAGAAAGGTCGACGGACTTGAGATATCATCATTGAACTGACCGACTCCGTCCGGATTCGAACTTGGGTGGGTATTTCATCAACAGTTGATGGGTGTACCAACTGAGCTACTGAGCTGATGGGTGTAATTCAGAATTAGTATTTCATTGCATTCATCTGGGTCCATCCGGATTCGAACTTGGGTGGGTATTTCGTCAACAGTTGATGGGTGGCGATAATGACAGCAGCCAACTGAGCTACCGGTAGGGCCGTTGGTCTCGACGGCCTTGTCTGTATGTTTAGTCGTAGACATAGCCAGCGAGTACTCTTTTTCATATATTCTTTTTTTTTGTTGTAATTACCTTTTTCATATATATATCGTCAAATAGAATTGCCCGGTAAACCGTAGGCAGAGAGGGATATATATATATTTTTTGTTTACGATCCACCGTCCTCACCCGAATAGAACGCCTGGTCATTATTGCTGCAGTCGAGCACTACTTCCAGGCCCGAGGTGGCGATAATGACAGCGTGCTATTGGGGTCAAGCTATAATGGGCCAGGTGTACTATTGGGGGGAAGCTATAATGACCAGGTGTACTGTTATTGGGGTGAAGTCATAATGACCAGGTGTTCTATTGGGGTGAAGGGGGTAGGGCACGTGAATTTCGCGATTCTATTCCGGTGAAGGTATAATGACCAGGGGTTCTATTCGGGTGAAGCTGTATTGGGGTGAGGACGGCACGACAGGTTAATTTCGCGATTCCGTTTGGGTGATCCTATGATGACCAGGTCTTCTATTGGGGTGAAGATATAATGACCACGTGTTCTATTCGGGTGAAGCTGTAATGACCACGTGTTCTATTCGGGTGAAGCTGTAATGACCACGTGTTCTATTCGGGTGAAGCTGTAATGACCACGTGTTAATTTCGTGAATTACGAAAGGATGAGTTTGCGGTTGCGAGCCCGAACGGAAGTCGAACCCACACGTGTTCTATTCGGGCAGCGATTTGCCAGCTTGGGTTGCAGGCTGTCAGGGATCTCCGGGGTATTGTCGCTTCTCTTGGCTTTGTGGGTTCGGGCCACGATTGGCCGACTTGGGCCGCAGGCTGTCAGATTGAAATTCCAAAAAAAAAAAAGGAAGAAGGGTGTATGTATTATGTAGCTTGGTCCCTTGTGTACGGAGAGAGGATAAATGCAAGAGGTAAAAAAGAAAAAGAAAGGAAAAAAACCAGCTGTGTATCATGAACGAATTACCTCGTTTGCGAGGCCCTATGCTTGCAGGGGTCCCCTCCATATAGTCTTAGGAGTAGTGTTAGGAAGGCAGTGAAAGGCGAAAAAAAATTTGAGAGAAGAACATAGTAGTTAAAAAAAAATAAAAAATGAACGATTGGATAAGCTTGACCTTATCGATCCACGTGGCTTCGCTCGGTTTCGAACAGCCGTTTGTTCTCAGCGCTTCTCTCTCTCTCTCTCGTTCTCTTCTCTCTCTCTCTCTCTCTTTCCCTCTCTTTGTTCTTTTCTCTCTCTCCTTCTCTTTCGTTTCTCAGCGCTTCTCTCTCTCTCTCTCGTTCTCTTCTCTCTCTCTCTCTCTCTTTCCCTCTCTTTGTTCTTTTCTCTCTCCCCTTCTCTTTCGTTCTTTCTGTTCTTCTCTCTGGGCTTCTCTTTCGTTCCTTCTCTCTTCTCTCTCTCTCTCTCTCTCTCTCTCTCTTGGTATCTCTCTTTCTCTCTCTCTCTCTCGCGCGCGCGCTCTGGTGAAGCTTCCTGATTGATAGTGAAGTTTGGGGTGCCCGTTCGTCACTGCATGGTACCCCCCCCCCCCCCCCCCCCTGCAGCATTCCCACCTCAGAGGCATTTTTACACTTAACTTCTTTTTGGCGTGAAAAGTCTATATACCCATTTCCAAAGTCTATACCCTAATCAGGTTCGGATCTTTTTTTTTTTCGGCGTGAAAAGTCTCTCCTCAACCTCCGCACGAGTGCATCCTGCTCAGGAGGCAGCATTAGCATATTTGGAATCCTCCCCCCATCCACGACCCCGCCATTCATGTGCTCAATATGAGACATAACCCAGTGCGGAGTCGAACCTGCGACCACCGAGAAATTGGTCTCTCAGCCAGCTCACCTCCTTTTTCTGCTCATCCAGAGCTTAGGACTACCACCATCTTGTACTCGACTCCTCCAGTCGTAACCAACACGCCCTCCCTCCCTCCCTCCCTCCCTCCCTTGTACTCTGCTTTTGCAACCAACCACTGGGACATGCACCGTCCGTCCGTCCCTCCCTCCCTCCCTCCCTCCCTCCTCGCTCTCCTCGAATCGCCGCATAACACGTGATTTTAGGGGCCGTCTCCATGAACCCTTCCCTCCCCCTCTTTACCCATCTAGGAAAGATTCGTTGTCTCAGCTAACCATCTCTCTTCACCGATTCAGCAAAGATGCGCTGTTACTGCCAACCATTTCCATCATGCACGGAGGGGATCCCCTCCCTCCGCCCTCACATTCTGTGGTACGTCCATACTGTCTTCCCCCGAATCGAACGCGTGGTCATTCTATCGGTATTTGGCCAACTTTCAGTCTAGATGCAGCGACAGTGACTGGGCGTTCGATTCGAGTGAAGACCGTATCCACTCGTTGGAAGCTGATCGTCTCCGTTCTTTCTTTGAGCCACTGCAACCGTGGACCGCCTTTCCGTTCGCTCTGGCCTTGCTATAGCATGTTGCTATTGCATGCTGGTATAGCATGTTGGTATAGCATGTTGGACCAGCGAGTCCTCTTTTCTCAAGCCCCTGACCTTACTGTCGCCAACAGCTGAGTCCTCTCTTCTCGAACGGTTGATCTGTTTGTCATCTGCCTACAGCAGATGTTATTTGGAAATCAAAAGGAAACACAGAAAGGGAATGCAGGGTGACACTACCGAGTGTGGTCCACTCTTCTCAAGCCCCTAACCTTACTGTCCCCCAACCCTACTTACGGTGTGTATATTTCGTATCATGCACCATTCAGCGAGCGGGGGTCATCGTTTTTTCAAGCCGGACTTGGTAGGATGACAAGTGGTAGCTGCTTGCAGAGAGCTCACAGGAGTGGCCATGGGAGGAGGTCTGGGAGAGATGGGAGGATGGTTGGTACCTGCATCTGGTTTGGATTGGCAATTTTTTCTGACGAAAACATAAGTTCGTTTTGTGCTAGTATGAAAATGAGTACCGAAACCAATATCGTTGTGGTGGTATGAATGAAAATAGAATTTTTGCTACAAAAAGACTTCCAAAAGCCAAAGCGAACTGAAGGCCATGCAGTGACGGCCATGCAAATAAGAAGAATTTGATTAGCTGTATCAAGTGGCTATGATGGTCAGTGTCCCTTCTTGATGGAGGTCTCACTCATCAAGGCCATGCAGTGACCACAAGGTGGACCTTCTGATGCTTATCAGCAATATGAATCCGACTGCATTCTGCAATACCAACTGAATGAACGAAGTAAGGATTCGCAGAGATATCGAGAATCAACGACGATTGTGTTGTGTGCTAGAATCTGGATTCGCAGAGATGTCGAGAATCAACGACGATTGTGTTGTGTGCTAGAATCTGAAAATCAGCGATCGCTAGAATTGGACAATCAACGATCATCCGTCGGGACATCCGTTAAAATTGGAACGATGACATCCGTAGAAAAGATCGGCATGGCTTCTGAGCAACGGTATGGATGTCAACGGTTTGAGAAATCCACATTAATTGAGAAATCGGTGATCCCCGGAAGCCAAAAAATCACAAGTCTTCAGACGGTGATCTGATTGCCCTCTTTCATTGGGCCTTTGGCCTTGTCAATCAAGCTTAGACAACGGTATGGATATCAACGGTTGTCAGAATCCAGATCAACGGTTGTCAGRATCCAGATCAACGGTTGTCAGAATCCAGATCAACGGTTGTCAGAATCCAGATCAAAGGTTGTCAGAATCCAGATCAASGGTTGTCAGAATCCAGATCAACGGCTGTCAGAATCCAGATCAAAGGTTGTCAGAATCCAGATCAACGGTTGTCAGAATCAAGATCAACGGTATGGATATCAACGGTTGTCAGAATCCAGATAAACGGTATGGATATCAACGGTTGCCGCTGAGGGTTGCATTCGAAAACCAGGCATCTCGAGAACCTGAAAATCAACGGTTGAGAGAATCCAGATCAGCAGCAATCTCCAGATGGTGATTTCATCGCTGCCGGGGCCCGCCCCCTCTTCTACAAATAAGGTACAGCCAAAATAAGGGTGTGTTGTGTTCGGGGGAAGATGGTAGGCAGGTGGGTCCCTGGCCCAGTAGGTCGAGGAGGGGATGGGAGTGAAAATGAACGCGAGAGGGTGGGTGATTCCTTGGCATCCCGTCGAGATGTCTGCCGGTACGCTCCATTTTCGGTTCTTCTTTTCTTTTCTTTTGTTTTCTTTCTTCTTTTCTTTTGTTTTTTGGGAAAGATGGCTCCAATCTATTCGCGGGGAGCAGTACGTGCTGGGAACCGGGCCCGGCGTCCCAGTGAAAATTTGTTCAGAGCAAGTGTAGCACCCACTGTTATTAGTGCTGGCCCCGGGGGGCCAAGCTGAGATAATGCTGTGCAGCACCCACTGTTATTACTGCTGGCCCCGGCGGGCTGTCCCTTCGGGGCATTGATTGCACTGGGGGGCAATCAGAGGATTTGCCACTCGGGGTCTTCCTTCCAGTTCTGTTTGATTTCAGCTGGACAGACTTTCAGCTAGCAATTGGTTTTACGGTTTTTTACCTACTTAACCATTTTACTGACAATTTTTATTCCGAGGCGACAATCCCCGAAGTTAATCAGATCCGATTGCTTAACCATTTTACTGACAATTTTTTCCCGAGGCGACACATCACAGTCCCCCGTTTGCCGAAAATGCACCAACCATCCTTAACCATCCTTAACCAACCATCCCTGACCCATCCTTAACCAACCATGCTTGACCCATCCTTAACCAACCATCCTTGACGTTAATGCCGGGGACATTGATGCACCCACCCAGCTCACGCGCCATACCAGCCAGCCTGAGCTCCCCTTGCTCATGCACCCACCCAGCTCATGCACCCACCCAGCTCATGCACCCACCCAGCTCACGCCCCATACCGGAAGCAAGGGGGAAGGGATCCGGAAGATCAGTCGGGGGCTTCAAGGGAAAGTTCTCCTCAGACGGTAGTCTCTCTTCATCTGCTCCCCTTGCTTCCTCTCCCCCCCTCCCCCTCTCCCCCTTTTCTTACCACGGATGCGATCCATCCTCCACTTTTTCTCCTCCAAAACTTGATGTCCTTAGGTCTGCGTCGCCGATCAAGCTCAGACTTGACTGCTAGCGTCTATACCCGAATAGAACGCCCGGTCATTATCTCTGTATCTTGACTGAAAGTTGGCCCAAATACAGTTATAATGACCTGGCGTGATATTCGTGTGAACACAGTAGCCCCCCGATAGTTGATCGAATTTTCTATTTGTTGTTTGATTTTTGATTTGTTCACTCACCTCCTCCCCCTCCACACGCACGTCCTCCCATCTGAGTGTTTGATTTCTATAATATGCCCAGACTCTGATTCTCTTTAGCCAATTCGGAACGCATTGGAGACAAAAAAAGACCCTTGGCTGTCTCTTTGACTTGTCGCCAGAACCCCCCAATTATGGCCATTGGCCCCTGGCTGTCATCTTCAATCCCATGGCCATTGGCCCCTGGCTGCCATCTTCAATCCCATGGCCATTGGCCCCTGACTGTCATCTTCCTCCATGCCAGGACTGCCCCTTGACACTGCAGAAAAAATGTGCCCTATCGTTTCTTTTTTTTGCCCTTTTTTTTTTTTGAAAAAGGCAACGGCCATGAGATATCGTGATTGAACTGAAAGGCCCCTTGTAAGTTCATGGGAATGATTTTATTCGGTTCAACTGGTTGCATCTGGATTCGAACTTGGGTCTGATTCATATTTCAACAGTCCATGGGTGTACCTACTGGACTAGGCCCGTTGGTATGTGCTCTATCGTTTCTGCTCTCTTGCGTTGAGGGGAAGCTGCACAGACAGCGTTTTTCTTTTCTTTTCTTTTTACATCTGTGTTTTTTTTTTCTTTCAAAAGTGTGTGCGTAGCAGACAGAAGGCTTCACTGGACTTTTTTTTTTGTGTGTGAGCTTCAGAGTCTGTTTTTTTTCCCGGAGGCTGTTTTTGGAAAAGCCTGTTTTGATTGGAAGCTGACAGATAGTGATGTTTGTTTTTCTATTATTTTGTTTCCGTTCATGTACAGGAAACATGCCTCCTCTCAAGTATTCGCATTCACAACAAATCTGTACTGGAGTGGGAAATATCTGTCGGATTGCGCTTCAAGGTGCGATCAGCTAACCTGCATGCGTGTGAGCTTCATCCCCGCATGTGTGTGGAGCCACGGAGCCTGTTGGAGAGCATACTCGCACTAGCAATTTCTTTCCTACCGTCTTCCCCCGAACACAACGCACCCTCATTTTGTGTTTATCGGACCGCAAACCTAGCCTCTATACATTCATAATGAGGGTGCGTTGTGTTCGGGGGAAGACGGTAGTCGGATCTGCCCACAATTGTGCGCTCATACTGGATGCATCTGACTGCAATTACAGCCTGTTGCGTGATCGTAACAATCGTCGCTTATCCTGGATGCATCTGACTGCATTTACAGCCTGTTGCCTGATCGTAACAACCCCAGGGGATCTACTGACGACCATCTGACCATCTCGGGGGAGGGATCGGATGGTCGGCGTGGGGAACCGAACCGACGACCTTCTGAATGCCAATCACGTGCTCTACCAACTGAGCTAGGCCGCTGGCCCGGGCTCACCAGCTGAGACAGTTGGCTTGCCCCCCCTCCCGACTGATCTCGGTAGGCAGCCAATCCGGAGGCTGCTGCTAGGCATTCTTGTTTACCCGAGATGGCACATTCAGAGTGAGCATCATCTGAGCGAGGGAGGGAAAATTGGGGAGAAACCTGTGGTGTAAAAGATGGCGTGTGCTGCAAGTGGGAATGAGGTTGATTAATCAGAGTGAACGCTGCATCGGACAAAGGTGATTATGTATGTCCGTAGGTGGTGTGAAACATGGCTTGTGCTGCAGTTGCTGCGTTGTTCTGGTGTGTGGCGAGAGCAGTGGAGGAGGATGAAGAGGAGGCGGCGCAGAGGGGAAGGCGGTTGATATCGATCAGAGTGGAAGCTTGAACCAGGGAGGGGAAATTAGTGAAGTTGTCAGGCCATCATGCGTGTGCCGTCAAGTGTGTGCCTGATAACTTGTACGGCAGATAACTTGTACCGCGGTTGTTGATCCCGGGATCAAATTTCATCATCTCGTCCGTTGCCTTGGTGCTTCCTGATAATGATTCTGGCTGCCTATCGTTGATGGTCGGGGAAACTATTTTGTGAAATTTTGTCATTGTTCATGGGCGGTTGTGGAAGTGCGATGGATGTCTATTGGGTTGGCTGAGTGAGGGCCTGGCCCCACTGCCCACTGCTGCTATGACAGGTTCGTGGTACAAGAGCACGAGCCTCGCCAGTCTTATTATGACTGGGTTCATGCCTTACAACCATGCACATAGCACGGGTGGGAAAATTGGCTTCTAAATGACCGGGGTCCTGTTGCACATAGCACTGGTGGGAAAATTGGCTTCTAAATGACTGGGGTCCTGTTGCCTGACCAATTCATTCACCTAGTCACGGTTAGTTTAGTTCTCAAGGTTAAATAGGAGTATTGTTTTGATTGAATTTGTTTGGCATGTTTGATTTTATATGACGTCCAGGGAATTGCCGTTGAACAATCTTAAATGCTAGAAGTAGTGCGAATCATGACGTCCGGGTCATTGTAGTTCAACAATCTTGATGCTGGAAGTAGTGCTAATCATAAGGTCCATTTTGTGCGTGCATCCAAGGTACTTATCTTGTTGTCTATTTGTGGTCCTGTGCCCTTTTTTTCTCGATGATGGATGGATTGCAAACTGGAATTCACAGCCGGACACGTTTTCTAAAGTGAAGCCCCGGTGCGAGGCACCACGGCGCGATGTCACGTATGTAGCCAGCTACGGCCCGTGCAGGTTTATCCGAATATCATGCTTACGTGGCAATCCCATTGCAATCTACTATGTACAGGTGGGTGCCACCTCACAAAAGCTTTCAGTGTATCGTAGGCTGCTTGGACACGTTGATTGGAACTGTGAGCCCCCCCCCCCCCCCCCCCCCCCCCCCCCCCCCCCCCCCCCCCACCCCCACACACACACACACACACACACACACACACACANAGAGAGAGAGAGAGAGAGAGAGAGAGAGAGAGAGAGAGAGAGAGAGAGAGAGAGAGAGAGAGAGAGAGAGTTGTTAAGATTAGCACATGACAGCGGTACACTATGCAGTTTGTAGTATGCAGTCTACTGTATGACATAGTGTATACTTTGCAGTATACTATCTGACATGGTGCACACCATTCATAATTGCAGATGGTGGATCCTATTGGTTGATACGTACTAGAGTAATACCGTCTTCCCTCAAACACAATGCAGCCTGATTATGGCTGTACCGAACCCGGAAGAGTAGCCTGTATATTCATTTTCAGGGTGCGTTATGTTCGAGGGAAGATGTTAGCGCATGACACTCAGATGAGTGTGTAAGACTTGATTACAAGAATCTGCAGGGTGGGTTAGTTTATGGTTCGTGTTACTCCCACGTT
This sequence comes from Chara braunii, assembly GCA_003427395.1. Classification (NCBI taxonomy): domain Eukaryota; kingdom Viridiplantae; phylum Streptophyta; class Charophyceae; order Charales; family Characeae; genus Chara; species Chara braunii. The sequence continues at coordinate 683,589 of BFEA01000058.1, forward strand.
ACTCCCAGTGACACCGAGATTCCCGTCGTGTTAATCTTTTTTGCGAAGGTTCTTCGCTAAATGTTTGTTACTCCCACGTTACTCCCAGTGACACTGAGATGCACGTCGTGTTAATCTTTTTTGTGAAGGTTCTTCGCTAAATGTTTAGTGATTGCCCTCTCTGCCCATATTACAGATCGCTTTGCACGCAGTGGTGCATCTGGGAGTCCTTTGTTAAATTTCGGTATTATCCTTGTTAGGCTTTATTCTTTTTTTTTCGAGCATGAGGGGCAGGGAAGGTTCTGGTTTGGTAATCCGTGCATTATTATGTGTGTGCATCTTTTTGTTTAATCCGTGCTTAATTTTGTTTTTCAGACATGAGGGGCAGGGAATCATGATAAGGGTGCAGGCAAAGTTTTCATTTGGCTAACCCTAAATCATTATGGTAATCCTTTTTCTGTTTGTAAGCGTGAGAGGCATACAGAGAAGGTTTTCATTCGGCAATTTGACTGTGTTTGTCCTGTCCCTTGTGCCTATTTGGCTGATCCTTATGTAATCTGTAATCTGTGTTTGATTCAGGTTTCCGGGGTTCCTGTACCTGGACTGGAGCCAGAACTCACCCCAGTTATTGATCATCTGCTGCCTCAGATCATTAACCATATGAGAGTGCCATCAGATCCCAACTTGCAGGTAGGGTCCCAACACCAGCCTCGCTGCAGCTTGCACCCATTTCCAGTCGCACTCCCTGTCTCGGATCTCGCCCACAGCGGAAGGTCTGAATGCCAACCTGGCTGCACAGCTTGAACCCAATTTTATTCCCAGCGCCAATCTTAGGTCCCAGCCCAAATTTCAGGTTCCGGCCCTAATCTCATGTCGAGCCCCAACCTTGTGTCCGAGACCTAGCTAGCCGTCACTGCTCTGAACTCTACTCTCTATGCTTCTGCTACGCTTTTGTGGATTTCTATATGCTCTTAATGTCTCTGCTGTTGAACACTTATCGGCCGCCGATCCTCACTGGTTTGAAGTCTCTCTGCTTCTTTGTGATTTTCTTTTGTGAATTTCTATATGTTAGTTCTCGTCTATGATATGATTGTTAAACCGCAAGCACACGGCCAGAGCCTTGCAGAAAGTTTTTGTCGTCACAAGCAAAACTCGGAGGGGCCGCGCGGTGTGGGGTGCTGTTGAAAAAGAAAAATTGGCGGCCTCCGAAGTGGTGCGGGTTTCGTGCTGACACCCGCAGGCCAATGTGTGGTGTACTGGTGCTTTAAGTAAAGGTCAAATCTGATGATCAGACGACTGCAATGCTCATTTGTTATGGCTGTTGCTGAGAATAGCTGTTGCTATGGAATGTGTTCAAAATTATATTCTTCTGCCTGAGGTACGTGCATATTGGAATGCGTGGAGAATGTGGAGATTTGTAGAAAATGTTGTTGTGAATTTAATTTATGAAATTAATGTAAAATATATAAATTGTTGTTGTGAATTTAATTCATGAAATTAATGTAAAATATATAAATTGTTGTTGTGAATTTAGTTAATGAAATTAATGTAATGTTTAATCTATGTAGTATGTACCTGTTCTGCTGTGTCTTGTTGTTGTGGTGCACAGTGTCACAGCTAGTGAAATTGATGAAATTCATGGAAAGAAATTTAGTGAAATTAACTACAGGCTACCAGAGTGGCAGGGGACCACTTGCCCGGCCGGTCCAAAAGAAATAAAACTAAAAATATTATTAATTTATTAATTATGTTATTGTTTTTAGTTATTTATTTTAAATTTGGTAAAGAATTTCGATGTGACCCTGAGGCAAAAGTTGTTCAGTTTATTTTTCTGCACACATTTAGGCTACCAGCTGGGCTGCCTGGGTGACCTTGTTTGCCCGATCTGCCCGGCCGTGCAAGGGCCAAAGTAGGTCCCAACCAAAAAAAATATTCGAAAAAATTATGCAGAAAAATATAATGAACAACTTTTGCCTCAGGGTCACATCGAAATTGTTTACCCAAAAAATAAAATAATAAAGTTAAAAATATTTTCTTTTTTTTTTGCCCCAGCCGGCCAAATTGTCCCGGGCCATTCTGGTAGCCTAGGCATACATAGTTTTTTTTTCTCGGATTTTTTGGATTTTATTTTCCCCTGGTCCTTGCATGGTCGTGCCGCCCGTGAAAACAAGGTGACCTGGGCGGCCTGGCTGGTAGCGTAGGAAATAAATGAAATAATGAAATAATTTCAAATAAATGAAAATTCTTCTGTCAGATCGATGTTCTGCGGTCATGTGAACCGGTCACCTCTCATCCCAAGCTGACATGATATCATGTGAACCAGTTGCTCTTTCCAGCGAAAGAAATAATGAAATAAATGAAAATTCTTCCGGTATTGTTGCCGTAGAGAGTTGTCAACAATGGCAACCTTTTGGGGCACATGGGGGGGGAATTGGGAAAGGAACCGAACAGAGAAAGGAGGAGGAGCATGTGCAGGGCCTTAGACGTTTTCCTTCTTCTTTGTCTTTTCAAAAGGCTGTCTTTTAAACCACCAGTGCTTGGCCCATCTATCAGCCGTGGAAACAAAATAAGAGTAAAGACATTTCTAGCCGAATGAATTTGGGCGCTCCTATAGTGCCCCGTACGTGTCTTAAAATGGTGCTTCGTTAACGGGCACAACTTTAGGAAGTACTGGTGGTTTAAGCCCAACCACTTCAATCGCCTAACCTTGCAGGACAGCCTGTGTGAGGCCTGTTTTTTTGTCATTATAATATTAGGTGGAACCCCGAATGTCAACTATGTTCTTTTTTTTTTTTGGCCTTAAAGTGTAAGCTAATAATGAAGTAAATCAAATTCAGTTAAGTTGTAAAACAATAAAATTATGAGGTGTAACACATGCCCTTGTCTTGTCTCTCAGCTGCGATCATGACACTGATCTTGCGCTTATGTGGGCTTTGTTTCATCCTCCTGCTGTCAACTGTGTCTGTTTCATTCTCCCCCCCCCCCCCCCCCCCCCCCCCCCCCCCCCCCCCCCCCCCCCCCCCCCCCCCCCCCCCCCCCCCCCCCCCCCCCTCCCCACCCTTTCCCACCCCCGCCCCCGGGGCAACGTAATATCGGTCATCAGTT
>BFEA01000058.1:694135-705544 GCA_003427395.1 Chara braunii
GGGGGGGGGCTTACCTTGGCTTATCTGTTGCCGCTGGTGATCCTGGGGCTGTGGTTCACTTCAGGAGGCTGGAGGAAGTCACGCTGCGTCCAATCTCCCTCCCTGAAAACGCTGATGAGATCTCTTCGCAGGCTCAGCAACAACACTTGGCTATGGAGGAGTAGTGGGAGAAGGTCCCAGAGGAGGAGGGGAGTGGAAGATCTGTTTCAATTGTATTACTGATTCTTCATGAAATATTCTCTCTCTATCTCTCTGCCTTCTCTACCTTTGTCTCACTTCTGACTACCCGCTGTTTGTTCCAGGGCTACATTGAGTGCTTCATGTCTTATTTGGCATTGTGATCTTTGAGTGCATTTTGACTACATGCCTCATTGTGTTGTTGAAGCTTCTCTCGACTGCCGGGCTTGTTGTAGGGTGGTGTTACCACGATTTCGCACCAGCCTTCTGTCTCTGGCAGGCCTGAATCGCGGTTTTGTGCCGTTTTAACTGGCATTTTGGTACCAGGGAAACAGACCGGTGGTTAAACCCAAACATAGCCGGACTAAAGCAAGCGACAGCAATATGCACCTGTGTTGAGTTTTATGACCATATTTTTGTATGTGTGACCCTGTTTTCCTGGGAGGAGAAGCTGACAACTCTTGTCTGTCGGAGACAGATGTGCAGCAGAGAGATTCTTCTAGCACTAGGACACAGAAGTGAGGTACATAGTTTCTTCTAGTGCCGTAGCCCGCCGTCCCCTCCTGCTGTATGTGCCCCGTCCTAACTCAGAGATGAATCTTAGAGCCTTTGGGGGCTCCATTTTGCATAGCTCATCTATAGTGCAAAATTTGGAGCTACCTCGGACCACCAGTAGTCCGAGCCTCATTCTTGATGTGTTTTTCTGCCCAGCCCTAAATAAATCCTTACCAGCACCACGTGTGGTTTGCCTGGTGCGGCCCGCTTTTTGTTAACCCAAGGAGTTTCTGTTCCAGAGACGTGAGCTGCTTACTGGTGGGTTAACCATTGTTGCATTTGCCCGCTTTCTAGCTGAGTGGAATTGGAGAAAATGAACGTTTGCAGACTGTGAACCCTTTCAAGAAAGGGAATCACAGCGATTTCCTATCATTACGCCTCTCATTGAACTGACAGTAAGCAGCCCCTCGGGGATACCGCAACACAATGGCGGGCGGCCCCAGCCCAAAAGGAAAAGTGCGCCGCTGGCGGTGTGGAAAAGATTGGCACGCAGTGGAAGGCCGCCAGGCCCAACGTGTACTGGTGGTTTAAGCCCCAGCATCAATGTGCCTCCTTTTCCTGATGATTGATTTCTCCTGGCACTGGACTTCTGAACTGCTGTTGGGGTCCAGCCTGGCAGTGGCAGGCATATGCCTGACATTTATGCCAGCTGTTTCCTTAGCAAACCATTGAAAAATATAAATTTATGGTATTTCCATGCTATATGTGGGCATGTACTCTACTTCTATGAGTTTTTATAGATATGTTTTTGAAAGGAGATGAGAGCGAAGAATTGCAAAGTTGGGGTATGCTCCCTTCCTGTGGCCGCCCACCTCTGGTAGGCCCAATCTGACAGAAGCCCTGTGTTAATCAGCGCATTCTTGCTTGTAGCTGCTGTAGAGCGGATAGGCTCCCTCCTTTCATGCAGGAGTGAGGAGTATGCAGAGTGCACTTGAACAGTTTGCCACTCCAACCGGGTGCGCCAGCTTACATTCCGCCTAGCCCTACGACATGATAGGGCTGACGGGGCAAGCTTCCCATACTGTTACATGCCCAGTTGGGCGATGTACATATATAACCAAGGATCCACAATGTGATGAAAAGGACTGAATGGACAATGCAGTGCAAGTGAAATCTCAACAAGCAGTGTACATCCTGATACATACATAAATGGTGCTTTATAGCGCAGGGGAAGACTTAGATACAAGTCCTGACCTGACCGGGACTGACCTCCTTCACGTAGTACAAAACAGCGCAGCAGAATGCTAGAATACCAATGACGAGCCCAATCAATGTTGCAATGCAATAACTCTCTCTCTCTCACGTGCCAGGTACTAACCTGTGAAGTTGGCGCTGTGCTGCAGGTACCTCGAAGACGAAGCTGGAGCTTTGGCGCTGCAGGTAAGTCTCCCTGGCCTCCGCCCAATCTCTCTCTCTCTCCAGTACTACTCTAGCTCCTACTAGCGCCCAGCGCTGAAGACTACTTCTAACGCTACTAGCGCCCAGCGCTGAAGACTACAGGTAGCGCTACTACTACTCCTGCAGCGCTCCTCCAGAGTGTTGCTGCCGAATCCTGAAGACTACCTCCTGCCTCCTGAACTGCACGTGAAGTGCCTGGGAAGTACCTAGGAACTACCGGCAGCCTGCAGGGCGGGCCAGTCCTATATAGTGCTGGCCCGTCCAGGAGGCTGCTCTTGCCAATGCCGAAACGTGCCAGACCCTAGCGTTGCAGCTCAACCAGGGGTTGTCTTGAAAACAGGCCCAGAATGGCCTGTGCTAAAACCCTGGTTTGGTGCCTGAGTTTCAGGGCAGGTCGAACTCATGAGGGCCTGAAAATGGCCCTCAGTGTCAGGGTGAAAAGACTCAGGGCCGGAAAGGCCCTGATTTAGGCTGAAACGACACAGGACCTGTAGGCCCTTGTTTTTAGGCTTTCAGGCTGAAACGACACGGGGCTTGTAGGCCTGAAAGTGGCCCGTGCAGCCTGTTGCAGGCGCAACATGTAACACCCCCCCCTCCTTATGAAGTCAAGCCGCGTCGAGGGCGAAGCTGACGATCTGAAGGTGGAATCTGGATGCGGGTGCGACGTGGAGCTGAAGGTACCGTCTTGCCTTACATCTTGCATTCATAGAGTGCGAGAACATCCGGAGCTGTTGCCTGGAGTTTCGCACGGGTCAACCAACGGTCAGCTTTGTGAGTGCAGTACGCAAAATGTACCAAGTACTCGGTTGGCCTGTTACCGTGGCCTGTTACCGTAGAGTCGTTGGGAGATGATGTTGCCGACCATTTAAAAAACGTCCATAGAGGGTGGGTCTTGCGTTCGTCGCCCGAGAAAATCGTCATGTTTTGCTAGCGTGTAAAGAGCCAACTTGGAGCAATGAAAGACTGGGTAGACGGACAAGTGGGCGGGCACCTGAATGGTGAAGGAAGGTCCTTCGAGTGCATCCACAGCGGGTGCGACGATCGGCCAGGGCCCCATCCATTTCGGGAGGAGCTTGCGAGAGATGACTTGTTCAAGGCTGAATTCCGCGGCGGAAACCCAAACGAGATGGCCGGCGCGGAATGGGCAAGGAAGACGCTGGCGATTGGCCTGTTGGCTCATACGTCGCTGTGTCTTAGCCACCTGGTCACGTGCCTTGACAAATAGCTCTTGCATCCGAGGCAAGAAAAAAAGATGGTCGTCGCTCTCGACCGTTCGTGGAATGATTGTGTCCAATGGAGAAGTGACCAGCGAGCCATGCTCGAACCCGAAGGGCGACATCCCGATAGCAAGGTGGATGGACGAGTTGTATGCCATCTCGACATCTGGCAGCCGCTCAACCCAATCCTTTTGGTCGGGACGGATGAGAGTGCGAAGGAGAACCTGAGGGGTCTGATGTGCCCACGGATGAGAGTGCGAAGGAGAACCTGAGGGGTCTGATGTGCCCTCTCCGTTTGGCCATCGGTTTGGGGGTGTGGCGAGCCGAACTTGGGTTGAGAGATGAGCCCCATCGCTTGATGAGCGCCAACCAAAAATCGGACATGAACCGAGTGTCGTGGTCGCATACGATTTCCTTGGGGTATCCCTTGGTTCGAATCCAAAAGAACTTCGGCCAACTCCGGTGCCTTGGCATGAGAGCGGCAAGGCAAAAACATGGCGAACTTGGTGAGGCGGTCGACSACCGTGAGAATCCCATCCACACCGGTCTTGTGCGGGAACGGCCCGGTAATGTCCATGGCAATCGCTTCCCTTCGACGCAAAGTGACTGGTAATGGTCGCAACTCGCCGTACGGACGATGGTTGCGGGATTTCCAGCGTCGGCAGACCTCGCATGACTCGCAATAGCGTGYGACGTCGCCGAGAAGGCCGGGCCACCAAAATCGCTCGGGAAGTTGGCCAATCGTGCGATTGACGCCAAAGTGTTCAATGGCGAGAGCATTGTGGAACTCGCCAAGAAACCGTCTACTCAAGTTAGAGTCGGTCGGTACGCAAAGAAGGTCCTTCCCCCGCGTGTGGACAAGTAAGTACCCCGCTTGGATCCGGTAGTGAGAAGGCGCCGGGGATTAGGAGAGGAGCAATTCTCGTACATGTCGCGAAATTCAGTGTCGGCTTGGTAGCCGCGGATGAAGCTGTCCCGCAGGTCGTCGTTGATCGCGAAGGTTGCATAGACTGGTCGATGAAAGCCACTCATCGGGCGATGGTGCTGTTGACGGTTTCTTGGGTCTTATAAAAGACCAGCAGATTGTTGTCCGTTACCCATCGGAATTGACTTCGACCAAGGAGGAAGTGTCGCCACCGCTTGAGCGCGTGGACGAAGGCGAGGAACTCCTCCTTGCGTGCAGTGCACGACCGACACTTTCTTGCAGAAATACTCAACCGGGTGCCAGTCCACACCATCGTGTTGCTCGAGGACGACACCAATGCCATAAGCGGATGCATCTGTAGTGACGCACGTCGGCAATAGCGGGTCGTATATACGCAAGACCTCCACAGATAATAACTCGACTTTGAGAGCCAAAAATGATTGCCGTGCATCCTCTCCAAAGTGAAACGGCCGATCCTTGCATTGAAGCTTGGTCAAGTGGGTCGTGATCTTCGAGTATCCCTTGATAAAACGTTGGTAGTAGCCGGCAAGGTCAAGGAACGAACGGACATCCGCGACGATCCACGGCTCCGACCGCTCTTGGATGGCTTGAATCTTGTCCGACAATGGACTGATGCCCTCCGGTGTGACAAAATGGCCCAAGTATTCCAGCTCTTGCCGGACAAATTCGCACTTGTCGCCGTTGGCTTTGTACTTGGCGCGGTGGAGCATCTCCAACACTCGTCGAAGGTGCCAAGGCATTCCAAAAATAATGTAGAAGTCCGTGTCCAAAATGTCGAACGTCACCGGTTCGCATGCATTTGATGCGAAATACATCGGTATGGCCTCGATGTGGCGGTCGATAAGTTGCTGTGTCCTTCCGTCCGCCAACTTGATCGTCGTCGGGCTTGCTTTCCTCTGAAGTAGTGTGCCAAGGCCAACCCTTTGCATAAAAGCTTGGCTCATGAAATTGCGAGACGAGCCGTTATCCAGCAAAGCGCCGCAGGACGATTGCCCAACTTAGATGTGGACATATAGGAGCGGTGTGTTGTTGTCGTCGTATCACTGCTTGAGAAACTCGTGGGCCACGTTGGTAACATACGCAAGGATGTCCGCCACCGCAACTTCCTCATCCCGTCGGGGAAGTTGGTGGTGCATAGAAGGATAGATACGTGTGAAGATGAGCGTGTAATGCTGCACATTGTGGTCCCGGCAAACGGCCCGTGGTCGGGAGAGGAAGCCATGCGAAATACTCGGACGTGAGCGGATGTTGAACTCGCACGCCGAATCCCGCGAAGAACCACTTGAAGACGATAAGTCGTCGCTGTCGGATGGAGAACATGCTGCGCACACGTCTTGTCCTTGAGCATGAGTACCTAGCGTAGGAACGAGCCGGGCGGCATAGTCCTCATAAGAAAATAGAAGAGGAGGACTATCGACTTCCGCATGTGCCTCGGAACGAAGGGCGGTCACCCACGAAGCGACCGGTTCCGAAGGCGTCGAGAGTGTTGTTACACCACAGACAATAGCGGAATCTCGTGCGTGCCTTGTACGGTGTTTCGCAGAGAGCGTAGTGGGACCATGGGGCTGGAGTTGCTGCGTTGGGCCCGGGGCTAGATGCGGTGTTTGTCTTTGCCTTGCCGCGTCCTTGGCCATTGCTGGGGCGGCCACCATCCCGGGCGGCTGTGAGTCTGTCCCCTTCATTGGCATACACGACCTCGTTAGTTTGGTTGTTTGGCGTTGCCGCCGTGACCATGGCCACTTTCGGCCGATGCTGATCTCTGCTTGGGCCTGTCGTAGACGAACGGTGGAGGTTCTTGGCGTCCTTGTTCGTGACAATAATCTGCGCGGCCTTGTCAAAAAGCTCCGTCGTTGTCATCAGGGTGTCCTCGACGTGAGTCAAGGCATTGCCCAACGCCGGACACGACCTCAAGCCTCAAGATGAAGTAGTGTTTGACGGCCTTGAAGCCGATTTGGATGTCTGGGACGGATGTCAAGCGTTGGTACTCGGCAATCCAGTCCACACTCGGCAGCGTGCCTTGTTCGAAGACCATCGACTTGTCCATTGCCTTGATCTCCGGCGCCTCTACTTGGAACCGCCTATGCCACGCCGCCCTTAGATCATCCCAGCTGATCTTGGTGTGCAAGTCGGCAGCCACGACTCCGTACTTGGACAAGAGATTGTCTAACCATGCTTGGCACACGCCCCCCGACCGGGAGTATAAGAACGCGTGGTGCTTTGTGTTCGGTGATGTGGTGGAGCTGCAACTTTAGTTCGAACTTGCGGAACCATGGAATCGGGTCCATCTTCGTCGAGTTGCAGAAGATCTCCTGATCATCGAACCTTGGAGTCGTCTCGCGCGGTTCCGAGCTTGAGTGGGTGGTGGCAGTACAGATCTGCTGCTCCAACTGTTGCGTTGCGGTTTGCTGTAACTGCACGCCGTCCTTGAGGGATCCGACGTCAATCTCCAATGCCTCGAGGCGATCAGAGGTGTTGGAAGAGATGGCATCGGGAGCGGCGACGGGGCGCTGCGGCAGCTGGTGGAGGCGGCTGTGGACTTGAGACAATGCGTCATCGAGGCTGTGGATGTCCTCCTGCTGTGTAATGCATTCGCCAGGAGGTCTGTGAGATGGGAGAGGAGTAGAGCGATCTTGTTTTCACTCGCTTCCATCTTCCCATTCTCGGCCTCGGCCTGCCAGTCCGCTGCCATTGTGAGCAAAGCTCGCTTTCCGCTGAATATCTTCGTGCGTCGTTGAATTCGTTCTTTGTCGGCAGCCTTTGCTGCTGCCTCGTCTTGCTGGTGCTGCTGTTCGAATGCCAACAGACGCGCCTTCTCGACGTCCTCTGCCTTCTTCTTTGCTGCGGCTGCTACTGCATTCGGCCGTTGCTCTGCTTCGGTAATCAGAAGCAGCATCCGGGCCTGATAGGCCTCGTCCGTTTCCCTGGATTTCTGGTTCATTACGGCTGTTTGCAAGCGCGTGAGCATAGACCAGGCTGGGGGCCTGCTGACGTGGTACTCCCTGCTGCTGATGTGGCACTGCTGTCGGCTGATGTGTCCTCCTGACGTGTCCTGCTGAAGTGGTCTGCTGACGTGGCCTGCTGATGTGGTCTGCTGATGTGGCAACTTACCAATGCCGCCGCAGGGGGTACCCGGAGATCGATAGAGAAGGTAAGACCAGAGGGGGCAACAACGTAGGTGGGGAGGGGTGGGTGGGGTAAATCGCCCAGATAAGGAGCCACTAATCAAAAAAAGAAAGGTTGGAACTTCGTAAAAATTTCGAGAAAAGAAAAAAAAAATGCGCGTTTGCAAGTTCAGTAGGCCTCCCAATTCCCCCTGAAGTGCAAAATGCAAGGATCAGGGTCCTCGGTAGGCCTAAGGGGCCCTGTTTGCAGCATTGCCTGCCCTAAGTGAAGGCGGAGGTGTCCGCCCTAAGTGAAGGCGGGCCTAACATATCGCAAGAGGCCCTCGACTGTCAATTTCATATTTGGGGTCCAGGCAGTTGCGACGCGCCAGTTGGTTGAGAGAAACTCAGGCCGGGCAACAAAGACATTTCCACGGCCCTCCGGGCTTTCCCAAAGAATGCAGGCCCTGGGCGTGATTCGCAGCCTCATACAGTGACAGTTGGGCGCCCAACCGAACGAGGCCCAGCAGCCCAGTAGCTGCTGTACACAGGCAGCCTCCTGGGCCCTTCCGGAAGCTTCTGGGCCCAGGCCAGTGCAGCCAGGCTGCGCAAGCAGGCCAGCTCTTTCCATAAAGGAAAGAGCTCTCCCCTGGCAGCCTCATTCAGGCACTCGCATGCTAGCGGCAGCGCTGCTGGAGCAAGAGCTCGCGGCTGCTGGCTGGCGCTGAGAGGCGAGGTGCAGCACGTGCGGTCGTGCAGGGAAGAAGGGCGCTGCTAAGGGCAGCGCCATAGCCCAGCCACCATAGCTGGTGGGCTTGGACTACAGTGAGGCGCAGGGGTGGTCTTCGGGTGTAAGAGAGGACAGATGTGGGAGTAAAGACAGGGGATAGGTGAAGGATGATGATGATGATGATGATGTGAGGGCACTTTCCTTGTATTGGCGATGGTCTGCATGGGCGACATCTTCAAGTACTTCGGGTTGCTGCTGATGTCAACAGTTGCATTGTCAATTAGTAGGCTGTAGTAGCTGTGTTAGGAGTAGGCTGGGCGCTGAGCGCTGAGTAGGAGAGTGAAGGGAATGGACTCTTGTGTTGATGAGGAGAGAGTATGCTCTCCATGACATTGGTTTTCAGTACTACGAATCTCCATTGGTGTGTTATTGGTGCAATGCTGCTCTCTGGACACGGTGTGACTATCTGGCTTTCAATGTGGTGGTGTAATCTGAAATTGTCATCTTGCTGTTGCTTATTTTCCTTGCAAAACTTATGAATGGGAAAAAAATTTCGAACCTTCAGACTGCAGATGAGTGTCCGATAAGAATTCCGAAAAGAAACTACAAACAAATATTCGGAATTACTCAGATGATAGTACGCGCAGTTTGGACAATGATAACTGCAAGAGGTATGTCCCGTGCCGTTTTTGAAAAAAACGAATTTCGGAAACAATATTCCGGATTTCTAAATAACGGGAAATTGCAAAAGGAAATCAAAATTTTCGAGAAAAAGATATTCCGGATTTCCAACAACGAAATTTTGGATTTTCATAAGAAAAACGAAAACGGAAATTTAAGGTGTTGCGCTATAGCGATTTTCCGCAACAGAAATAGCTGGAAATTTGGGGAAAACAAAATCCAAGAAAAGAAAAAAAAAAAGATTTTCGGCAGTGAGGTCAAAATCGTGATTTTGGGGGCTAACTAGTGTGCTCTAATCAATCACTCAAGACTAATCAGCCACTTAGTCCCCACACACGTGTCAGATCAGGTTGTCCTGATTCACGTGCGGTGTTCCGATACCAACTGTTACTTGCCCAGTTGGGCGATGTACATATATAACCGAGGATCCGCAATGTGATGAAAAGGACTGAATGGACAATGCAGTGCAAGTGAAATCTCAACAAGCAGTGTACATCCTCATACATACAAATATGGTGCTTTATAGCGCAGGGGAAGACTTAGATACAAGTCCTGACCTGACCGGGACTGACCTCCTTCACACAGTACAAAACAGCGCAGCAGAATGCTAGAATACCAATGACGAACCCAATCAATGTTGCAATGCTGACTAAACATACATCATCTGCATCACAAGGTGTGAAGGGAGCCTGGCGCTACACACAGGAAGAATGCGCCAGGTCCAGATCATGCACAGACGAAGAGGAGGGAAACATATGAAGAAGAGAGGAGAGGGGAGATGGGAAAGTCGTCAACACCAAGTCTTCGTTACAAGTCCCAAATAATCCCTCGTCAAAATGTCCGAAGCCCAATGTCGAGTCTGGATCCAAAGGTCACCAAGCTCTCTCTCTCTCTCTCTCGTAGTCTGCTGATGCAGTGAAGTCAGGTAGCGAGTCTAAGCGAGAGGGTGAGAGGGAGATGGTGGACTGAGAAGAGGGATGAAAAGAACTCTCTCTCTCTCTCACGTGCCAGGTACTAACCTGTGAAGTTGGTGCTGTGCTGCAGGTACCTCGAAGACGAAGCTGGAGCAATGGCGCTGCAGGTATGTCTCCCTGGCCTCCGCCCAATCTCTCTCTCTCTCCAGTACTACTCTAGCTCCTACTAGCGCTCAGCGCTGAAGACTACTGCTAACGCTACTAGCGCCCAGCGCTGAAGACTACAGCTAGCACTACTACTACTCCTGCAGCGCTCCTCCAGAGTGTTGCTGCCGAATCCTGAAGACTATCTCCTGCCTCCTGAACTGCACGTGAAGTGCCTGGGAAGTACCTAGGGACTACCTGCAGCCTGCAGGGCGGGCCAGTCCTATATAGTGCTGGCCCGTCCAGGAGGCTGCTCTTGCCAATGCCGAAACGTGCCAGACCCTGGCGTTGAAGCTCAACCAGGGGTTGTCTTGAAAACAGGCCCAGAATGGCCTGTGCTGAAACCCTGGTTTGGTGCCTGAGTTTCAGTGCAGGTCGAACTCATGACGGCCTGAAAATGGCCCTCAGTTTCAGGCTGAAAAGACTCAGGGCCGGAAAGGCCCTGATTTAGGCTGAAATGACACAGGGCCTGTAGGGGCCCTTGTTTTCAGGCTTCCAGTCTGAAACGACACGGGGCCTGTAGGCCCTTGTTTTCAGGCTTTCGGCCTGGGAACGTCACGGCCTGAAAGTGGCCCGTGCAGCCTGTTGCAGGCACAGCATGTAACACATACCCAAGGGCCCGTCACCACCCTTGGGGGCGTATCCCCACTGAGCTACCGATGCATGTTTGGCAACTTTTACCTGCTGCGGTAGAGGTACATCGGCGAAGAGGGGGTGCGCCAGCTTACATCCCGCCTAGCCGTACGACAGGATTAGGGCTAATGGGGCAAGCTTCCCATACCCAAGGGCCTGTCACCACCCTTGGGGGCGTATCACCACTGAACTACCGATGCACGTTTGGACTTTTACTCGCTGCGGTAGAGGTACATCGACGAAGAGGGCGTTTGCTCGTTCCTCGATGCAGTATACGCAGCGGTAAACGTGTTTGTGAACCTGCTCATAACCAAGGTCACGGGGCGCTTCTCTCCTGTGCCTCAGAGGCGAACAGTCAGCTATAGCGCCCAACCTCCTCGCTCCTAGCCTGTTTCTGTACCTTGCAACGTTGCGGGGACATGCACTCCCTTTCGCTATTCAACCTCCTAAATTCCATGCGACACAGACTCAATGCAAAATGGTATTGGCGCCACATCCCCGAAGAGCACGTTCGGCGTCACCTCCCATGGGTAACAGGCAGGCCTGATGAGAGTCTCCGTACGGACACGGCACAGCCTCTACCTTACTCTGTCGTTGAGAGGTGATGCCTAGTGGTGCCGTCGGTCTAGCATGTGAGAGGGGATCACCTTCGGTGCGGGCCAATCTCCACCCATAACACCAAAGGCGTCGTGTCAAAGCAACACTCCCCCTCGCATGCCGGAGCTAGGTCAAGCCCAGACCGCATGTGGCATACTGCGTAGCCACAAGGGCACTGTAGGACCCGTCCCGGACATTCAGCCTAAAAGCCTAAAACTTAGGATCTACAGGCCCCGGTCGTTTCAGCCTGAAAACT
>BFEA01000058.1:741080-760998 GCA_003427395.1 Chara braunii
CGGGGGTGGGGGTTTTTTGGCGGAGGCGGGCGTCGGGGATTCCCACGATGGGGGTTCCGGGGGTTAAACCCCTACCCCGGCTTGGGCCCCGGGGATCCCCGAGTGACAGCCCTGGTTATATCCACAGGCCTTCGAAAAAAAGGAAACTATGGGCTTACCCCTAGCAAAGGAAACTCATGCGAGGCAGTTGGTGGCGACATTACTCTCTCTGACTTGAATTTTTTTTTTTTGTTTTTTCATCGCAACACCATCTTTCGAAGGGGGCGGAGGTGGCCACGAATCCAAGCCTGGGACCCGTTTTTCTGCGGGCTTGTTTTCCCCACACATTGCACATGCTGTGCCCAGTATGAGTCTTGTGCGCTCGTGCGCTGCACATATAAAATTTGGCCACTCAGTGAAGAAATACATTCTTCAAAGATTAAGAACAATTTTCTTATCTGGGGCCTCTGGAGGAAAGGTGTATATTAATCATTGAAAAAGTAAAACTGGAGGAAAAGGTGTATATTAATCATTGAAAAAGTAAAACTGGAGGGCATGGATTTAATCAAGCAATACATTCAGGAAGAACTTCACCGTATAATGGAAGGCAGCGAGATCTAAATGGGACCTATTTCACACTGAAAAGGATGAAATAGCAAAACTATGCAAAACACAAACGCTCTCTGCTGATGTTCATAGGGGGAGGGGTAATCGGGGAGCCACAGCGACTGGCCACTCAGATGATGCTCGGTCCCTCTGTCACCGGCTGTCCCCTGGCCGCTGTCCCCTTTTGGGGGTTCCCTGAAGGCAATTAAGGCCACCCTGGGCTGAAAAGGCCACCCGATGTCAGATTAGAATCATTAGACACAATATTGAATTTACCTGGGCTGTTTAGTCGGATGATAATACCTCAAAGCCATCGCCTTTAAAAAAAAAAAAAAAAAAAAAAAAAAAAAAAAAAACACTGGCTAATAAGCAATTCTCCAGGGACTGGTTGCGGAATGAACAGGCAGGTTGGATGGCGTACGTTTGCTGGGCGGGCGGCAGAATTCCGGAAGGTTGGAAAGACGGCTTGAAACGAGACTATACTATCTGCTTTACGGATTGGACCAAGGTGGACGCAGCGATTCCATTATGGCCCCCCTAGGAGTTCCCGGCCCTCTTCCCACCTCATGGTCTTTCAATGGTGGATCTTCAGTCGTACAGTGCAGAGTGAGTGTGAGGGCTGCACCCGAAAGGAAGGATGGGAGCTAGACGGTCACGTAGAGCAGGCGCCCTGCAGCAGGGCTGAAGAGGCCCCTTTTTCCTCCCGCCCAGGGCGCCCAGGGCATGTAGAAACGTGGGATGTTTGTTTTTTCTTTTCATTGGTGGGGCTTTTCTCAGCCCACTGAAAGCAGCCCAAGTTTGTACATGCCCACCGCCCAAGTTTCTACGTGGCCAGGGCACCCTGGGCATGTAGAAATTTGCTCCTTTTTTTTTCTTTTTCCGTTTGTGCCACTTTGTGGGGCATTGCTTGCTCCCTTTTTTCTGCTTTTTCAATCTTTGATTCTATGAGGAACTCTGAGGTGACCCTTAGCCAAAAGTTGTTTGCAGTGTGATTCTACACAACATGATTTTCCCAGATTAAAAAAAAATCAAAGGAAAATCGTGCGAAATACCTCTGAAAGTTCACATATATGCTAAAATGAGTTTAAATAACCCCAAAAGATGTGGATAAAGCTGATTACCCCTCTGAAATTGCACAAGTTTCTGAACTGCCCTTTTGGATTCAAATCTGTGTTATACACCTGTCAGGGGTTTGCCAAGGTTGTGCTATACCCCTGTCATGGGCAGAACACAAACTTGTCCAGGACTCTGACAGCAGTGGATTGCAATTATTTAAATAAAAAAAGAGCATTTGGCAATCAGACTCACTTTCTTCTTCAATTCGCATGCATGCAAACATGCAATGACTTGCTGTTTCCATGCTGCCTGTGGCCTATCTCTGACGAGGCTGTACTCTAGGTAGGGGTAGATTCGTAATTTTGTTTGGCTGAGGACTAACCGAGAGACCTGCCTGCAGGGAAAATTCGTGAGGGACATATTTGTAAATATAGAAATATGGGCCCATTACTATCCCGATTTTCCTACAGCTACCCGACTGCGAATAGCGGACCCGGGCTACCCTAGGACAGACAGGCTCACGGGCCTATGCTGATAGACGGCCCTATAGCCTATAGCCGGGTAGGGAGAGGCCCTAGAGGCCGAAACTGAAACGGTACCGGTCGGTCAGTCAGTCCGGTCTAGGTCGGTCTAGGCTAGCGTAGAGTATAGGTAGGATGGGGACACCGGTCCAGGGCCTTTGGCAGTTGACAATTCGTGGTGGAAGTTGCTGCGCACACGGTATCGGTTCGTGGTTGCTGATTCCGGTGTGAACACGGCGGATATAGCCAGACCTCCGGAGCGTTGACCAGACTGGGGTCAACACTGTCCGCTCTGACTCTCTGGGATTCACAGCGGTCTGGGCTTTCTGAGGTCTGATGCGTTGGAGCACGTGGTGCACTGCTGACCCTCCTCAGGAGTAGGGTCCCAGTGGCGATGCAGCCATAGCTGCATCTACTCAGAGATATCATCGTCTGGATTTCATCTTCATCAGGGACTGTTGGCGCTGAGCTTCTTCTTCATCATCTGGATGGCGATTGGCTCTGGGAGCCTGTTTCACTTTGGCGCAGGCCACTGAGTTGATGTCAGGGTGGCGCTTGGTGTTACCTGGGGTTTCAGTGCTATTTTTAGCTGTTCAGGGTGTTGGGGTTGAGGCGCTACCCCTCTGAGGGTAGCGCAACAGGGTTCTGAGGTCATTCAGTGAGAACGGTGCTCTGAGTTTAATAAACAGTTGTAATACTGTGTTTGAGTTGTCATCTCTTCATTGCTTTCTGGCTGTGATCACTCGGTCGTCTTCTATGAATGATTGTTGGGAATTGTGTGGAGAGAATTCACTGTTTGTGTTTTCTGTCACTTCGCTCCCCTGAGTCTTCCGCTGCATTTCTTCTTGTTGGGCGGTGTGATACCCCACTACCTCTCCCCTTCCTTCTGTGCATGTATGGGCGTGTACGGGAGTTTTTGTGAGTGAGTGCTGATAAAATTGCGGCAGACAATCATGTTCATAACAAACAGATGAAGATGTAAACTGGCGCTGTGCGCCTACACGAAGCTCAGAGATATTCAAGTCGAGAACACAGTTCAGATGCAAACTCGCTTTTAGCTGGCTATGGCGCCCCAGCGCCCAACATCGTTCCCAACTGGTGTTCCCAACCAACTGTTCACACACACTCACACTTAACTCTGTATCTCCCTGGATACTCCAAGGACACTCACTCTGTGTCTCTCATGCACATGCACACTAGTACCTATCACTAGCTATGGCAGCTATGGCCGCTGGCTATCTCTACTACAGGCAGCTATGGCTGCTCTGACTCCGCTTCTGCCCACTTCGACTTCAGGCAATCTGCAGACTACCTCGCACAAGACGCCAGGACAGCGCTTCCGCATGGCTCACGCAGGAATGAAAATGGCTGGACGCTGCCTCTTGATTTATACTTCTGTAAGTCGCTGGTCTGCCCTTTTGGCTGGACGCTGCCTCTTGATTTATACTTCTGTAAGTCGCTGGTCTGCCCTTTTCCGCCGGGCCCATGGTGCACACAGTCCCTCATGGTACTTGCTGACTGTACAAAGTGAGACTGGGACTGGGTACCGCTGACTAAGCAAAGTTGGACTCACCACTTGCCCACTTGCCTCTGGTCTGCTGTGTATAACGTGAGAAGATACTTGAAAGGCCACTTCCGGACCTTCCGGAAGTTTGCAGACTTGGCCTTTCAGGACTGTAGCAGCTACGACCTTGACCTTCCAGAACTACAACAACTATGACCCCTACGTCGACAGGTCAAAGGTTCAAGACCCGACAAGTAGTCAGACCTACGATAGGCAACTTTCAACTACTAACACACAGGTCACGGGTTCAAGACACACAGGGTCGACTTGATATTGTACACGGGTAAGGTGAGGTAAGGTAAGGTAAGGTCTGGGAATCGAGCCTTGGGATCCGCATCTGTGACTGCAAAAGGTGAAAACCGTTTCAATTTCTTTGAAAATTTCAGAGCGGATTCCTCTGTACCCACATTTCTAGCTGTACTTTCACGCATACATTTTTTTTTTTTTTTTTTTTTTTTTTTTTTTTTTTGCGCTGGGGCTACCTGTGACCCAGCCCAGGGTCGCTGCACACGCAGGCGGCTGGCTGTGTGTTCGGGCACCAGATTTGTGCCCGAGTGCGCACAGAAAGAAGAGTGGGAGCAGGGGGTGCCAGGTTGAGGTACTGATTGCATGTGTCCCTGGGTTGTGTTGCCAGCATTCTTCTCTCAATCCTTGCTCCAGAGCTCCCTTTACCTGCTGGATTGGATGCAGTCCATGCGGGGAGGATTGGGACTGGATTGGGATCGAAATTGCAACTGCAAGAGGGGACACCTGTGCGCGGCCCTTCATTGTATCCGTCCGACAAAGATGTGCAAGAGTTGCAAGGTGGAAGAGTGGGAGCAGGGGGTGCCAGTGAAGGACAGTCAGTAAGGGTCTGCAGGTTCGGCGATTTTGTGGAGAAGAAGCCTCCAGGTGAACTTGAGCCAGGTGGTGTGGATTGGATAACACCTGCCTTGGCCGAGGAACCAGTGACAGGTGCAGAAAGAGATGAAGGGAAAGGAGGAGGAACGAGGGTTGGCAACGAAGAGGGCAGCCGGTTGTTTGCCCCACAAATGGTGCATGGCATCTCCATCACACCAGGCGTCATAGGAGGAGGGTCGTGGGATCCGAAAGGAGGTGGGCATGGGCATGGATGGGTAGGAGGGGATGGAACCAGCAGGGTGTCAGCTGTAGATATGGGAAGGAGGTATGAGGGAATGAGCGGAGTAGATGCGGCAGCAGCTTGGTCGCTGAAATCTTCCTCTGCAACTCTTGGTAACGACAAGAATCCGAAGGGTTTGATTCTCAATGATGCCACTGCAAATGGCTATTTCACCCTCCAGGCCGAGTACCTCCAATTGACGAATATGGCTGAACGGGACAT
The DNA here is from genome assembly GCA_003427395.1 of Chara braunii. Lineage (NCBI taxonomy): Eukaryota > Viridiplantae > Streptophyta > Charophyceae > Charales > Characeae > Chara > Chara braunii. Next base: position 746,149 of record BFEA01000058.1, read on the forward strand.
GCGGGCTGGCGAGTTCATACGGTTTGCTGAGGTACATGATCAAACCACGTTGTTGACACCTGTGTCAGGATTCCAGTCATAAGTTTATGCGTTGATGTTGCTATGGCCTGCAGCTGGTTTCTTTTCCTGTTGAATTTGAAGTTTGAACCCGGCTCTTTGCTTTCATTTCTCCGCACTTTGAATGTGAACCCAGCTTTTTGCTTTTGATTTGCCCTGCCATTGTAATAGGCTACTCGTTGTCGCCGTGGTCATTCAGTGCAGGGATGGGGCCACTTATCACACCTCTTCCGTGTTTCAATGTTGCCCATACGCGGACACACTGCTGTACTTGCCAAGAACTCTCAAGGACCTAACACCCAGTTGGTCCTCTTCTTTTGTCTGTGAAGTTCTCTTTCTAATTTCTCTGGCTGCTTCCTGATTTGTGCTGTTGGATGCTTGGAGTGTACTGTTTGTCAGTTCACGTACTTGCTTTGTGCTGCGGACTGGTTGGCTCATGAGGTGTGGTATTTGATGGAGAAATCGAGGAAGAGGGGACTGTGGGTTTCGATGACGAGTTTTCCATGGCAGATGTTGAAATCAAGATCACTCTCAGCAAAAGGGAAGCCGTACATGTAGATGGGGGCGCCAGCCACTCTAATGAGCGTATATGGTTTTGCATCCCCTCGAAGTGATCCCCCTGAGCACCAACACTGTGTACACAAGAGTGGCTGTTACCCCCAGACCATGACAATGTCTTATCCACCTCAGACCCCCAACAGGGAGGCCGTCAGACCCCCAACAGGGAGGAAGTCCGTTTGGCTGTAACAACACTATTGATGAACTTCTACCGCTTCTGGCCATAAGACATTTATCATCCAGGAGACATTGTGCAAGAAGATGATCTAGGTCATCTAGAGAGTCCAGGGACAACACCAGAATGAATTGCACCAGAGATCAACCATTGATGCAGTCGTATAGAAATGCGGAGTTCTGCTGACAGTCTGTAGAACTTCCACGGTACAAGAGATCAGCCTTTGATGCAGTCGTACAGAAATGGCTACGTTTGGTTGAGCAGGCTGGAATCGAAATGTTGGTTGTGCAAATCAGCTAGTTGAGATGATGTGGCTATACTCCTCTGGTTGATGTTCGGTGCTGGTGATTCGGTTTCTTTGTTGTCATGGCAGGAACTCCATGAGACTGTGTCTGGTGATGCTTGTGATGACCATCATCAAGTGTCTGTTGATGCTCTACTTCTTGCAGGTGGGCTCACACATCTCTCCTGTTGGTGTTGGTTGTTAATATGTCTTATCCATGCTTCCCGGGCAGGGTGCGCTGTGCAGTGCACAAAACCGCGGTGCGCACATGTCCAGTGTGCTGGGCAGCATGCTACTGCACTTGTCGGCGTGCACAGGTGCAGCACATTTTTGGTTTTGTCTGCATCCGTTTGAGTGCTGATGAAATGCAAAAATTGAGAAATGGTCATCTTTTAGAATACGAGATTCCCACTGTCCTTGTCTATCATACTGCGAATCCACGGCAAAGGGAATGGGCATAAAAAGGAAAAAAAGAGGCGTTGTTGCATCATGCGATGGGATATATGTGTGTGTGTGTGTGTGTGTGTGTGTGTGTGTGTGTGTGTGTGTGTGTGTGTGTGTGTGTGNNNNACAGAGAGAGAGAGAGAGAGAGAGAGAGAGAGAGAGAGAGAGAGAGAGAGAGAGAGAGAGAGAGAGCTCTGAATATTGGGGAGTCTACTTTGAGATTCATGAACGAACTATGTGTTGCCAGTGAAAAAAAAGGCCCTTGAAAGTTGAAACATTCGTTAAAATCAGAACAGCACACAGAACGCACAGCCTGTGTGGAAGGGTAACGCACAAAAACCAAGAACGCAATGCAACCTGAAAGATAGCTTGTATATATTCATGAGCAGGGTGCATTGTGTCGGGGGCTGAAGGCAGTGAACTATCCGACATGGCGACTTTGTTGAACTGGAAAGATAGTTTGCGTGGATTATCGATCAGGGCGAGTGTGAATTACCGCTCTTCTGGTTCCCTCACAGCCGTTACCCTGTCCGTCTCTGTCCGACGCACTCTTAGAGGTTTCTCTTGGATAAACTCAGAGAACATTTGAGTGTCACACACACACACACACACACACACACAGAGAGAGAGAGAGAGAGAGAGAGAGAGGGCAATGCCTGTGAGTGCATTTTGCCCTCCCGCAACTGGCACTCGCCCTATCATGATGCAGTCACTATGTCACACACGTATGCAACACACACTCAGACAAATGTTTTGTGGCTGTTGTTGAGCAAGGCCCCAATTCTTTTTATGCTCTTATCTGACCGTCTTCAGTTTCTTTAGGTTCCTGAAAATGTATCCCTGCGGCTTCCTAGTTCGCAAGGAGTATACTTCTGGTTGGGTGTTTTTCTTGGTCTGTCTATTTCCCCATTCATGAATGACAACTCCAGTGGCCTTTTCACTGACGGGGCAAGCCGTGTGTTTGCATGCCTCACGGCATCAAATGATTCAAATCTCTTTCAATACTTTTTTTTTTCTTTTTTTCCCATTCCTGAGGGCGACGGTCTCCAGTTATCACCATTGAACTGACCAGACCCAGGCAATTCAGAAACATTTGGTTTTCCTCATCGAGTTCCATTATTTGGATTCGGACTCGGGTCTGTATTTCAACAGTTATTGGGCGTACCCACTGAGCTAGGCTCTTGGGTTTTCTGTGGTTTTCAAGTGCTCACCAGAGAGCACCACTTTTTCAAAGTAATGATGTGCTGTTCCCTTGGGGTCGTAACTAGAAACAAATGCCATGTTTCCATAGGTGGATACATTCCGATGTCTGTTTGCCTGTGAAGAGGATGTGAGTGATATGACCGATTCTTATCAGCAGAGAATTTCATCTATCCGACCACCACCAACGAATATTGTTTTTCGTCCAATCGAAATCATGGTGTCTCACGCCTCTCAACTGCTCATCCTATGTCCTGTGCCATTTCGTGTCCCATGCTTATTGAGGATCATCATGTGGACTATTCCATTGCAGTGGAGGACAGGTGGTTAAGCTCCTCGTGGCACCTGGAGATATGGTGCACAAAGCGAAGGACCACAATTCCCTTTTCGTTCTTGTAATTTAGACCATTTCTCCATTAGCGAATGTTCTCCTTACTAATCATCTCTAGAGCATTCCAATTTTAATGGATGTGAGAAGAACGGTGCTAGTTGCCAGATTAAATGGCTCTTTTGAGCACTTCAATGTCACGCCCAATCCTAGAAGGCAAAACATAATGGTCACCAGTCATTAAAGTTGTGACTGAGAAAAACGGGAAGTATCACGATGGCAGTTAGGATGGATGGCTAACCTGGCATTGGGATGAACATGCTGCTTAACCTGCAATAGCAGATCCTTTTTTTTTACGGTAGTTTCACGGATTAAACTAGAACTTACTAATGAACCATCCATGGCACTAAATAAAGAGCTGTCAAAGACACCAGCTACACCTAGCATATGAAAAGGATGCAATGATATAATTGGGTTCTGCTTGGAAAACAATCATAAAATTGGAAGTTCTGGAAATACTTAAAGGCATTCCATCAGAGGGCATTCCATCAGAGAAGATCCCTTGTCCAATAGGATAAATTAAAAGTACCGCAGTAGCTGCTGCTACACGAGCAGAAATGCAACAGCAATCCAAGGACTCGTGCCCAAACGGAAAGAAAGAAAGAAAGAAAGAAAGCGGCGAGCCACTCACTTTTATTCTAATTTGCCTGATTGATCGATGCTGAGGCTTTCTTTTACATGAAGTTCAAAATGCTTACAGTGGGTAGAACATGAAGTAAGATGAGCGATTGATTACATAATCGACGACCCATGTAACAAGCAACACCCAGTAAAAAATGGAGGACAATCATTTCGTAAGGGCCACCATTATAAAGCCATTTATAAAGTGAAGCTGCTTCCCATATAGGATAAAAATGTAAGCCAATAGCTGCTGATGTAGGAACAACAGCACCAGAGATGATATTGATTCCATAAAGTAAAGAAGTAATGGTAAATGAGTTGTCCAGAGTTTCTCATTTTCAGGAAGGTAACTGCATGCTGATAAGTTTTATCTGTATTCTTGGGGACTCTTTACTTGCGCAGCGGAATGCCATCTGAACCCATTGTTTCTAGAAGAGCCAAGCAATACCTCACCTTCTCAGGGGCCTGGCAGCAATATGGTGAAAGTCAGTTCGCCACCCAGCAGAAAGCATTTTCCATCTAGTCGACCTGGTGCAGCATCAGTGTTTTCCTCATTGTCGCTGGATCGGGTAAGTTTTTGAGTGGTCTTGCCGCATCTCTTCAAAACTCTCTATAATGTACGTGCGCCCTCTTTTCCATTCCCTTCGGTACTTCACAAGCTCCAAAACATGGAAAACCTGAAATTTAGAATGCCAGTATTGTACCCATCCGATCCTTCCACGACTTGGATTCATGATGTGCTCATCAAAGGTTACATATGTACCATTCAGCGACATGGGACGGTGAGTGGTGGTAGCCTCGGATTTTCATTTAGCTGCTGACCCCTGGTGGAGGAACAGTTTTGTGAGGACATAGGGAGCATTTGCAACCCTGAGGTTATTATTTTAGTCGTTTGATGCCTTTTTTGAGGTGTCGGCTTTCGGGATAAAGGATCTGGGAGGCGTCGCGATGTAATCCTTGTCAAATTAAAGGATGGACACAGGTGGCTTGTTAGAACGCTACAAGGCCTGAAAAGTACTTAGAGAGGTGTATGGTAGTATGCGCAGGGCCGTGGCTTCATTTCAACCATCTTTACAGAGCCGTGCCAGTTTTGCTTGCAACCTTAAGCAGCTTTTACACTGGGGCAGCTAGGGCTCACCTACTTCTACTACAGTTGGGAAATCCGAGACTCTTTTACATTGCTTGGCATGAACATCCCTTCTTCGTACCTTTCCAGCTACTGGAGGGGATGTTGCACATGGTGGCCTGTGTGCAAACAAGAGCTTTCTATCAGAGTATAGAAAGTTTTTTGTACTGCAGACAATCAAGAGAAAACCGAATGATTGCATTGCGTTGAGAATAGTCCTCAACAATCTGCGTGCAGTCCGTAACCCTACCTTTGTTTTCTAGATTTTGTTGGGAGAGTGGAACGTTCATATGTTACCGAACAGCATTGCGTTGGTTCAAGTGTGAAACAGTGGAGGTGACTCGTGAGAATCACAGGAGGAGAAGGCCGGGGGGGAAAGGCGGGGGGTGGATGGGAATGGGGATCGATGTAGTGGTCTGGGCAAAAACAAAATTCGGAACTATCATGTCAACTTGTCAAGCGTATTTCTAAGGTATGGAATTGACCACTACAGATTATGTGCATGACTGGGACAATGTCTTTGTTTTTTTTTTTAATCGGGAACATGCTCCAATTTCAATGATTTCCAAGTCAATCTCCCTCAACCTCGCACACACATGCAACGAGCATCCAGATGAGTGTTCACACTTGGAACCGATAGCCGAGACACAAGAATCACACGAGAGGTTGATACGCAAAATATCTGTATTATATATACAAAGAAAGTGTTCATGTCTTCTGCGGTCTCTGCCACTCACACAGTCTCCGACTTGAACCAGCTATGTATCCGACTACCGCTTTCTCTCTTCTCTCTCTCTCTCTCTCTCTCTCTCTCTCTCTCTCTCTCTCTCTCTCTCTCTCTCTCTCTTTCTCGCTCCTGCCTTGGACCATGCCCTGGATACACCCACTCGGTTCAGATTCAGACCTTGGCGGCCCTGCTCCCATATCACTACCATAGCTATGGTTGTCGCTGACGCTCCCGTCTCCTTCGAATGTCGTCTTGCCCAAGTCGCTTGGTCACACAGGCAGCAGCAGCTCTTCCACAACTTCACGAATGAACAACTGGCGAGCCGCTGCACTGCAGCAGCTAAATATAGAATTGTCGTGGTTTGGCCTGCTTCGGACCGGTACCAGTGTCTGCTGCAATCACGGACTTTCCTGGGACTTGCTGCAATTTTGTGGACTTGGGAGTCGGGACGGGACTGGACTGGATGGTTCCGGACATTGGTGTTGGGTACTGGACTAACAGTGCAGTGATTCGACTTTCCAGATGTTTTCCGACTTAGACCAACGGCTCCTAAATTGGCCGATCGGACCTGCCCCTCGTGACACTGGGACTTGGGACTTCGGAACCTTCTGGACCTCGGAGCCTGTATTGCTGGGCTCTCGGGTGTCTGCAGTGTGAAATCCTTTCGCAATCTATTTGTGGCAAGCAACACATGATGGGAACCGGGCCCAGCGTCCCTTGTGAGAGTACAAAGAACAGTTTGAAGTACTGGGGCCATTACCCGTCTTCGTGAATAATTTATAGCCTCACTTCACGGGTTACCAACACTCCACATGGTACAAGTAGACCCAGCAAGAACCCGCCAAAGCTCTCAAAACCAGGCCTCTACCAGGCCTCACTCTGGTTGTGAAGTTCGCAGGTTTATTGAATCGTACTGGCTGGTGCTTGGTGAATGAGAATGCTTTCCTCATTGGGACAGGAGGTTAATAGCACAGACTGACGTTTTTGGGACATCTGTGCTGGTTCAGAAGGGTACTGTGTGTTCTGTTGGAAGTTAAACCAGCAGTTATATATTTTTTTGTTGCGCTGGCGGTTCTGTAGAAAACGGCACGCAGGGCCTGTACATCCAAGTTGGTAAAACACTGAAAATCTACTTGGTGAAAAAGGAAGGGGCCCAAGAACTGCTCTTTTTTATCGTTGCCATTGTTCTCATTTTTCGTATGTTGATGGCATTGTTTACAGGTACAGCAGTTGGAAGAATCTAGAGACCGAGAGGTGCTTCGGATACTCCTGCTGGCAGCTGAATGGGATGATTCACGTGTGCCACATGACAAGTCATTTCCATCCGATGTCGATGCTGGTGCTGATTTGCTCTCTCTTGAGAATTTCGAGTCTCTTGATGTTGTTGATGCGCCCACTGGCATGGAAGATGCTGTCACACTGGTATGTATGGAAACTACTACTACAGAGTCCATGCTCCTCAGTTGGCATGGAAAATGCACTGGTAGCATTAGAAAGGACACAGTGGGAGCATCTTATCAATCACTGAGATATGAGCATAGGTGCTTCTTTATTCATTCTCGCCGTACTCATTATCATTTAAACCACCAGTACATGGCCCAAGGCAACTTGAGAACAACAAGAGGCTCTCTCCAAAAAATTCGGACGCTCCGGGCAGCCGGACGGAAATGGCTGGTGGCTTCAGCCAAGACGAAAGCAAAAACGATACAATGGCATTTCGGCAAAGCTTGGCGCGCAGTGGGAATCCGCCTCATAGAAAAGAGGCTCGGATGCACTGGTGGTTTCAACCCAGCAGTCACAGTTCCCGTAGAATACCGGAAAAGCAAAGGCTCAGTCTACCTGACCAAGAGGGGTACAGGAGGAGTGCGCTACATTTCGAGTACCCCAACGTTGTTGTGATTTTTAATTCTGATTTCTAGTGACTAAAAGTTCTGAGAAAAAGGAGGAATGTGGATTAGGTCATGCCGCGTGAGAGAAAGAAGAGAAAAAGTAAACAAAGGTAATGAAAAAACATTCTCCCGATCTGAATGTACGTGTCAATCAGGGTTGCTGTCTCCCAGGTAGGAGTGATGTTTCATGATGGGCAGGCCCCAGGCTGTCACCCAGGTAGGAGTGATGTTTCAAGATGGGCAGGCCCCAGGGGTGGTTTTTCTTTGGTTCGTATGAACATGCTTGGTAGGACTGGTGACTTTCTGGATTTTCTACGGTCGGCATGTTGATGTTGGTCTGGCAGTTGCAACGGAAAGATAATTCTGATTTTGATTGCAAGTGAGGCGATATGCGTTATTGCATGATACACGTACATGATTGATAGATGGCTTATGCACTCCTGTCAAACCAATCCTCATCATCTTTCCATCCTATATTATCATTAGTCAACACTTGCACACCCAGGCTTGCAGGGTTGGTGTAAAGTCTGTCTTTTCTCAGGGGGTATGACTAACTTTGGGAGGTATGGCGAGTCCTTATCCCTCAGTCAAATGCATTGTGGGCGGACCATCGGGGTTCACCCTCCCGATGCATCGGTGAAAATCCGACAAAACAGTCTTCAGCCATGCTTTGTTTGTAGAGTTGTATAGAGAAGATGACAAAACACTTAAGGTTCAACCTCTTCACGAGTCGGTGAAGGTCTGGCATAACAGTCAGGCACAGTCATGCGCTTTTTTGTGGAGGTGTGTGTAGGGAACATCACAAAAAAAATGGTAGGGGTCTCATTTCATGGATGGTATTAGACAACACACAAAGTCCCACAAAGCATTTTGGCAGAGTCATGCTTTTTTTGTATGGAGCTGTGTATAGGGAACATGATGACATACAATGGGGACTTCAACAATGTCCTCCCTTGAGAACTATTACCCTCTGTCAGGCAATGTCATTGCTCAAATAGGTGGATTGGTTCGTAAAGCTGTCTATGTCCTCCCTCCATGGATCACTCCACAGCTCACACTCCTAGTGATAGGCCCTTCTCGAGTTGACGCTACCCGAGGTCCTGTCTACGCTGTGCACTTGGTCCTGCTTCGCATGCTAACATGGGCAGCCAATTCTGAACGGCAATCCATATCTCGTACCCTCGCGGAAGCCATGCCCAGCTGGTGCTTCCACTTGCCGCAATGGATGCAGACAATTGTCTCTAATGCTGAGCTCACCGCAAACGTTTGTCAACTAGACTGCGTGATCTGTGGTCTGTAATACTCACGGCGGCAGTATTCCTGCCATGCGCATGCTAGGGTTCCGTTCTTAATGTTCATGAAGGTAGTGCACATGCATCAAGTTGGTTGAATGGCACAGGTACCAGAGGTCGCGTCTGTGATAAGATAGTGCCACCCATTTGCAGCCAGTTCTGTCGGCAAGCATTTCCACACTCGACATAACAAGCAACATGCCTCCTCCAGACCCAGACAATTGCCCTTGTCAACAAGCATTTCCACGCTCTACTGACATTGCTGACAGTTATGTGGCCACAGTACACTACGCTATGATACAAGATACATTTGCGGGCGCGCTTCTTTGAAGGCTCCAAGAATGATCTCAATGCCACCCATTCGCGGCCAGTTCTCTAACTTAACGGAAGCCGTGCTCAACATAACAAGCAACATGCCTCCTCCAGACCCAGACAATTGCCCTTGTCGACACGCATTCCATGCTCTATTGACATTGCTGACAGTCATGTGGCCACAGTACACTACGCTGTGATACAAGATACATTTGTGGGCGCTCTTCTTTTTTTTTCCGGATGTTATGAAAGCATTGAGACTCGCTCTGGATGAGTATGTTGCCTGTGATTATAGGGAAGCAAACACAATGTTTTGTTATCCCTTAGGGAGTAGGTAGCATTAGAGTTAGCTGCCGATGTTTTGTTATCCCTTCGGGAGTAGGTAGCATGGAGTGACTACAATTTCGAAAGGGAAAGCAAAATCAAAAAGGTTTCTGTTATGCATTTTCTCCACAACTTGATAGACAAAAGCCAGGAAGGCATCATCCATATTGCTTTATTCTGGTTGAAGTGGACTTCGGATGGAGGCTTGTGATAATAGATTAAGTAAGGAAACACCCCAACAGGGTATATTCAGAGCCTTACTATCAACTTTGTCGGCCCAAATTTTTCACGCATGATGATCGACGCATTTGTTGCAGATGAGACAGTTGGCCATCTATGTGGGTTTCCTGGATGGAGCGGATGATGGGGACGAGAACGCAACTCTGAGGTTCATGATGTCTGTGTTCGTCAGGTGCGCCGACATCAGTCGCAACTGGGAAGGTTTCTCGTTCGTCAACTTGCGCGTGAACGGCAGAATCTTCACGAGGTGAGTGTGCCCACGTTTCGGCCCCATCCATTTCTTTTCTCCTTTCTCTCTGGTAAAAAGAGGAGGGACCTATTAGTCAACGAAGGGGGCACTTGTGGCAGGCCCTGCGTCCTTGACCACCTTTTTGTCTGGTGCCTATTAAATTAAGGGCGCCTAGGCTCTTCGCTTGTCGATAGATGTCTTCTCTTTTTTGAAGTTTTCTCCATTTGAATACCGCTTCTCCTAACAGAAAACTTTGAAGTTCATAATTACTAACTTACTAAGTCACTGGTTACTTGAAATTATATTCACTGTATTCAGCCAATTCTGTTGAATTTTCATGTTTTACAATTGCTATCAAGGCTACCAGAGTGGCCCGGGTCCACTAGCCCAGCCGGGCAGAAAAGAAATTAAAAAATATATATATATTAAATTTTTTATTTTAAATTTGGTGAGGAATTTCGATGTGACCCTGTGGCAGAAGTTGTTCAGTTTATTTTTCTGCGTAACATGTTTTTTTTCGTTTTTTTTTTTGGCTGGTACCTTCCCTGGTCCTTGCACTGCCGGGCCGCCCGTGAAAGTATGACCCGGGCCGCCTGGCTGGTAGCCTAGATTGCTATATAATTTTATTTTATTTTTTAACCACCACTTCCGTTCTGTGTTGGAAAAAACGGGAATATACGTCACAGTGTCACACCACATTTTTCGGCGGTATGGACAAGGCTCGTGACACCGTATTTTTCGGGGGTATGGAAGAGGCTCGGCAAAAAGGAAATGTTTGGGCCCTATGGGCCCATTTCAAATAAGAAAGACGAAACAAGAAAGAAGACACTATAACGTGAATTGAACTGTCGGGGAAGGCCGTGAAGTACTTTGTGCGAAAACCAGAACTAGGAAAACGTATACGACCAGAATTCAGGGTAGTCACAGCTTCACTCTTTTCGTTTTTATTTGTTTTTTTGTTATTTTGTGGAATGCCCTTCCAGTGAGGCAGGGTACAGACAGTGGGTAACTGACACAGGGACACGTGAGGGCAGATTTACCCTTCTAGTCAGGACCTGTGTACGAAACCAGGTAGTGTGTTTCGTGAGGGCAGATTTACCCTTCGAAACACACTACCTGGTTTGTGCCCGAGTCCCAGTACTCGATTTGGGTGCTGGAAGTTAAACTCTATATGGCGTTCTGTTTCGAACTAAAATGGAGGTCTTTGAGGAGTCTTTTTCTTCCGTCTCTTTGCTGAGCAATTGACATCTACATTTGAATGGGCTTCGCTCCACTACTCTCGAAATGTGTAAAACGAAAGTGAATCTTCCGCTAGAACATGGAAAGATACACCACCATGATTTTTTGTCTTTTGTGCATGTCGAGAGTAGTGGAGCGACGTCCAATATTGCCTGTCCCAGTGCCAGTATGCAACCCTAGCTTCTGGAAGGCAAGCTCTATTTGTGGTTGTTTTGTTCTGCCCTGCAGGAAATGATTGGGAACCCAAGTGGCGTTTCTGTGGGACCAAACTCCACTATCTGGGACCGGGGCGTTCTGGCAACTAGCAGCTTTTGCGTTTAGGTTATGGAAAGCCTTAGCGATGTAACTCCAATGCCACATAACGGATGTCGTCCTCCTATTGGTCTTTAGCACCCCCTTGAAACAGCAGATTTGCGCACGCATTGCGCACCTCGCGCACCGCACCGAAGTGCACCACACTGGAAAAATTAAGGTCTGAACAAAAAAAGAAAAAAGTAGGGGTTTTAGAAATTTTCAGGCCCCCAACTTGGCAAAAATGTTCGACTCGCCTTGCGTGTTTGGAAACTGGCTGCGCCCCGAGCCCAAAATTCCCTGTTTTTTTTGGCAAGGGCTGCCGAATTTCGGATTCCGCAGGCCCGTCCCCAAAAGTTTCGAAGTGGCGAATCCATATAGGTCATGTCATTGTGATCCTTGAGGTGACTCGCCCGGGGAACCTAGCAACTCACCTGACCTCCCAATGGATGAGTACCATGGGGACCTCCTGAGGCCTGGCCTCCGCCCTCTACTACACCACGGACTTTCTTGTTTAAAAAAAAGAAGAAGAAAATAGGGCTCATTCCAACTTTTTTTTTTGGCGGGGTGTGGAAACTGGCCTTCCCCCTCCTTTCTGCAACTCCCACACAGTGGCGGAAAAATTTGCAAGAAGGGGGTAGTTGCCCAATAGCAACCTGCCCCACAATGCTTTGCAGTAGTCACGGGATGTGTTTTGCAAGGCCAGCCGACCACAAATATATGCTGAAGCTTGGAGTTCAGGTCTGCATGTCGGCAGTTATGGGTTAGGAACTTAGGATGAAGATGCCTGCACCTCTCCCGTTTTTGCGTTTTTGTTTTCTTATGATACGTACAATGGCCGTGGCCCAAGGGGCCTCGCTCCACTACTCACCACATGCACAAAAGACATAGCATGTGGCGGTGTATGGTTCCATGTTTTAGCAGAAGATTCATTCTACTAATGTTTTATACATTTGGTGAGTGGTGGAGGGAGGCTAATACATGCTCAGTTGAGCAATGTATGTGGAGGCAAGGATCCGCCAAGTGATAAAAATGACTCGAATGGACAATGCAGTGTCAGCAAAACATCGACAAGCAATTCACTTCCAGATACATATGAAAATAGCATAATGTAGCGCAACGGAAGACTCAAAGATATGACCTGACCTATCAGAGACTGACGCGACATCCCGTCATACACCACACATGTGAGAGAGGGAGGAGGGACCACATACACAGAAGAAATGTCCCTCCTTGCACACACTCATGGGGGAGATACCACGGATGAGAGATGGGGGTAGAGGCGAGATGAAGGTGGAGGTGAGGGAGGAGACCAAGATCGCGATAGCGAAGTCCAAAAATAGTCTCCCTGCCGAATGTCCAATCAATGTCGGCCACAAAAATGTTGAATCAGATCTGGGCCCGATGCCCAATGTAACCTCTGCCTGTAACCTCTCTCTCTCTCTCTGTGGAAGAAGAAGAAGAAGAAGAGGAAGGAGGCAGAAGAGATGGAGGGCAAGATGAAGAAGAAGAAGAAGATGCCGTCCTTCTCACCGTTTCAGCCGCAGGTAACTGCTGCCATGTACCGACTGTCGTTGCGTCCCTGTGCAGGTCGCCGGCGTGGAGCGCAGCTATGGCGCCCAGGTAAGTGCCGCCGATGCAGGTATGGCCTCCGCCCTCTACCTACGCCTCTACCTCTACCTCCAATTCGTAGCACTGTAGTGTCGCAGCAGCGCTGCTGCAGCAGTGTTCCGCCCAAGAAGTGAGCTACGTGAACTGTGTGTCTGCCCAGCGGTGGCCCAGCTATAAGTAGCGCTGGGCCTCGCAGGTGTGCCTCGGTGTGCCTCTGGTCCTAGGCCAAACGTGGCCTGCCTGGGTCCCTACCAGACGTCCAGGCCCTCCCTGCTGAAGCAGCAGGTAGTGTCCGTATCTGGACAAGAGTGGACCTGGCCCGAAAGGGCCTGCCTTCAAACGTCCAAGGCCCAAAGTGCGGCCTTTGTGCAAGTTTGAAACGATGCCTGAACAGACAAAAATCGGACAGCAAATAAATAAATTAATGAATGCTTCCTCAAATCGAAACCTGCGGCCCTTGCAATCAGACTCGCTTCCTTCTTCAACTTGCATACATGCAAACAGATGGCAAACCAAACTGGCGCCAGACGCCCACAGAAAGCTCAAAAAGATATGGAGACCAAGAACACAGTTCAGATACAACTCGCTTCAAACAGGCTATGGTGCCTGATCGCCAAATCATTTCACTGCCGACACTGTGTCCACCGACACTGTTCACATACGCTCAACTTTGGATCACCCTGAATATCCCACACACACGCACACTCTGTATCAGACACACACCCTCACTACTTCCTAACACTAGCTATGGCAGCTATGGCAGCTATGGCTGCCGGCTATCCATAACTTCCAGCAGCTCTGGCTGTGCTATCTCCCTCTCAGCCCACTTCGACTTCAGGCAACTGCAGACCACCTCACACAAGGCGCTCAGGCTGCGCTTCCGCAATGGCTGGACTCTGCCTCTTGATTTAGTCGCTGGTCTGCCCTTTTCCACCGTGCCCATGGTGCACACAGTCCCTCATGGTACTTGCTGACTGTGCAAAGTGAGACTGGGACTGGGTACCGCTGAGTAAGCGAAGTTGGACTCGCCACTTGCCCACTTGCCTCTGGTCTGCTTTGAATAACGTGAGAAGAAACTTGAAAGGCCACTTCTGGACCTTCCGGAAGTTTGCGGACTTGGCCTTTCAGGACTGTAGCAGCTACAACCTTGACCTTTCAGGACTGTAGCAGGTACGACCTTGACCCTTCAGAACTACAAAAACTATGACCCCTATGCAGGTATGACCCCTACTTTGACAGGTCTAAGGTTCAAGACCCGACAACTACTCAGACCTACGACAAACAACTTTCAACTACTAACACACATGTCACGGGTTCAAGGCACACAGGGTCGACTTCATACTGTACACAGGGAAGGTAAGGTAAGGCAAGGTCTGGGGATTGAGTCCTGGGATCGGCATCTGTGACTGCAAAAGGTGAAACCCCTAAGGCTGGCCGTGGGCCTCCAGAGCTTGCGTCTGAGGGGCGTGTGGCTGTGGGGTCCCCAGCAACCTTCGGTCCCCTGAAATGGGGCCCGTGTGCAGGCTCACCATGTAACAGAGGCCCTGTGAATCACATGGAGACGCAAACAGGGTCTAGCTGAATTGGTGACCCATAACTGCCGAGCTAGCCCTGAACCCACAGCATATATTGGTGGTCTGCTCCCACCTCTTCCACATATGACGTGGCCATCCTGCTCGTTAGCATTGGTCTTCAATCACTCCACATATATTGTAGGAGCTGTTCGAGTTACCTGCAGGGGCCCCTGAATTGACGTGAAGGGGACCCTATGCTCTCTCTCTCTCTCTCTCTCTCTCTCTCTCTCTCTCTCTCTCTCTCTCTCTCTTCTCTCTCTCTCTCTCTCT
>BFEA01000058.1:764597-772097 GCA_003427395.1 Chara braunii
CCTCCTTCCCTGCCTCCTTCCCCCAATCCCCCTCGCTATTGCGATCCCGATCGGCCCCTCCTCTAATCGAACTCACGATCCTCAATTACGATCGCGATGGTTCCCTCCCCCCCCCAAAAAAACAGGCCAATTGCGACCCCGTGCGCCCCCTTCCCTCCTGTCTTTCTTCAGAACCGAGACTTCGACCCTATGCGGGTTTTTTCTTTTTCTTGACCGAGGATAACGGAGAAAAAAAAAAGGGCTAAAAAAGAAAAAAAAAACAAATAGGCCAATCGCGATCCCTTGTGCCCCCTTCCCCCCTCTTCCCTTTCCCCCCTCCCCCCGCGGCCCTTTCTCTCTTTCGAATTGCTCCCTCCTTCTCCCAATCCCGATCTTCCCTCTTCTCCTCAATCTTGACTGCTATCCTCCTCCGTTGTGATCGCGATCGGATTTCTCCCATCCTCTCCCCCGATTTCCATTCGTATGCCCCTCTCCCCGATCATGACTCGATGTAGGTTTCCTCCCCCTCCCTTTCCCGACTTGCGAGCTCTAGAAAAAAAGAAAAAGAAACAAAGCAAACTCACCTTGATCTGCCATTCTTGCGTGCGCTAACAACCACTTGTCCTTGCACGATCGCAGTGCCCTCGCGCGATGATGCGTTCCTCGTTCACCCCCTGCTCTCCCCACAACCATCGGCCGATGCTCGTATGAACGATCGCACCTCGCGTGTCCACCTTCACCACGGTCGCTCCTTTACGTGCCTTTGCGTGCATGCACCAAGCCATGCTGCCCGCGAATCGCCAAGCCCCGCACAGCAAGCGCTTGTGCAGCGCGCCCGCTGACGAAGCGCTCGGGCAACGAATGCGCCGAGAGGAACAAACTCCCGACCTCACCAGCGCCCGCGCAGCGCACTTCGCAGAAAAAGCAACTCACAGACTCGCGCCCCGCACAGGAAAAAAAAGTGCTGGTGTATCTGCCCGACTCTCCACAGAGGATTCAGATCCAAAGCGACTCACAGACTCACGAATCTCAAAAAAAAAAAAGAAGCGCTGTACCTTCCCCAGCTTCCCGACCTTGCGCACCGGATTCGGGTCCCCCAAAAACCGACTCACGGACACCGCTTCCCCCTTGCCCACTGGCTGGGAGTGGTCCGGCGTGGTGGCGCCCGGTTTCTATTGGGCCCGTCACGCGAGACCCGCTTCTTCCTTTATAGTATTAGAGATAACTAGCTGACTCACACGTGTACGCCTTTACTGTTGGTTGGAAGAATATTTTTGGGTGCAAATGTTCTTGGAGGGGCAGGGTGTGATCACCTCCCCCACCACTTTCTTGTGGGAATGCCTGGCACAGCGTATGTGGTGCGCTGCACGTGTGGTCTGCGTGCATGAGATGCGCAGCGCAACTATCATTCGAACTGATGGTGATCATTTTTTTTGTTCTTGGGAAGGACTGAGGTATCAAATGTTATGATGACATTGGGCATAACATTCTTTTTTTTTTTCTTGATGCCTGCCCAGGTTGACATTGTACTGCAAACTGCGGCAAGGCTGAACAGGATGCTGAACACGTACCATGTGGAAACGTTGTCAGAGGGGAAGATTGCTCATGCTCAGCTGAAAGAGGGTGTAAAGCCGATGAAGGCTGCGATTCAGAGGCACTGGGCCCTACTTCAGAGATTGGTCATGGCAAGCAGCGGCTGTGGACGGATAAACTTGGTACATGAGGGGGCATGTGAGCTTGAGGACTTTTGTGTTGACGGTCTCCTGAGGTCTGAGCAACGTGCCACAAGGCGGTATGCAGATGCAGGAGAGGAGCACAGACAGCTTGAAGGCTCAGGCCTATGGGGCTTGCATGCTTGTAAAGGACCACAGCGAGGACTTGTGCCTGCAACGGCTTGGTTTAATAAAGTGCATGCTATCTTGGTAAGTGCCGTGCTGTAGGTGTGCTTGGGTGGTTGTACGTTTGTTTGGGAGTATGCGAGTGTGGACCAGTTTCATAATAGTAGCTGCATCGGCTTTATCTGGATGGATTTGTCCCGTGTAACTGTGTAACCAGTTCGTGGTGCATTCTTAGTGTAGAACGTCTTGGTGCATTCTAGGCATCAACAGATTTGTCCAATCCTATATAATGCATGCATGCCTCCAGGTTCAGGTTGGAGAGGCAATCCATACCTTTCTGTGAAAATAAAGGAAATTTGAAGTCAAACCCCAAGAACAAGAAAAATGCAGAACCTGTGTTAGTGGGACTCGAAGCTACTTTGTATTCCGCTGGCGAAGTGAGGAAATTAAGGTCTAACGGTCAAACTCGTCCCAACTGAGCTTAGGAGCTCCAATCCATTGACAATGATAAAACTTCGCCTCCAGAAAACGTTGCCTCATCATATGCTGCATGCAGTTGAACTCTTCTCATCGGGTGGAGTTGCTATCTGCCTCCTTATGACCATCGAACATGCTGTGCCCAACTACATTCCTTCTCTATTTCTGCGAGAGAAGTTAGAGAGCTACGTGAAAACTTTGCCTCCAGAAAACGTTGCATTATCATATGCTGCATGCAGTTGAACTCTTCTCATCCAGATTTCTCAATGGGTGGAATTGGTATCTGCCTCCTTATGACCATCCAACATGCTGTGCGCAACTGCAGTCCTCTATTTCTGCGAGAGAAGTTAGAGAGCTACATAGCAATATTATGGGATGATAGTAGAAAACTTTTCCTTTCCCTGGAGACACAGAGATCGCGAAGGACCCTTTTAACAGAAGTGTAATCACTCAAGGCAATGTCATCGACGTCTTGAATAGAAGCAATCATTAACGGAAAGTGCAAATAACAGTGCACATGAGAGCAAAGATAGTAACCGGAACACACAGAACTCTTAATAACGAACAACAGCAATAGTTTCCATGTCCTCCAGTATCTTACCACCTATTCTGTTGTAATCTTGTCCCTGAATTGCCATCTCACTTTTCTTTTCTTCTTTTTTTGTAAAAGCAGAACCTCATGGCTCCATATCCATTCTGGGGAGTGCCAGTCCGGTTCCTTTCCCATCGGCAAGTCAAAAAAAATACAGGGCTTTACTCGCAGCACACTCCTCCGCATTATGGCTTAGAGGACCGAGTGGACGGAATTGATTACTCCCCTTCCGGGAGGATACACCGCCACTCAGTACTGTGATCTACTAACACTCCCACCGCTTTACAACGGCGATCCCCTGGGAAACCCCAGGGTGATGAAGATCCCGGCTGTCTAGCCAGGCTGTCTGCTTTCGCCATCTCACGTTAATCCTGGCTATGGCTGATTCTTCTCTCAACAACAGGTCTTCTCTCTGGCCTCTCCGGACCTATGGTAGTATACTCTCTCCGCCTGAAACCTTCTGGAGATCCTGTGCCATGAGGTGAAAATTTGATTGAAAATGTTGGTCCCTTGATGTCTCGAAGCCTTCTTCTTCAATATGGCTATGGCCTGCAGCCGACAGGTAAGCTTCTTCCATTCCTAGATTCCTCTGTCACACAATACCTCTTGCAGTCTACCCTATTCCCCTCGTCTCCTACCTCTCCTAGGTCTGGTGGCCACCTACTCCCACTACAATAGCTACCGGTTAAAACACACTGCAATGGTTCCCAGTCCAAGCGCTCTATTCCAGTCCTGAGTCCAAGCAGATTGTGTCACAACTGGACTGGCAACGGAGATATATTGGGTTGACTGAGGCACCGGGCACAAGCAGCTGGCTGAGTGGCTGCTGCACCCGGTAGGCCCTGGACGCATCCGGAAGCTTTGTCTGGACTCCCAAATGTGCGTGTCATCTTTGGTTGATGTCTGGACTCATCCGGAAACTTTGTCTGAACTCTCCAATGTGTGTGTCATCTTGGTTGAAGTTAGCTTCTGGCCCTTCTAGGCCTTGCTATTGGTTTCTCAGGGCCTGGGATACCAGAATCCAAGCATGTCTGGGGCTGTAGGCCAACCGTTTCTAAGCCCTACTAGACTGAGGACAGTTCTTAGAGCCTCCTGTCTCTGTGGACTGACTGACCTTACGGTCTTAGAGACGAACTGAGAGTCTGTTGAATGTTTGGATTTCGAACCCCATTTTCCCCCAAGATCTTTCGGGTGATGTAATCACCACCCTCAGGTTACTGAAATGTCTTTGAAAAGAGACAGCAACCCAAACGGTATACTGTGGAAATCGTATTGACTGATCCAGTGCACCGCAACCCAACCGGTATACTGCAGAAATCGTATTGACTGATGCAGTGCACCGCATTGCTAGAGAATTTGCGAATTTGAACTTCGAGGATAACATTATTTCAGAAGAGCCCCTGAGGACGCTGGCACTGGCAACAGCAGAAACGTGTCGGGTGTTTTGCCAGGATGCGAGGAGTAGGACGCTGCATCATCTTGACCTTCACCTTTCTATCTTCCCAGTATTCAAAAGGACATAGTTTTTTCTATCTCTATCTCTATTTCCGCAGTTTTTTCCATCTCTATCTCTATTTCCGCCCTGTCGTGTCGTGTGTGGATGTCGTGAGCGGGCAACAGTTTGTCGAACTGATGTGTGAGGCGGACGAGTCCTTTGTTGGTGTATGTGGTGCAAGGTGTGTTGTCGGAGTCTTTGGATGTGGTGGATTGTGTAATTCGAGTCGCTAGTATAATCTGCGCAATGTTTGGTCTAAGTCGCTGGTGTCATTGTATGCGGTGCGTTGTGTAATGCAAGGCGTTAGAGAAGTCGTGCTTAACTCCAGTCTGCACCCATCTGCATGCCTCGGCTCGCACAAGGCTTGAACACATGTCCTCATGACTTTTCAGGCAAAGGGTTTGAACTTCGAGGATAACGTTAGTTCAGAAGCGTGTCGCTCAGGTTATTTTGTGGCTATGCTTTGGAGGTAGGCATGCTGACATCCACACTGATGTAGTCTGATAAACAACTGCTGGGTAACTCTACAACCTCACATGTGCGTTGAGCCTGTGCGCTGCAGCGTGGGGTGCAGTGTGGAAAAACTAGATGGGGCAAGTGACACTTCGCATCACATGATTATCATCTAATCTTTTTTGGGATTTTCCTTTTTTTTGGCTGTTCTTGTGCATGCTTTGTTCCTCGCGTGTGGTGTAGCAATGCACCGAACAATACGCACATACGCAAATGCTTGCAAACAATGCAAAGGCATGCCCTTGCAAATGTGGTTCAACTGTGTGACTGCCCTTCTGACATCTCGTTATCCTTTGAGAAACGCTCCAAGGGAAGCTGATCGCCCCAGAATGGTTGTCATGGTCCTACCAGTCACAGCAGGAGCTTGCTTGCTACCACCCGTCTCTCCCCTCTGCCCCCCCTGCTCTGCCCCCCCTTACTTCATGCACTGTGATGAAACAGTCTGGCTTTTTTCAGTGGAGTTGTGTACAGGGAACACGAGAACACACTTCTGCTTCCTCTTCCCTGATCAAAATAGCAGATTGAATCATCCCCCATTAGCATGTTGTGATACAGTGTCCACCTGTTGTAAATACTGTCCTGGGTTTTACCACCTCCCCCTCCAGTTTTAGCTAGGCAAAAGGCATATTATTGGTTCTGTCCATTCAATACTTGGGTATTACAAGAGAGAGACCTTGAACGGAGAAGAAATTCCAGCTTCTCCACTTGCATCAGTTTCCATTGTCACGTTTTTTGTCCTCCTCTCCCTCCTCTAGATGTCCTCCTCTCCTTGCTGCCCACCTTATGGCATGCTAAATTGCATGGCGTATGGTGTTACAACTCCTATAGCCTACACGAGCAGAGCATACCTGACTCAGGTACAAAGCACCATAGATTGTTTTTGTATAGAACCATGTCATGCGGCTCAGCAAGTTTGGCTAAATGGTACATACCGTCATGTATAATATCACCAGTGCATGCACAGTATACGGAGCACAAAAAAACATTCTGTGTGCATGCTGATAATATTTTCGATTGTCTCTTCTGGTACATCAAATTGAATTGAAAATAAAAAAACGGAACCCCTCATCTGCTTCCTTTTATTCTGTTCCACCTTCTCCTTCTATTCGTCTTCGTCTGCTCATCTTTTCAGCATTCTGCACATTAATGCTTAACCATAACTGGGGTTCAGGTGCATTGTCACTTACAATGTGATTGGTTAAAGGACTCTGCAGACTGTAGAGGGTTTAGCCTCCTGATGAGACGGTGGAACTCTGACAAAACAGTTTGTCACAGCCCCTCCTTTGTTGTCCGCTTCTCCCTCTCTGCCTAAGGTTTACCTGGCAGTTCTGTTTGGCAATATATAACGGGTGCGCTTCAGCGTTAGATATTCACGACTCACCTGTACAACAGGATGTGTTCCCAGCCCAGAGTAAACTCCCGATTCCAGGGGTAGTCCCTACTCAGGATGCAATGCCAAACGTCGAGGGATTCCCCACGTCAATTTTGTGCAGTCTGTTCTTTGTCTTCTGGTGACTAATCAATTTTGCGCGGGATGCCCTTTCTTTTCGTTTGATGCCATTACTCTGCCTGCTTTCCATGTTTGCTGACATTGATTGCAAACTTGCGGATGTCTTCTTCACAAGCAGTGGGAAGGCCTCACGCTCTTGCTGAAGGTGCGATGTTCATTGAACTTCATGCAGCATTTTTACATGATTGCTGTTTCACCAATGTCTTGTTCTTGTCCGGCATGTGTGGAATCCAGGGATCGAGTCTTCCCCTTGAGCGTTACTGTGGCTGGATGGCAATTTCACGCTGTGTACAAGAACCTGGCTATGATGGTGGTTTCTCCACAGTAGACACTCAATGGTATAGCCAATCTCCCATCTCCGGACAAGTGCTATCAGGGCTATTATAGAGCTGTGTGTTAGGACCCTGCACACGTTAAAATATGCTGCATCTGTATTTGATAAGCAGGACAATTTTATCGATCTATTATTTCTGTGTTTCTCCTTTTTATTTTTGGTTTTTTGCATGTTCTTTTCTTCAAACTGTTAGGAATTTGAACGCCACTCAAAAGTTTCGGAAGCTGATTGTATGAAGATCTATGTTATTTTACTCAATAGTCACAACCAAGGCTGAATACCCGGTCCCACCGGGGCCCCCTTCCCCCACCGGAACCGGGCTGGTTCTACCGGCCTGTGGACCGCGCCGGTTCCCCCCAGGTTGCAATTTGTGCAATTTGATTGCGGGGAGGTTTTGAATTTTTTTGGGGCCGGGAGGCCTCCATGCGGGTCGTGGAGGCCTCCCAGCCCCAAAAAAAATTGAACCGCGATCGGTAGGCCCGCCAGAATATTGAAAAATAGGCGGCCTATCTCGGCCGTCGATCTGCTGAGATCTGCAGCCCAGATAGGTTGCCTGTAATTGAACATTCGGGCGGGAAACCACCCAAACATTGGCCTGCCATCCATACGTTCCCCAGCCACCGCCCCCACCATGCCGCCTCCCGCCTCCAGCTGCTTTCGAGCAGCTCAACCCGTCAGTTCGACACTTCGTCGAAAGTCGACGAGGTTGAGACTGCGTCGCACCCCCCACGTCCGCCCCGGCCTCGGATCGCCATCGCCCCG
>BFEA01000058.1:776193-788436 GCA_003427395.1 Chara braunii
AAAGAGGGAGAGGATGGGGAGTGTCGAGGGGGTTGCAAGATGCTTTGTGTGCATTGCAGGTGGGTAGAGGGTTGAAGCGGGAGCATTGGGTGCAGTGAATGGGGTCTCAAGATGCATTGTGTGCATTGGGTGGATTGGAAAATGGCCAAGGCTGTTTGCCAAATGCTGTGCTTGCAAAACGGAAGAGAAGGGAGAGTTATGGAGGGGGGCTGGCAAGATGCTTTACATGCATCGCAAGAGGGACAGAGGGAGTGGAAGGTGTCGGGAGAGGTTGCAAAATGCTTTACACCAAAAGGGGGAGCAAATAAGATTGTGGACAGGAATTTGCAGGTGCTTTGCATGCATTTGCTCAGAAAGGGCTGTGTGCGTGTGGCTCTCAAGATGCTCTACATGCTAACAGGTGAATGGGAGACTGTTGACTTGCTTTGCAGGATGTTTTGCACACATCTGCTGGTGGTGGTGGTGGTGAGAGGGGCCGAGAGGAGTTGCACACATCTTGGTTGGGGGGGTTAGGGGTGGGTTAGCTGCGCTCCATGCTTCAGATGCAAGGGGAAGAGGGTATGGAAGGGGCTTTACATGAAAGTGATTGTCAAGTTGGTTGCAAGATGGCTTAGATACATAGGAGTCGTGAGTATCAAGGGAGGCTTGCAACGTGGTCTGCAGAGGGAGTGGGCAGTGTAGGGGGTTGTAGCAAAAATATGCTTAGAACAGGGGAATAGGGGCACAGTTTGTATGCATTCGGGGGAAGGAGGGGTAGTGTTGAAGTGGTTGTCGTCTGTTTGTGCATGCTGTCGGGAAGGAGAGAGAGTGGAGAAGTGGAAGGAGGACGAGTGCTGGGGAGGGGGGTTCACATGATGCTGTGCATGTGAGGGTCGGAAACCGGGAGTATTGACTGGATCAGATGATGCAGTAGGCAACTGTGTTTGTTGCACGGCGTTGCAAGATACTGTGCATGCGACGAGCATATCGGAGGGGAAAGGGGTGGGAATGGGGAGAAGGTTTCCTGCAGAGCTGATATGGATTATAAGAAGGGTTGACAAGGTGCTTCCAGTGTAGGGGATGGGAGAGGGAGTGTCGAGGTGTGATGCAAGATGCTTTGCATGGTGTTCTTTCCAAATGAAGAGTTACAATTTCATTTCGTCCGTACAGACAACAATGGGCTGGTACGGGTAAGGAAGAGTTGTGGGTGATTTTGAAAGTCAAGGTAGGGTAGTAAGGGATTTATCCTCCATGTGCATTGTTGGCAGAAAGCGAGAAAAGGGAGAAAGGGTATTGTTGGCATAAAGGGAGAAAAGGAAGTGAAAAAGAGCCGGGGGGGGGGGGGGGGGGGGGGGGGCGTGACAGTGTTTTGGACCCTCTGTCACCAGGAGGCTGAACTCCAGAGTCCCCCACTGATGTATATATATTGTATAGGGTTGTGCGCAACCTTCTCTGCTTTATGGAATGTATGTACAGAGAGAGAGAGAGAGAGAGAGAGAGAGAGAGAGAGAGAGAGAGAGGCTGTCGAGGTTCAGCCTCCTGATGAGTCGGTGAAAGTCTGACGAAACAGTCTGCCACAGCTGCCTTTTTGCATCCCCTTCTTTGTGAGATGCTGTGGCATGCTGGCACCTCCCACAATCGGCGGCCCACACTGGGCACGCCCTTCGCTGTCTGACCCTCTTTGAGGCCTACAAGCGGCTGACAAGGCGTTGGCCTTTGTCAGGCCCCTGGGCATGTTACTTCTCAGGCAGGCGTGGGGATATTTTACTTGTTCTGAGTTCATTTCTGTTTCGCCGTTTTATTTTGATTGCCATATATTTTGTTGGTGCCAGTGCGGTTTTGTCCTGTGCCAGTTATGTTGCCCTGGTCTACAATTGTCTGTCCAAACAGGCACAGAATCGTCATTTGTACCTCGGGCAGACAGTTTCACACTTGGCCAGTTTTGTCTGCACCTGGGTTCGTCCTCTAGTACCCGGGCCAACCATTGGGTCCAGGCCCAGCTGGTGATGCAATGTGTGGACCTGGACATGAGTTAGAGGCCAGGCTGCAGTTTCTGACCCTGGATGTCACATGCCTATCAGCAGTTATGCATGGCGCAGAACCAAGTGAGCAGAACCAACAATGCAATTCATCAAGGGTGTGAATATCAAGCACTTCAACTCATACGCCTTAAAACTCGGACCATATGCTCATTATCATCATTCGGAGTGGCTGGGAAGTAACCATACATGGGCGGGGCTTCCCTCCTTGCTCAGCACTCACATGGGAGGAAATCCACGGATGATGAGGGAAACAGGGGTAACCAAAGTGTAAGAAAAATAAGTCTCAAAGTCGAACTGGTCGACATAGGCCATCCAGCGCACAATGGTGGTGGAAAGTGTCTTGCATCCTATAGAGCCGTGTGTATTATTGTTGATGAACTTCCGGCACCTGAGCAGCAAGTAATGCCAATGCTTAAGGACTGTGACAATGCCAAGAGTGTCTTACTCACGTCATTAATTGAATGCACTGGGGGAACCTTTCGGCTGAAGTATGCAATGGGATGTTAGTCCTGTCCCTCGTGCAACTCAAGCACCGTGCCCATACTGTGACCTGATAAGTTCGTAGTGACTTGTCTGGCCAAGGTGGAGTCGTAGATGCTCAACACCTAGGCAGCGAGCATCACTGATTTAAACCACCACTACACAGTTCAGGCAAATCTTGCGGCGGTTAAACTATATCATACAAGTCCCAGATGAACAGTGCGACCAGACCAAAATGGCTTGCACCACCAGCCCAAAAAAGTGAAGAATCGTATCTTCGCCAGTTCGTTTTTTTTCAGCACGCAGTGCTTGGGAGGCTTGCAAGAAACAGCCTTGGACAAAGTGGTGGCTTACGTGTCTGAAAGTTGATCATACTTCGTTTCCGAAATTGAAGGTCTGGTCCTTGCAAGGCTTGCATTGCAATTCCGTCAAGAGTATGGGGCACTCATGGATAAAGTGCTTTTAATCTCCTGCCAGTCCAATAAATGAGCTTACTTCTGTGACATTGACAGGTTCAGGCCAATCTTGCACGGCTTGAATTTTGTCTGCAAGCAGGCAAATGATTTTGAGCTAGGCGTAGTGGCCCAAGCACTCTGTCAGTTCTTGACGCTCAAATTCACACTTCTCGTGATTTGCCCTGTAGTTGGCCTGGCGAGGCCTGTCTCATATGTAGTGAAGGTGCTCCAAATGCCGGTCAAACTTCCGGCTGTAGAAGTGAAGATCATCGACATGGACAAGGACAAATATGTCTAGCGTCATGCACAACACGGTCGTCATTGCTGCATGGAAAGTTGACGAGGCATTGGTAAGTCTGAATGGTATTACAGTTCAGCCGAAATGTTGTTGTTGTTGTTGTTGTTGTGTGTGTGTGTGTGTGTGTGTGTGNCGTCGAGTCCTCGAAAATAAGTGGCGAATTAACCGGTTCTCTTGCCGACGGTGTACAAGTAGCGCATACGCTATCTACGTGCACGTGGCTATGCTGGTCCAATGGTGGCACCAACTGGGCAGCATAATCCTCGTATGTGTCACGAGAATCAGCGACTAACGCATGCTCCCCGGCAGTGATATTGGTTGTTAGCAAGGCAACCGGTTCCGGCGGAGTGTGGAGAGGCGCCGCCCCTCTCCGTGCGCAACTCAGTTTCCCAAGTTAGCTGGACGGGGTACCTTTAAAACAATACCCATACCATTGTCGAAGTCCGAATACTTCCTTGGTGATGCTGTATGCCGTCCATGGTTGCTGCCCAATCTCCATCTCTGTCATCCCTTGTGTCGCCTTGTTCTTCCGAACCCTTATTGGACGTTTCGGCGGGAGCGCTGCGACATCTCCTCCATCGCTCGAGGGGCTGCTGCAGCGTGGAGATCAGGTGATCCGTCAGCTATCACCACATTGTTATGCGCCGGCCTTTGGTAGCCTTGCTTAGCCACATATTGCGGCTGGGACTGCCTTTCGTTGGCGGCTTTGTCATCCATTTGGATGACCAAGTTAGCACGGTCAAGGATGCCCTGGAATGAGGCATAGTAGTACTCGTTGCCGAGTGCCGACCGCAGTCCTGAGCACATTGCGAAAAGAGTTGGGATCGCTGGTTTGGGAAACTTAAGTCGAAACCCGGAGTGGTTACTATCTTCTGTGTTGACATGTTCCCTTGCGAGCTGGAGTAGACGCCGTTCGTCGCCTCCTTAACTACATTTCGGACCATGAATCGAGTGTGCCACATTTGCTCGAGATGCTCCCACGTGATGTGGGTGTGGAGGTCGGCGATGGTGGTTCCCAGATTGGCCGCCATGTGGTTCATGAATGCCTGTGCTCCTTCAATGAGTTGGAGGTAGAGTGCTGTCATCATCAGGTACTCTGGCACGTGGTGGCAGGCTGCTTCGGTGATGAAGGCTTGCCACCATGCCAAAGCGTCTGTTTTGTTGTAATCATCAAACTTCCCAATGTGAAGCGTGGCATCTTGTATGCTTTCGAGGCGGCTTCCGGTCGTGACTGCAGTTTGGTGATGTCCGTCTTGATGGCGGCCACCGTGCTGCTGATTGTGGCCAGACTGGTGAAGTCACCCAGGTCGCCGATGATGGTGACGACATGGTCGATGCGCAATCCGAGCTGCTTCGCTATGTCCGTTGTGCAGCCTGGCGCTGCTGAGGGCTTAGCCTCGATGCTGTTGACGCGTGTGATAGCTGTCTCTTATACACATCTAGATGTGTATAAGAGACAGTTGTTGTTTGTGTGTGTGTGTGTGTGTGTGTGTGTGTGTGTGTGTGTGTGTGTGTGTGTGTGTGTGTGAGAGAGAGTGTGAGAGAGAGAGAGAGAGAGAGAGAGAGAGAGAGAGAGAGAGATTACTGAGACTGGGTAACTATGTTGGGGTATGCCCAGACTGGGACACGGCACTGGACCGAGACTACTACTGTGGACTATCAAGAGAGAATATTATCGTTCAGGAGATACACTCAGTGGCAGTCACTTCTTCCTGCCCCGTTTCATCTCATTCCCCCACCTCCTTCGTCTGTGGGATCCACCTCCTTCATCTGTGGGATTATCTCACTATGAGTGTGGGCAAGGCAGCCGCTTCTTCTGCATGTGGTGCTACTTTGCCATCTCCCTGCATGATGATGTGTGTTTCATGTGCTGAGTGTGACAAGTCAGATCTGTGTATTATAAGTCTTTCGCTGCACCACATTGTTGTTTTTTCACACTTTGGGGATTCCTTGGTTCTGCGCCATGCCTCTCTCAGACAGGCATGCGACATCTCTCTCTTCCTTTTTTGGCAAATTTCTCATTCATGATGTTCCCGTGACGTTTCTGTGGTTGTATGTGAAGGTGGACAAGCATTTTAGGAATCTTCATGGATGAGCTAGTCTCTTTTCCTCCTGTTTCATTGCAGGTGAGCTATGTGCTGAATTTTGTCAGAGAGTTGGACCTGGAATGAGATTCACTCACCTATTTAATCGAGCTGCAGAATAAACAGACTCTGGTACTGACGTATATCCCTGCTCTGGAAGTGCCCATGCTCTATCCTGCAAAAACTCTAAAAGTTGGTGGCCGCGGGGTAAGTGGTAGGCGTCGCAATAGACTTCTCGTGTGCCGGTGGCCTTAGGATCAGTCAACCTTGCGGCTCTGTTAATGAGTTGGTTGCTTTTGACATTAAAGGAGAGGGGTTCGTCGCTGCGGATCGCGTTCGCTCCCTTGGATCCTTGCACAAAGTTTTACTTCGTAAGGCAGATATGATCGGTTTGCTTTGGTGCCTTGATGTTTCTTGGTGGACTTTTTGGATTGGTTTGATTTCCCGTTTTCGTGGAGATCTGACAACTGTTCTGACAGACTGAGAACTGTTTGCGACCTCTTTGGGCGCGTGGCACTTTTGTTTTATCGCCGCTCAGGTTTTAGTTTTTTTTTTTTTGCGGTGTCTTTTCAGTGCTTATTCGTCACATGGAGCGTCCAATTGGTTCAAGTTGGTATTATTGTGTTGCCTCTTTGGTTCTGCAAGATGATATCTAAGCTGATTCACATTGTCCCACACAAGTCTACATGTCGACATCACCGCACTCACCAAATGTGTAAAAAGGGGAGAAAGATCGTCCTAGAAGAATGTGGAAATGTACAGTCGCCATTGTTGTAGGAAATCATGCAGCGAAACGAAAAGTAAAAAAAGCCGAAATCACGCAGCGAACCAGCAGGTGCAGCTCAGTTGTCACACCCATGAATTCAAGTCTGGGCCTGACAGCCCATCGATGATGGACTTCGCCGCATCAGTCACCAAATGTGCAAGAGGAGAATGCATCTCCCTTTAGAATGTTGAAAGATAAACATTTATTTTGTCTTTCTAGAATTTGCCGAGGCGTGGGGCGTCGCCTGGTATCTCAAGGCCATCACCCATTTCCTGCAGCTAAATAAGCAAATAGGCTGCAGTGCACCACTTGACCAAATGTGAATTTTTCCACGTTCTGAAAGCAGATACATTCTTATTTGGAGCGTGGTGAGTGGTGCAGTGAGGCCCTATGTCAAGGCGGGGTGGGAAGGGAATGAATAACGTGCAGTCCTTCTGTACATTCCCATTGCTGCATTCACGGCTCATTTTTGTGTCTGCCTACAATCGCTCCGAGGTTTCTCTTTCTCGGCACTTAGGTTTCGATGTTCAAAGAACTCTTGGGATGGAGAGCAAGACTGAGTGACAGAGAAAATCACGTGGATGCAAGATGGAGACAGGCAGCCAGGGCACGGCGCATCTGCAGGTGACAGAGGAGGATAGGAGGGGGAGAGAGAGAGAGAGAGAGAGAGAGAGAGAGAGAGAGAGAGAGAGAGAGAGAGAGAGAGAGAGAGAGAGAGAGAGAGAGAGAGCCCAGTTGTTTCTTTCCAGCACTGGGATTTCCACTTTCGTGTTGTTAGTGTGCAAATACTTCTGCCATATGACACCCACTACAACCCGTCAGGTAAATTGTTTTGGAGATTGCTCACAATCAGTGCTGTGGTTTCCCTATGCACTTTCCGCTCTGTAAACAGGTCATATCCACTGTGCTTGATTTCCCTTACCCGTTCATTATTCTCATGCCCACCCTTGCACAATCGTAAGCGCTCGGATTGGTGTCTAATTTTGTCTCTCATATCCTATGATGTATGATCTCATGGTGTGTTGATGTGCGACATAGCTGACTGATTTGAAATTGGGCAATCTCTTTGCGGTAGGGACTGATGCAGGCTTCCACCTGGTAACTCGCAAAGACCTTAGCCCGTGAGCGATGCTTGTGAAATATGTGCTGATGACTTCAATGACTAGACTTTTGTACTTTTTGCTTCCGGACTATCTCTATCAGTTATCCCCCAGTCCCCTTGATTCCTTGATTCCCCGACCTTCGTGGGACTTTGCTGCTGACTGGACTGACCGAGATCAAAGGCCTACCGACTTTCGCCTAGTTTTCCTAAGTCCATCAGTACATAAAGGAATCTGCCTACATCGGCCTAGTACTACTAACCTACCTGGGACACGGGAATATGGTACATGTGACCAGCACTGGGACTGGAACTGGGGCGTGAAGGAGAGACACACGGAGAGACTGATAGGGAAACATGCTTTTCTTCGATTGGCGCACTTCAGGCAGCATGCCGCCCTCGAAAAGTCAAGGGCAAGTTGTCACAAGTGTTGTTCTACTGTCAAAGCTGACATTTTTGGGACACTGGTTACGGGAGGCATTTCACCAAATGGTCTTAGGGAAAATGTCCGTTAAGTAAAGGCATCCCAGCAAGTGTGGTGCTCTGTTTCTTCTTAACCTTGTGCCATCCTCAACTCTCTGCATTCCTTGTTCTTCTTCTGTTCCCTGTTGTCTTCCTCGTTTGCTCCTCATCCACTTTGACATGCACCTCCTCTCTGACTTGTCACTGCAAGTTTTCCTGTTTGGCAAAAGCTTCTGTCTCCTGTTCGTCATAATATTCCTCTTCTTCACCGTTCTTGTCCTCCTACTTCCTCCCACGTGCCATGGCATTAAATCTATGTTCAATTCCCTCCATGGTTGTGGATGCAGAGACCAGCAGGAGGAAGAAATGATGGTGTGGACAGCTCCAGAAGTCCTAGTCAATCATTGAATAATAGAGATGAAGGTGATCTTGAAATCGGTGAAGAAGAGGACGGTGGTGGCCACGCGATTGTTGAGGTTGTCTATCCCGAACTTGATGGAGCATTCCCTCATTTCCGTGCGGAGTTCTGCAAGTTTGCTGAGGTAAGTTCAAGCCTTATGGCCATGAAAAGGTGAAGTGTCACTGGCGGACTGTCATAAGTTCTCATGAGTGGCATTTTTTTTTTTTTTTTTAAACAGGTCCTATGACCCTGGCTCCATATCCATTCTGGGGAGCGGCAGTCCGGTTCCTATTCCCCCGGCAAGTCAAAAAAACAGTTTACATCAATGAACACACCCACACTCCCTTCCGTCTGCCCAAAGGGTCCCTGACCAGCATGGATTACTCCATTGAGATGGAGGATTGACTGTCAGCTTGCCTTTCTCTGAGTTTCCTCTCAGATCCTTCGATCAGAATCTGTCAGGTAGACGAAAAGCTAGAAACCCAAAGAATCCCTGTCTGAGCTGGGCTCAACGGAACTTATGTTGCCCTGAAGTCCTGATGCGCTTCCTGGTCGGGAGTTGTCCTCCTCTGGGGGATCGACGAATTGTGCCAGTCTTTTCATCTGATTTGTCGAGCCTGGATCTCAGCTATCTTCTCCTGGACAAGCCATACTTTGTTAAAGTTGGAGATCAACTCTTGCTGTTTCTCTGGATTTTGCTGAGCTTGGCGTCTGACCTTCTTCCATTGACATGGGATATCGGTGTCCATGAACGGTTTTGTATTCGCCCATACTTGTTCAGTTGGATTGGTAGTCTTGTCAATTGTCCTGTTGCACCTCTCCTTCCAGATGACCCACAGTGTTACCTTCCTGATAATTCTGAACCAGATGCGTTCCAATTTGAGGGAAAGAGATGGGGTATTAGTCCATAGGAGAAGTTGGATTGGGTGTTCGGGTAGGGGAGAGGGAGATAAGTGGTCCCAAAGCGCTGAGGCTCTTGCCCACAGGTCAGTAGCGAGTTTACTAGTGATCAGACAGTCTATTATATCTTTCTGTTCGTTGTCTGAGCATACCGGACATTTGTCTGAGCTGCACGGACCGCTGTTCTTCCTTCGCACATGTAGCCAGGCATTCACTGCGAGGGCATTGTAGGTGATTAGCCATTGGAAACTTCTTATTCTTACTGGCCGAAGTGATTTGTACTTCGACCAGGGGAGTTCCACAATTGGTTCCATACTCTGTCCGAGCAATTTGGTCGATCATTCTATGATTACTGGCTCGGGGTCTTTGGTTCTTAGAAACTTTTTGTATCCCATCTTAACTGTGTACTGTGTTATCTAAGTGGGATTCTTACAGAATCTATTAGCTTCTGGGAGCCACGCCCATTCTTGTGGGTTGAATTCAAGGTCTTGGATTGCTGTGTCCATGTGAAATATACTCTTCGGCCACGTTCCCAATACTCTCACCTTTCTCCGCGTGTAGGAGTTCAGAGTTACTTATTGTGGGTGGGTATTGTGAATGGCGAGGGATTTGCCGTTTGATCTATCTATGGGGAAGGAGATGAAGACTCTGGCGCGAGCTTGGCCGGGAGATCTGTGAAAGAACTGATACGCTTTCATGGGTACTATTTCCTGTGTCAGCACTCCCCATTCCCCTGCTTTCCATGAGAAGTCGTCTTTCAAGAGTTCTTTCCAGCTAACAGGGATGCTGTTGACCAGTGCTGACCGATTCTTGTCCCGGCGGTGGCATCCCTTTAGTAGCGCTTTTAACTGATTCTCATTTATCCAGTCTTTTTTCTCTTTGTCCCAGTTGTGACTTACCTTCCAAATCCCATGTCTAACCCAGGAGAGCCATCTCTGGCCTCCTGCTAGTGACAGTGGCTGGTCGCCTGCATCTTTAAGGTTCTGGTTCCCGAACAGAGGCTGCCGCAGCACCTCTTCTTTGGGTTTGGGTTTCTTAACCTGCTTAGGCATTATCTCCCTCCAAATCCTGATAAGTGCTGTTCAGTATGGGGGGGGAGGCTGTGCCTCATCTCACTCCGAGGTTGCTCGGTATCGTCTCCTTCCGGTTTTCAGCGTCCAATCCTTGTTCATTACCCAGAAGAGACCTGACATGTTATCTGGGGTCTGAACTGGGCCTAAGGATCTGCTACTATCCAGGGCTAATTTGTGCCACGCCAACCTGGGTTGGGTTAAAAGTTCAACTACCCATTTGATCTGCGGAGCTTTGGTTTCTTGTCTAGGATCGATTATCCCTAGTCCCCCTTTGACGGCCTTCTAGTTATGTAGTGCCAAGCTATCTTAGGAATGTACTTTGTTTTGT
Source organism: Chara braunii (assembly GCA_003427395.1). Taxonomy (NCBI): domain Eukaryota; kingdom Viridiplantae; phylum Streptophyta; class Charophyceae; order Charales; family Characeae; genus Chara; species Chara braunii. The sequence continues at coordinate 786,560 of BFEA01000058.1, forward strand.
TAGGGTTCCCTGACCAGAGGTATGCCCTTGCTCTGTTGTTTAATTCCTTAATAGTTGTATCTAGCATGGTCCAGATGGAGGCTATATACCACATCATCGAGAATACGGACGTGTTGATTGTTAAGGCTCTTCCTAGCAGTGAGGTGGAAGTGTTGCCCCATCTTCCCATTCTATTGATTTAATTCGTTAGCCGATTCTGTGCCATTTGTGGGGATGTGCCCTCCTTGGTAACCATGATTCCCAGGTATCTCGTCGGTTCCCCGGGACTCAAACGTCATGTCTGGTTCTGGGCCTGCCATAGGAGGTATCTCCTCCTCTGACAATCACCACCCCACCGTTTTCTTCCAGTTTATCTTCATTTCTGAAGCTAATCTGAACACTTCCAGTGCCCTGACTATTGCTCTTACTGAGGAATCTGATGCCCTAATGAGAACGGTGAGATCATCTGCGAACATTATCACCGCCGGGAACTGGATATGGCGGGGTGAACCGGTGTTGAGCTCTGGAAGCCTCTGGATTGATGGGTCCTTGCGCAAGAAGAATGCTATGGCCTCCATTACGAAAAGGAAGATTGGCGGGGCTAGGGGATCGCCTTCCCTCACTGAATGGGAAATCTGATATCGGTCGGATAGCACCACATTGACTTGTACACATCGTGATGCATCAGTGTAAAGGACTCTGACCCACTTTCTGAAGTTGGGTCCCACTCCCATTTTCTCCATGCTCTCGTCGAGGAAGGTCCAATTCACTTGGTCATATGCATTTGTGGTTTTCTTGTATCTCCAGTCATGCAAAATTGTAAGATGTTCGCTTTTCATTTGCTGGATTTTTTTGTTCAGGAAGTATCTTAGCAAAGTAATTGTTTATATTGCCATGCTTGAATTGCTTGCCCCCGGGGCAACAAAATGTTTAATCAGTTACATGAAATATTCTGAAAGAATCTTTAATTCTTTTTTATTTTTATTTTTCAATTTGGACCATTTGTCATGCCATCTTTGCGCAGAGGCCATGGTAATCTTCTCTGTATCGTTACAATTTTAATGGATGTCCCAAAGGACGAAAGAATCTTATTTTGAAAATCAGAAAATGTGCTTTTCTATTTGGCAATGGATGGGGATTGGAGCTGCTCGTTTGGTCCGACATTGTTCGGATTCCATTTCTGGATCCCGCCCCCTCCCCTTCTAATTCCTGAAGGATTTTAGTGTTTGTAGATCTTGTATCAAAAAGAAAAACAACTTGAAAAAGAATTGGAAAAAGTATGAACATCGTTTCTTGTTTTTGAGTGTGGAAGGTTTTGAATGTTTGTAAAACTTTGTATCAAAGAGTACACAGAGCAGAATTCCAAGCCTAAAACTTAAAAGGTGCATGTGTACTTTCTCATGGCCGCAATCTGGTCATGACTTCCGTTTGTCCATAGCAATCACTTTGGTGGCCGCTTGTTTGTTGATGTATGTAGCAACCTATGTATGCATGCCACGGAGCTAGAGTACCGCTTGCTTTCCTGTCAGCTAGAGGGTTGACCTCACACTTTCCTATCCCAGTCCGTTCTTGTGAATGTGTAAGATGATACGAAGGGTCTAAGCCCACAGTCGTAACTTGATTTCTCTGAAGGGTCTGAATCATGGTAACCCCGGACCCGGACACCGGACACTTCCGGACTGTCTTCTGGACCAGTCCGGACTGTCCGGTGATCCAATCACCGGACACCGGACAATCTGGACTGGTCCCCGGGGTGCAAAAATGTCCAGACCCGGGGGGGGGGAGGTTGGGTGCGGGTGTTGGCAGGCACTTACCTGCTTTACACTCTGTAGTTCAGGCAGCAGACCATGTGTCTTGCAGCAAATCAACCAGCACATTTAACTAGCAGACATGCAGAG
>BFEA01000058.1:794746-809738 GCA_003427395.1 Chara braunii
CTCTCTCTCTCTCTCTCTCTCTCTCTCTCTCTCTCTCTCTCTCTCTCTCTCTCTCTCTCTCTCTCCCCTCGCATCCTTCCCCTTCAACCCAATGTCGCGTCCCGGTACTTGGCGAGCCGAAAGAACAAAATGAAACATAGAGGGCCAACCCCTATCCTTCCCCCCCGCCCCAATGTCGCGTCCCGGTGCTTGCAGGCCCGAAAAAAACAAACGAAACTCTGAATACACACCCCCCCCAGCCGATAGGCCGTTTCGATACACGCGGGACCGAAACGACAAACCCGCCGGCCCAAACCTACAGAGCCCCCACCCCTCCGATAGGCCCGACAACAACGAAAATGGGCCTGCTACCATCCGCGCGGGACTGCCGGGACTGCCCCGCCAGCGAAACGGGTCTCATGTGGGACTGTCATGCGAGACCCGCTGTTTGCTTTAGAGTATTAGGGGAAAAAAAAAAGCAATGGAGAGGAGAGGTGCCCGAGGAATTGGCAACGGTTTCAGTTCGCCATAAGGGACTTGAGATCTACCTTTGTTACGATGGCAAACTGCGCATGACTCGATGTACCTCGTGACGTCGCGGAGAACGTCGGGCCAGTGAAAACGCTGTCGGAGGTGGGCCAATGTGCGGGTCACTCCAAGGTGTGCCGAAAGTTGTGCGTCGTGGAATTCGCCAAGGAGGCAAGTCCGTAAGATGCGATCTTGGGGCACCACTAACAAGCCTTTCCTCTCGTGTGGAGTAGGAGGAACCCATCGGAGATACGATAGTGACCAGCCGACGGGTGATCCGATGAAAGCTCCGCGTAGAGCGTGGAGTATGTCAGGTCGGACTTGTAGCGGTTGACGAAGTGCTGCTGCAGATCGTTGTCGAGCTGGAACGTCGTAGTCATTAGGGCACAAAAATCGGGCCGTCGTAAGAGGGCATCCACTGCTCGGTTGGCGGGACCGGGGATGCGGCATGGGTCAAAGTCAAACTGGTCGATGTAATACATCCATCGGCCGATCGTGCTAGTGTACGTGTCCTGCGTTTTGTAGTAGATCAACGGAATATTATCTGTGTTCCATCGAAAACACTGACGACCAGGAAGAAAGTGGCGCCACCGTTTGAGAACGGTGACAAACGCGAGTTACTCTTTCTTCCTAACGCCGTCGAGAGAGTTGACGAGAGGCATTTTTTGGGAGAAGTACTCGACCGGGTGCCAACCATCTGGGTGGCATTGTTCTAACACCACACCAATACCGTATCTGGAAGCGTCCGTAGTCACTTGGGTGGGTAGGGTGGGGTCATAAATACGGAGGGTGAGGGCGGCTTGCATCGCCGCCTTCAACGTATTGAACGCGCCACGAGCTGCGTTGTCGAACTCGAATGGTACCTTCGGGGACTGAAGTTTCGACAAAGGAGCTGCCACTTTGTAGTAAGACTCGACAAAGCGTTGATAGTATCCAGCCAAACCCATGAAGGAGCGTACGTCCGTAGTGCAACGGGGTTCCGACCAATCCATGATGGCTTGGATCTTGTCCGTTAAGGGACGAATGCCTTTCGGCGTCACATAGTGGCCTAAGTACTTGAGCTCTTGTTTGGCAAATTCGCACTTGTCGCGGTTTGCTTTGTACTTGGCTGCTCGCAAACGATCCAAAACCGCACGAAGGTGTACGAGGTGCTCGTCAAGCGTTCGACTATAGACCAAGATATCATCGAGGTAGATGAGGACGGTACGAATGAGCAAGTCTCGGAATTCCGTTGCCATGGCTGCTTGGAAGGTTGTCGGGGCATTCGTGAGTCCAAATGGCATCACGACCCACTCAAAATGCCCATACCACGTTTTGAAGGCGGTCTTGTGCCGGTCTTGAGGCTAGATTTCAATCTGGTGGTAACCCGACTTCGAGTCCAACTTCGAGAAGTATGTGGCGCTGCCCAACCGCTCAAGGAGATCATCGATCCGAGGGAGACGGCCTGCGTTCTTTACGATTTGTGCGTTCAGTTTTCTATAGTGGATGCACATCCGTAGGTCCTTGTTCTTCTTCTGGACGAAGAGAACAGGTGCACCGTATGGCGAACAACTAGGGCGAATCCAGCCTTTGTCGAGGAGGTTGTCGAGTTGTGTGCGAAGCGCCCCAAGTTCCTCTTCGCTCATGCGGTAGATGCATCCATGCGGAGGGGTGGCGCCAGCCTTGAGAGTAATCCTGTGACGTATGGGCTGATCCTGAACCGTTCCGGTTGGAGCCTCAAAGACGTCTTCATATCCGTTCGAGAGGTGAGTAATACGTGGGTCTGGCGGTGACGCGGCTGGTCCGTCCGTCGAGGGGAGGGCATGTAGGAAAACAACGCCCATCTCCTCTACGTCATTTGAGCTATGGCGTCGCGAATCTTCGCGACGGAAACCACGTGACAAGCAATCGAAGTGTGAGGAGTTGCGATCGTAGACAGGACCAACACTCCGTTCCGATCACGAATGTGAACGGTTCGGTCATGAAAGTTAACCGGATGGTCGACGCTACGCAACTAAGACATGCTTAGAATCTTGTCGAACTTGGTGTCAAGGATGTTGAAATACACCGGCTCGCACGCAAGGGGCGCAAAATACACCGGAACGCGGTCAACGCATCGGTCAATTGAAGTTTTGCGTGCGGCTGTCCGCAAGTGTGACTTGTGTAGGTTGCTTCTTCCTTCGAACGCGGGGGCCGAGGCCCGCGCGGGCCATAAAGGTTTGGCTCATAAAGTTGCGAGACGCTCCGCAATCAATCAAGGCACTGCAGGTGGCCTTTCCGATTTGTATGCGGATATAAAGCAAAGGAGCGTCTGTTTCGGCGTACCTTTGGGTGGCGTGCTCGCGGTCAATCTTCGCAAGATAGGAGCGGAGATCGACAACCGCTACCGTCGTCCGTCAACGGAGCTGGTACTGCAGCGTGCAAGTAGGAGCGTAGATTTGCCATCAAGGCGTTACAATGCGGCTTTGGCAAGGATCCGGTCGAGGGTAGAGGCATCCAAGAGAAGTCCTCTCTCGAGAGTGGGTCGAGGTCCTCAAGCCTTGACCACGCCGTCGAGTCCTCGAAAATAAGTGGCGAATTAACCGGTTCTCTTGCCGACGGTGTACAAGTAGCGCATACGCTATCTACGTGCACGTGGCTATGCTGGTCCAATGGTGGCACCAACTGGGCAGCATAATCCTCGTATGTGTCACGAGAATCAGCGACTAACGCATGCTCCCCGGCAGTGATATTGGTTGTTAGCAAGGCAACCGGTTCCGGCGGAGTGTGGAGAGGCGCCGCCCCTCTCCGTGCGCAACTCAGTTTCCCAAGTTAGCTGGACGGGGTACCTTTAAAACAATACCCATACCATTGTCGAAGTCCGAATACTTCCTTGGTGATGCTGTATGCCGTCCATGGTTGCTGCCCAATCTCCATCTCTGTCATCCCTTGTGTCGCCTTGTTCTTCCGAACCCTTATTGGACGTTTCGGCGGGAGCGCTGCGACATCTCCTCCATCGCTCGAGGGGCTGCTGCAGCGTGGAGATCAGGTGATCCGTCAGCTATCACCACATTGTTATGCGCCGGCCTTTGGTAGCCTTGCTTAGCCACATATTGCGGCTGGGACTGCCTTTCGTTGGCGGCTTTGTCATCCATTTGGATGACCAAGTTAGCACGGTCAAGGATGCCCTGGAATGAGGCATAGTAGTACTCGTTGCCGAGTGCCGACCGCAGTCCTGAGCACATTGCGAAAAGAGTTGGGATCGCTGGTTTGGGAAACTTAAGTCGAAACCCGGAGTGGTTACTATCTTCTGTGTTGACATGTTCCCTTGCGAGCTGGAGTAGACGCCGTTCGTCGCCTCCTTAACTACATTTCGGACCATGAATCGAGTGTGCCACATTTGCTCGAGATGCTCCCACGTGATGTGGGTGTGGAGGTCGGCGATGGTGGTTCCCAGATTGGCCGCCATGTGGTTCATGAATGCCTGTGCTCCTTCAATGAGTTGGAGGTAGAGTGCTGTCATCATCAGGTACTCTGGCACGTGGTGGCAGGCTGCTTCGGTGATGAAGGCTTGCCACCATGCCAAAGCGTCTGTTTTGTTGTAATCATCAAACTTCCCAATGTGAAGCGTGGCATCTTGTATGCTTTCGAGGCGGCTTCCGGTCGTGACTGCAGTTTGGTGATGTCCGTCTTGATGGCGGCCACCGTGCTGCTGATTGTGGCCAGACTGGTGAAGTCACCCAGGTCGCCGATGATGGTGACGACATGGTCGATGCGCAATCCGAGCTGCTTCGCTATGTCCGTTGTGCAGCCTGGCGCTGCTGAGGGCTTAGCCTCGATGCTGTTGACGCGTGTGATAGTGGATGCCAACAGTTGTTGCTGTTGTTGCTGATGTTGTGCTGCTGCGCGGATGGCGGCTGTCAAGTTTGAAGACTCTCTCTGTTGAGTCTGGCTCAGCTGCCGTCCAGTGTGCGTGCGCACAATCTGCATCGTGTTGTTCCACATTACCGCCCTCATCATACACAACATCAAGTTAGCCAGGTTATTCCTTTCCGCCTCCGCCGGTGTCGGATCCGCGTGCTCGTCCGTAGGCGCAAAGATCATGCCTTGGAGTGGTGCTGTCCACTGACTCTCATTCTGAATCAAGGACTCCGTACTGGCGGGGTTCCGCTTGTCTTGAGCCGTTGCGTCAGCCTCAGCAGTCCGCTGAGCTTGGGCTGCCGCCTCTTGGGCAAGCCGCTGACGTTCTGCTTCTGCTGCCTCTTGCTGTGCCTTTGCTCTGGCTACGACATCCGTGAATGCCTGCACCCGCTGCCAAAGTCTTGTGGTCCCCTTGGACCGGACAGGCGGGACCGGTACTGCAGCTGCTGCATTGGTACTGGATGCCGCTGGAGCTGTTCGCCTGCTGCGTCGTTGTTGCTGGTACTTCGGCCGTGGAGGTAGCACAGTGTGGCTACGACTGCGATCCTGGCACTGTGTCGTGGCAGTGCCCCGGTGTCCTGTTCCGTCGACATCAGCACGGGCTGATGTGGTACTTTAGAGACCTCGGTGGTCACAGACACGGGGAGGGTAGGGAGGGTGGGAACAGGGGTAGAACGGAACAAACAATCAACATAGTCCCCTGTCCCAATGTCGACTGGACTCCTAATCAAAAGAAAAAGATGATCTTTCCCCTCGAACAATTCAATTTCGAAAATAATAAATAATAATAATAATAAATAATGGTTTAAAATACGAAATTTAAATTGTGGGCAGATCAGGTGTCCATTGAGATCACCGATGGCCCGGGAGTTCACCTTTGTTAGTGAACTTCCCGGAAGTTGCAGTTGTGGGGTAAACGATTTCGGACAGTCTGCGAACTGAAAAAAAAATATATCGGACAAAAAAACGTGAAATTTCGGGAATTTCAACCAAAAATAGTCCGATTTTCAGAAGGCCGAAGTCCGCATTCGGAATTTCAACAATCAGGGAAAAACATTTTCGTGAAAATTTTGGACCTCAACCCTAATTTTCCGCGATTTCGCGGAATTTCCGGTTTATGGTTCCAGCATTCTTAGCTCAGCTGGATAGAGCAACAACCTTCTAAGTTGAAGGTCACAGGTTCAAATCCTGTAGTATGCTGAATTCTTCGGGAGAGTGGCCGAGTGGTTAAAAGCGACAGACTGTAAATCTGTTGAAGGTTATATTTCTACGTAGGTTCGAATCCTGCCAGAAAACGTGAATTTCCCCCCAATCCGGAAAACCAAAATTATCGCAATCCTGATTCAATAGTATCAATATCGAATTAAAAGTAGAATTTTGCAACTTGAATCTTCGATAGTAATGCAGAAACTAATTCGGAAAAAGACAATGCTAATTAGTAATTAAGCAATCGATTCCCTAATCGGAATTACCCTGTGAGCAGATCCACTTAGTTGGTCTGCTCCGATACCAAACTGTTGCATACTAGTGAATACTTCACCAAGCATGGGCAGAACCAAAGATCAACCAATATAGGATGAACATGTATGCAGCGGAAGTCTGAGAAATGGACTGACTCACATAGACTGAACTCACGCAGACATCCACTCCACACACAAACAATCGTGAGATGGTGGGGTCTGAAGCAGTGCTGGGCCGGCAACCGGCCGGTTGAGCTACCCCGGTCCAACAGGAGCCGGACCAGGCCAGGGGGGTTGAACCGGGAAGCCGGTTATGAAAAAAAAGTGCCCACACACACAAACAATTGTGAGATGGTGGGGTCTGAAGCAGTGCTGGGCCGGCAACCGGCCGGTTGAGCTACCCCGGTCCAACCGGAGCCGGACCAGGCCAGGGGGGTTGAACCGGAAAGCCGGTTTTGAAAAAAAAGTAAATATCTTTTTTTTTTTTTCCGGCAGATTCCAACTGCATTTTAAGAGCTGTTGGAATCCGCAATAAAATTTTCAAGGTGCAATATTTTTCAGGGGGCTTCCAGAGGGGGGCATGGGGTTGTTATGGACATATTCAGGCAACTATGGCTTCCACGGGGAGGGTTCAAGTATGCAAGTTCACTTATCCAACCCTCCCGTGGCTGGAGCACTTCGTGGAGTGTGTCCATTGATATTGATACCCCACGAGCTGAACCAGATATAATGAAGGAGGTCCTTGCCAGAAGTTATCGCTCTTCCATAGTATAACTCGACAGCAGAAGAGTTATGATTCCAGCTTTCAGCTCGTGGAGGCAGAGCGTTTTCTGTTTGTTGGTTTCTACATAAGGTGAGTAATCAGTCCCGAAGTATCTTGCGTGGCAGTCTGTCCAGATACATGTAGCGGAGCAAGGTCCATTCGAGATAGATTGAGAGAAGAATATAGCTTACGTCCATTCTTGGGCTTGCACCTCGGACGGCTCTGACATCACGATTCCAAAATCCAAACCCATAGGTTTTTCCGCAGATGTTTCCACAGATGGCAGGGACGTTGCAGAAGGATATAATCTCAGCAGAGCCTCATCACAAGCATAGTGTTCCCCTCGTGGCTGAGGGTGAAAGAGCATCAGATGTTGCCAATGGTAACTGGTCCGTTGGACCACAAGATGCCAAATTGGAGAAGGGGCCTACCCGACCCACATCTTAAGAAAAATGTGTGGCGGTTCTCCGCTGCTGATCTGCAAAGATCAGCGGCGGATATCCTCGGCCCGTTTTTCTTAAGAAATGGGGTCCTGGCCGATCTTTGCCGCTGATCTGCGACGATCAGCGGCCAAGATTGGCAACTTTTTGGTCTTGAAAAATCCGGGCCTACAGGACCCGGTTTCGAAATTGCGGGGCAGGGCCCACCCCCACAAGGCCTCGGGAGCACATACGCGCCGGCAAAAAAAAAGAAATTCAGGCCCCAGTGAAAATGCGCTGGGGCAACTGGGAGGGAACCGACCCGGGCCACCGGCCGGTCCAACAGGGAGGACCGCAGATGGGGTAGGGGTCCCCGGTCCATCCGGGCACCAGCCCTGGTCTGAAGCCATACATAGATGATGCATCAGCCCCGTACAACCATACAAAGATGAATGGTGGGAGGAGAGACGTTGGAGGTGGGAGATATGGACAGCGCCAGATGTCACCGAGATAGAATCCAGAAGGCCACCGATATGGTAGTCCAAAATGTCACCGAACAAAACCAGAATGTTGTGGACATAAGTCACCAATGTCAGAGGTACAGAATCGTACTGTAACCGATGTCCGATCTGTGATGCCGTCAGGTACCAATCCCAAATGTCTCCAATGTCTCGAATCCGGTAAGTATCACATCCTACTGATCTCTGTCCAACTCGTATCAATAGTCTCCAGTCTGAAGAAGAAAAGGAGGATGTGATACTTACCGGATTCGAGACATTGGCGACATTTGGGATTGGTACCTGGCGGCATCACAGATCGACATCGGTTACAGTAGGATTCTGTACCTCCGACATTGGTGACTTATGTCCACGACATTCTGGTTTTGTTCGGTGACATTTTGGGCTACCATATCGATGACCTTCTGGATTCTATCTCGGTGACATCTGGCGCTGTCCATATCTCCTACCTCCAACGTCTCTCCTCCCACCATTCATCTGTGTATGGTTGTAGGGGGCTGAAGCATCGTCTATGTATGGCTTCAGACCCCACCATCTCACGATTGTTTGTGTGTGGAGTGATGTCTGCGTGAGTTCAGTCTATGTGAGTCAGTCCATTTCTCAGACTTCCGCTGCATACATGCTCGTCCTATATTGGTTGATCTTTGGTTCTGTCCATACTTGGTGAAGTATTCACTAGTATGCAACAGTGTGTGTGTGTGTGTGTGTGTGTGTGTGTGTGTGTGTGTGTGTGTGTGTGTGTGTGTGTGTTGTCATGTTCGCGATACTGCATGAGAAAAGCACGACTGTTTCGTGGCACTTTCACCGACTTGTCAGAGAGAGAGAGCGAGCGAGCGAGAGAGAGAGAGAGAGAGAGAGAGAGAGAGAGAGAGAGAGGGAAAAAGAAAGGAATATTGCAGGTGAATTCAACTTCGGTGTGGAAAATGTAGAAGTGTTTGGAGAACCAAAAATTATTTTTCCTAAACAATTGAAAAGGATACGCAAAAATAAAGTAGAGTTGACAATAATCATGTGCAAGTTTTTTTTTTGTCGTTCTTTTCTCAGGACTAAGCTTTTGGGTTGCAGTAAATTAATTTTGTAACTCTCTCTCTCTCTCTCTCTCACACACACACACACACACACACACACACACACACACACACACACACACACACACGTCACACACACACACACCCACACACACACGTCATTGCGGTCAACACTCTCGTCATCACCGCCACTTGCACTTTCGTCCTCGTCGCCACTGCCATCACTTTTATCGCTGCTGCCATCACGTTCATCGCCGCTGCCGTCGCTTTCATCACCACTGCCACCACTTTCATTGACCCTGCTTCCTCCGCCTCTCACGTGTGATGTATCTGTCCATGGAAAGCAGCCAATCAGTCGATCCGTCGATGAATCAATGAATCAATGAATCAATGAATGAAATGCAAGGAATATGAGCGAGAGTGATAGACAGAAACCAAGTTGCAAAATCACGAAGAAGCTCAGGTAGTCATGAACCAAGCAGAGAGTGCAATGCACCAAGATACCATCCAAATGAGAGCAATACAATGGACTGAGGTGTCAATGCCGCCACTCTCTGGTCACACCAACACTGTATCCAATGTTGCACTTAATGTCTGGCGCTGGGCGCCCAGCCTATCCTACTCAGCCTATCTAGCCTGTCTACGTTCTTACACGTGATCACATCGAAGTTGAAGACCAATGTATGTGACGTCAACACTAATGCTGACCACCAGCATACACCAGGTACGTTCTCTCCCTCTCCTCATCACCCCTCATCTCCCACCTCATGCGCCTCCTTCCCAAAGACCACCATCACCATCACCCGCACACTCGGCCCGGCTATGGCCGCCGTGCGCCCACTACCACCGCAGTGCGCGCTCCACCGCTCAGCGCCCGCGCACGCCCCAGCCTGCCTTAATAGCGCAGCTTCGCAGGACAATGCAGCAGCATGGCCGCAATGCCTGCACAGGCCAGAATGGCCCAGCGCTGGGGCAGACACTTTCCTTTATGGAAAGTGTGCCTGTCTGGCTGGCCTGGCCAGGTGTCGGGGGGGGTGCCCAGTAGCTGCCTCTGGCCCCAAGTGTCTGCGCGCAGGCCCAGTTTTCGATACCGGCCTGGGCCCCGTACAGTTAGGCACATTTGGGCCAGCCTAAAGTTTTTGCAGCATTCTCATTGGCTCGTGGCACATGTGTGGCAACAATGCGGCTTCCTCATTCGCCCATAACCAGTCCGTGATGTGTCAGCCTCACACAGCGTGCGCCCAGGGCGCAACAGCCTGAGCCCTGGGCTCAACTGTACAGCACAGCTTTTTGCTTCTGGAAAGAGCCTGGAAGGCTCACGTTGCTCTATAACCGACTGGCGTGCTGCAACTGTCTGAATCCCCCACATATGAAAAAATGTTGAAAACAGGCCTGTCGTGGATATTCAGGCACGCCTTCACTTATGCGGGCACAGGCTTGCTAGGGCCGCAGCCCAGAACACTTGTATGTCTGAAAAGGGCCCGGCGAGGGCTCATTCCTCACACAAATCAATCAATCATATCAACCAGCCAATCAATCAATCAATCAATCAATTAATCAATCAATGAATCATCAAATCAAATCAAATCAAATCAAATCAAATCAAATCAAATCAAATCAAATCAAATAAATCAATCAAATCAATCAGTCAATCAATCAAATCAGTCCATCAATGAATCAAGATTTTTCAGATTTTTCTTGATTGGATGATAGACTGATTTGATTGATTTATTGATTGATTTGATTGATTGATTTGATTGATTTTATTCATTTGATTGATTGATTGATTGATTGATTGGCTGCTTTCCATCGAGAGATACATTACACGTGAGAAGCAACAAAGCATGTCCAGGATTCAAGCAGACGTGCGAAGTTGCGAATGCCAAACAAATAAAACGCCGGACTGAGTCCATAAACAGTATTAAAAAAGGCAACAAGGTTCAAACAACGAGAGAGAGAGAGAGAGAGAGAGAGAGAGAGAGAGAGAGAGAGAGAGAGGTCAGAAACCAGAAAAGCAGTCCACATTGGTATTTTAGTATTTTTTCAACTGATTTGATATGTACAGAAGACTCTACACATTATTAAACACTTCGTAGGAAAAAAAAAAAATGCAACAAGGTTCAAACAACGAGAGAGAGAGAGAGAGAGAGAGAGAGAGAGAGAGAGAGAGAGAGAGAGAGAGAGAGAGTATCAGTATCTCCCTCGTTTATGCCGAGAAAGTTGCAATGAAGAGAGAGAGAGAGAGACGGAGCACCCGTCATGAGAGCTTCAAGGTCCAAGAACGAGAGAGAGAGAGAGAGAGAGAGAGAGAGAGAGAGAGAGAGAGCACCTGTCACCTCTACTCTGTCTACATCGCGCTGGCCCCACGAAAGCTTGAAGAGTGAGAGAGAGAGAGAGAGAGAGAGAGAGAGAGAGAGAGAGAGAGAGCACCTGTCACCTCTTCTCTGTCTACATCGCGTCGGCCCCACGAAAGCTTGAAGTTCAAGAAAGCAAAGAGAGAGAGAGAGAGAGAGAGAGTGGGGATGTCTCTCTGTCTCCCTCTTTTTTTTGCTTTCTTGATCTTTTTGCTTTTTGGATCTTTCTGTTTTATTGAACTTGAAGCTTTCGTGGGGCAGAGAGTGAGAGACGTCGCGCTTCGTCTTCCAGCCACCATCGACCACCCCCGATCTACCAACGTGCACCTGTCACCTCTTCTCTGTCTACATCGCGTCGGCCCCACGAAAGCTTGAAGTTCAAGAAAGCAAAGAGAGAGAGAGAGAGAGAGAGAGAGAGAGAGAGAGAGAGAGAGAGAGAGAGAGAGAGAGAGAGAGAGTGGGGATGTCTCTCTCTCTCCCTCTTTTTTTTGCTTTCTTGATCTTTTTGCTTTTTGGATCTTTCTGTTTTATTGAACTTGAAGCTTTCGTGGGGCAGAGAGTGAGAGAGACGTCGCGCTTCGTCTTCCAGCCACCATCGACCACCCCCGATCTACCAACGTGTCAAGGTCCAAGAAACCCAGAGAGAGAGAGAGAGAGAGAGAGAGAGAGAGAGAGAGAGAGAGAGAGAGACTGACCTGCTGGGTGCACGCTCCTTGGTTGATAGGCGGCCGGTGGCTCTTGCTCCTTGCAAGATTACGCGCTCACTCATCTGCTCCATTACGATGGCTGCCTTCCTTCACGGAGCTCGAAGTCGGCGGAGATGGACGGGAAGATGACGATGGCAGTAGCGGGAGCGGGCTTTGAAACGGGCAGGGGCAGCAGGCGGGACTTCTCAAACGGCCGATTCGAAGTTGCACCCTTCCCGTCCGCTACCCTACCGCAAACAGCTGTGGGCCTGTTGGCCGTGTCCGGTAGGGCTAAGAAAAGCCGAAAAATCACCCCGGTATCTTTGGGAGGGGCGCCCAGGACCTCAAAAACGTCCTGGGCTGCCCTGTTTTTTTTTTCAAATTTTGTGTTGGGGGGCGGTTTCTGGACGTCCTGGACCGGACACCGGACCCGTACATTTTCTTCCAGACTGACTGGACCATTTTCTTCCAGACTGTCTGGAAGCTGGTCCGGCCGTCCGGTCGGTTACCATGGAATTATGTGATACATTCTTTTTCGGATGCATAATTATGTATAGATATGCATTTGCCTGTCATTTAATGAGAAAACTGATTCACTGTCCTTTGTGTTAGAGTGATGCGATCAGGCACTGACCTAATATGTAATGCTGCCAAAGCCGCACTGGCCCTTCTTGTTAATAATAATAAATAATGACAATAATGAATGAGAGCCGGTTAACGGAGGCCTCGATCTTCACACCACTTGTCAGGCCATTTATAACAAAACCCAAGGGTCATTTTAACCAAACTTGCCACCAATTCATAGAGTGGAGATCATACTAACTACTTAAAAAAAAATAAATTGAAAAAAAAACTTTACAAACCTAAAAAACAGCAAGGCAAAAATGTGACCTTGACCAAAAATAAAACAGGGCAAAAATAAAAATAAAAATTATTATTATTAACAAGAAGGGCCAGTGCGGCTTTGGCAGCATTACATATTAGGTCAGTGCCTGATCGCATCACTCTAACACAAAGGGCAGTGAATCAGTTTTCTCAGCTTCATGTGCCCTTTTCCAAAACTGGTGGGCCAGTGTCCTTCAGGCCTGATGTTAGGGCCTACTGGCCCTTGCCCCAACTTGGTGACGCTGGCTCCAATCCACATGTAATGCCGTCGGACATCACACATCTTGCCACATGATTAGTTACAATCTAACTTGCATGATTCTGGAAATATTTCTAGCAACATCACAAACTGCATATCTTTCCAAAGGCTCGGACACGTCTGCCAAGACAGGTTATCTAGTGGGGGAGTGCTTCACACAACAGTCTAGTGGCAATCAAAGTGACAGCGTAGTAGTGGGCACAAGGTACTTGGTCATTGGTTGATGACGGCCTTTTGTAAATGATTGTGGCAGGTTCCGAGATCTCTGCCCCCTTGAGGTTTCACTTTCGAACGACAGAGCAACAGGAGATCAGCTTCCCTGGAGGGGACATGTCAATTGTGCTGCAGTTCGGAGAAATTTCTCCCGTCTTGTGATGCGTCTTCTTGAGGAGATTCTGTTGGTAAGCAATTCCCTCACGCTCTAAACACCACTAATGTAAAAAATACTGAAGCCGGGCTGCTGTGCCCTACCGGACCAACAGCCTGGATCATCACACTGATGTAATACATCTTGAATCTGGCCCATTGTGCTCTACCGGTTAATCTACCCGGATCATCTCGCGGTCATGAATCTTAAGGAGTCTGGTGGATCTGGGTCGTTGGGATGTGTCGTTGGCCGGGTAGGACAGGACGAATGGTCCAGATTAGAGGCGAGTATACTCTACCGCCTCTGTCTCCCAATCCGCCCTTTATCTCCGACTGGACGCTGCCCTGCAAAAGCCGCTGTAAAATGCCACTCTAACAGTGCCGCCATGCCTTTATCTCATGCCGCCTCACCTTCGTGTAAGTGGCTGCTGGACTGCCACTGCGCCATGACCTGGTACTGTGCTCTCCCTGCTGCCACAGCACTGCCCCGTGCTCTGCAAGCATGTGTGTGTGTGTGTGTGTGTGTGTGTGTGTGTGTGTGTGTGTGTGTGTGTGTGAGAGAGAGAGAGAGAGAGAGAGAATAGAGATTCTTCAACTGTTCTTTTTCTTTGTTACTTCGATTCTTCCTCTGCTGCTTCTATTCCTGTTGTTCTACTTGGATTCTTCTTCTCCTGCTCGTGTTGTTCTGCTTGGATTGTTCTTTTTGTTCTGCTTGGATTCTTCTTCTTCTGCTCCTCCACTGCACCTCCACGACCTCCTCCCTCCGCTTGACGTCCACTTGACGCCCCACCTTCCTTCCTGTTGTTCCGCTTGGATTCTTCTTCTGCTCCTCCACTGGACCTCCATGACCTCCTCTGTCCCTCTGCTTGAGGTCCACTTGACCTCCCCCCTCTCCTCCCTCCTTCCTTCCTCCATCCAGCCTCCACTCCGCCGCCTCTGTCCCGTCGCCCTCCATCCTTACTCCCTCCATTGGACATCCACCCGACCTCCCTCCATCCTTATCGCCACACCTACATGACTTCCTCTGTTCCTTCCTGCTCCTGACCTCCTTTCCCCTGCCTCCCTCCCTCTGCTCGACTCCGCCTGACCGTTGACTGACTTCCTCCCTCCCTCCTCCCTTCCTCCACCCGAATTCTGCCCATCCTCCGCCCAGCTCCATTCCTCTGTCTACCCTGCTTCTGCCCGACATCGTCCCTCCTCTGCTCAGCCTCTGTCTGCTCCGTCCCTCCCTCTGCCTGATCCCCTCCCTCCCTCCTTCCTCCCTCCTCCCCCCCTCTGCCTGACCTCCTCCGTCCCTCCACCTGACCCCCTCCCTCCCCCCTTCCTCCCTTCACCTGACCCTCTTTGTCTCCCCTTCCTCCCTCCACCTGACCTTTTCCCCTTCTTCCTCCCTTCTTACTTCCTCCCTCCTCCACTCAACTTGCCCATGACCTTCTCCCCGCCCTCCTTCCGCCTGACCTCTGCCCAACCTGCTCCCGCCCTGCACCCTCCCTCCTCTCTCTCTCCTTCCCACCTTCCTCCCACCGCCCGAACTCCACCTGCCCCTCCTTTCTCTCCCTGTGTCCCTCCTCCGACCTCCGCCTGACTTCTGTCCTTTCTTCCTCCGTCCTCGCTGTGCCCTACCTCCTCCATCCCTCCTTAAGGCTCGACCTATGAAGTGCATTTCGTTTTTTTTACACCAGGTCAGGGTTGCATCCCTGCCGACTGCCGACCCCGACCGCCGACTTTATTGCAGCCGACCAGTTGGGCCGACCGTCGGTGGTCTGCCGACCAGTAAAAAAAGTCCACTGATTTTTTTTCAAATCTGAGTTGGGGGCTGTACTGCGCTTGCTGAGTACAGCCCAAATCCGCTGAGAAACTCTTGGGGA
>BFEA01000058.1:823703-840553 GCA_003427395.1 Chara braunii
CTCTCTCTCTCAACCTCTAACGAGAATGAATCTTCCTCTTTGTCGAGGAAGATTCATTCTCACAGGGCACGTCTGATTTCCTTTCTTTTTTTTTCTTTTTCTTTTGCGGAACGTTGTATGTATTTTTTTTGTTTGTTTTTGTTTTTTTTGTTTTCCGTGATGTCCTACCGGTTGTCCGAGGCCGGGAACGACCGGCCTACCGGTAGGCTGAGCCACGGGCCTTAACAACGGGCAGGTACTGGTGGTTTAAAAAGTGATGTCTCCTGCTCTTAAGGGGTCTGATAAAAGTCCTTGGGCTAACAAGTACAATGTCCAGGGTCAAAAGAGGCGGTCTGTGCCCCCGCCCGAGGTAGTTGACTTCAAGAAAAACAGGATTCAGGCTCAGCTCCTGAAAAGTAGGTCAAGAGTCAGAGATTTGTCAGAAGTGAACCACAGCCACAGATCTCATGCACAATCAAATGCTGTCCATTCAAGAAGTTTCAACGGCCTACTGCGTCTGGGCCATCGAGTTCAAGAAATCTCCACTGTTCGAGGAGACAAGCTGAGGCAGGACCCAGTCAACTCTACAAAAGAGTTCCCTGCCCCAGTCGGTTCATTCATTCAGCAGTGTGGTACTGGGGCTGGATGCTACTCCAAACAGTGCTAAGAAGAGAGACAGGAGAGGCTGGCACCAAGGAAGGAAAAGGAAGCGCCAGCCAGGGAAGAAGAGAGAAGTAGCCATAGCTAGGGTGGGTGCCTGAGAGCCGTACTTGTAGGATAGTGGTGGAGCGAGGAAGAGGGCGGTCAGGACGTGTGTGTGTGTGTGTGTGTGTGTGTGTGTGTGTGAGAGAGAGAGAGAGAGAGCGAGAGAGAGAGAGAGAGAGAAGCTTACCTTGTGTTACCTGTTGGCGCTGGTGATACTGAAGCTGCGGTTCACATCGGGAGGCTGCAGGAATGCAGCTGCAAACCTCCATAGTCAAGCTTTGATGATGGAGGTTGGGCGCACATTCCTGGGGCCTGCAGAGAGACTTCGTTAGTGTGTATTCACACAGGGAGGTTGGATGTTGAGGTGGCAAGTGCTGGGAGAAGGTCCCCGAGAAGGAAGGGGAACTGAGGACCCATTTCAATTTTAATATTGATTGTTAATGAAACTATCGTCACTCTCTCTACCGCTTATTGTGGGACATCTGGGACATCGCTGCGTGCTACATGGCTTTTTTTTTTACATGCCTTATTCCGCAATGCAATTTGTTTTATTTTGAGTGCACTGAGACCTCTTTCAGTTTCCATTGTGGAAGCCTCTCACAATTGTCGGGTTGCAAGGAGGAAGGGGAGGATTGGAGCGAGGAAATATGGATCAAGCCATGGGAAGGGGCAATGGTGACAAAATGGGGGAATCAGAATGATCTGCCCTCTAACGATCCGGAGAGATGGAGAGGGTTGTACCTGGGTGGCGTGAAGATCGGGAAGGAAATCAGAATAAAAAACTACAGGAAAGGGAGGGACAGAAGGAAGATGCTGAGATGAAGGTAGGATGTTGTGCTTTTATTTATCTATTTATCTATCTACCATCCATCCATCCATGCCTCCCTCCCTCCCTCCCTCCGTCATCTGTACATCTGTCCACCTACCCATCTGTACGTCAACATTATACTCATGTACGACACCTTAACATTGTACTCATGTATGACACCTTAACATGGCATGCCCTATTTGCAGACAGGGGCTGGAAGGGCAATGTCTATATGATCGCGATCGGCAAGGCTCTGTGTTCCTAGCATGTAGGAGCCATGTAGCCTGTGACATCTGCCTATGCTGTGTCATCTGATGCAGCGACTGCAACTTCGAGAACCGGATGCTGTTCTTCCACAGTCCACACCCAAACTGGCGCTGTACAGACTGTCCTCTTGTGCCATCCTCCCACACTGAGTATCGAGAACCCTGTGAAGTTTGTCTGTCCTATGTGTTATTCCAAGAAGAAATCAAAGGGGTGCCCCAAAGGAAGCCAGAGTAAGATAGCCGAGAAAGAACTGCACAAGGACAAGGCAGCGTAACGGGTTTATTGTGCTTCATGTTGTTTGCTATAGAGGGAAAACTGTTTCAATGTTGGGTTTGCTCATCTTTAGTACTTAATTGTCTGCTATAGAGGTAAAACTGCTTCAATGTCGGATCTACTCATTTGGATTGAAAATGGGCTGTTGTGGTGACAATTTATAACACACGTGAAAACACACACTAACACACATGCGCATAATGATTAGCAAAAGGGAAATAAGTAAGGCTGGGCCGGCAACTGGCTGGTTCAGCTCGCCCAGTGCAACCGGGGCCGGATCGCCCCAGGGGGGGTGAACCGGGAAACCGGTTTATAATTTTTCCTGCTGATTCCCACTGCGCTCGTCGAGATCTGTCGAAATCCGCAATACAACTTTGAAGGCATGATTTTTTCGTGGGGGGTTTCCCAAGGGGGTGAAGGGTATTACAGGGCTGGTTTCAGGGACGTGTGCCTTTCAAGTGGAGGGCTAAAGTAAACAAGCCCCCACGTGAAAATTTACATTCAGCACCTTTGGCCATCATGGACTGCATTATCAAATAATGACATGACGTCCAAGTGGCCGCACAAGACATGCTGAGAGGATGGTCTTTGCCAAAAGTTATAGCTTTTCCAGAGAATCGCGCTTGAGAGCAAAAGTTATGGGTTAACTTCAGGAAACCCAACCCATAACTTTCTTCCCAGAGCGTGGGGACGTCGAAGAAGCACAAACCTAGCGAGCCACTGCTTAAACACATCGTTTTCCTCCTCCTGCTTCACGGTGGATGAGAATGAGGACCTGCACAGGGAGAGATAAACACAGCGGAAGACTTAACCATGCGATATGACTGAAAACACTGAGAGTGCAATTCGCTCCACAAAATCCTCACCACCAGTCACAAAGGAAAGCCGAGTAGATCACATCCAGGAAACAATGAAGCAATGATAGTCCACACATAGTATACACACTGTTTATTAAACTCGAGTCTCAAAATGTCAGAAATGAGCAGCGCTTCACTCCCCAACCCTGACCCTGAGTAACCGCTAACTACCCCTGAGTCCCTGAAACAACCAGCGCCACCCAAATACGGCCTCCAGAATTCAATTTTGTCAGTCCCTGGTAAATCGCAATTCGGTATAGAGTCTGTGTCTGAAATCGCACTGTCAGATTTGAAGTTTTGAGCCAGTTATAGTGCAATCTGTATTTCGCCATATACCCTGGGTATGGCATACAGGGTCATCCAGTGGTGAGGTCAGTAGGGTTAGGTCGAAAAATATGTTACTCTACGGAAAAATTAATTGAATATAAAACCTATCTACAAGCTTTGCCTTATTTCGATCGATTAGATTATGTTTCTATGATGGCACAGGAACATGCTTATTCTTTAGCTGTAGAAAAACTTTGTAATTGTGAAGTACCATTACGAGCTCAATATATACGTGTTATTTTGTGAGATTACCCGGATCTTAAATCATCTACTTGCGTTAACCACCCATGCTTTGGATGTAGGAGCATTAACCCCTTTTCTTTGGGCTTTTGAAGAACGAGAAAAGTCTCCAATTAGGCGGGGCTTATTAGAGCATCCTCTTCCTATCCAACATATATATAGCTTGGCTAGCCTACCTTTTTCTCTGGTGTCGATCGAGGTGCGTTAGCGGCATTTCCCAGTTTCGAAATTGGATATTATATTATGAAAGCTTTAGACGCAAGATATACTCCGTGAGGTGGTTACATGGACGTAGATGATACATTCAGGACCGCTCTCTTTCCATGTCCCTTGGGATGCTAACCGCCAAACCTCAAATTGACGGCCCAGTGGCTTCTCCGTCAGTCTAAGTGTGGTCAGTACTCAGTAAATCGCTTCATCTTGGCCACGTGTAGATACCTGTTGACCACTAATAGTCACTCTGTCTAATTACGGTCTGCTACTAATCAGTCCAGGACTGCATCCTGTAAGTTACTAATACACGATTTGCAGTACTTACACTCAATTGTGGTGTCAGGGCAGTGAATGGAAAATCGTGAAATTGGTTTTTGTTCAGTGATCTCTAAACTGACCTTGAACCTCGAGCGGTCTGTAGAGACTGAGCACTTGCCTGCTCATACAGACCAACTTCTTGTCTCAGTAAGGTGACAGCAATTGGGCAAGTACTGCAGAGAAAACCCAATTCCCGTTACTTCCATCTCTGTCTTTTGCTTAATTTATTATTATTTTATTTATCTGTTTTGTGGGAAATTCAAAATGTCTGGCTCAGAGAAGGGAGAAGCTTTTGAGGAGAAGCCTCAGCTTCTTCTCTCCCCTTTTGAGGCTGAACTGCTGGCTGTGCAATGAACCCAGATCGTGAAGACACTTGTCAACAATGCAAGCCCGGATAGATATCAACCTGCTCATGATTGTCAATGATCATAATCGTGTCCAGATAGAATGAGATGGGGAAACATACACAGAGGAAAGAGAGAGAGGGGAGAATAGACTTAGAGGGGAGAAGTAAACAATGCCCACTCCTGTTTCGGGCTTCCTCCTCAATCGCCACCTTGCCGACATCGAGAGACCAGGTACGTATCTACAATCGCCCCACAGTCTTGATCTCCTTCTGAGTGATGATGAATCAGAACAGCAATATCAGACACGTAGCCCTGCCATGTCAGCAAGAGTACATGTGGCAGGAGCCACGTCAGCGGCGACGCGTGGCAGCTATCACGTCAGCATGCCCAGAAGACAATTGCCAGCCAGCCACCATGCCGAGCCAGCAGCGCGTCACCGTAGTTGCTCAAGTGCCAGCGTCCCAGCCAGCCTCGCAGCGTCGCGCTAGCGTCGTAGTCAACACGTGAAGTCAGCATTGACGCAAGACAGAATGAATGTCCGAGTCAGGAAGTCTGGACCCCGGATGCTGCATCCCTCAGCCGTCCAGATCTCAATGCAAATATCGGCCCAGATTGACCTGAAACTGAATTCCTTTTGGCCTCGATGCTGTCTGGGTACCTGCGCACAACAAGTGAGTGTATCCAACCAAGGGCCTGGGCGTGGTACCTTTGACAGTTGACTTAGACTTTTGACTTCCCTAGGCAGTGCGTGGTCACACTGCCTGGTGCAGGCCGATTTTGGCCTGCGTCGTCTGGGCTCCGTTTCGAGGGCGCAGACTGCTGCAGGACACGGGTTACTGCAGCTGAGGAGGAGAAACTCCAAAAACAGGCTCTGACAGTTGAGGCTCTGAAGGCAAAGATGAAGCGTAGGGAGGAGGCAGATCAAAAAGAGGCCAGAAGAAAGCTTCTCATTGCAGACGTTGGGAAAATCAGGGTGAGTGGAATTGCCAGTCAGTACAATAAGGACATGGTTGAGTTCGTCCTTTTGCAGGATTACATCAACCAGACTTATTTTACTAACTGGGACGCGAGGATTACCCGCCTGGAAGAACAGTTGTCCGGTCACTCCAAGAAATTGGATGACATCTCTTCCAAGTTGGACCTCCTCTTCACCCATTTG
The DNA here is from genome assembly GCA_003427395.1 of Chara braunii. Classification (NCBI taxonomy): domain Eukaryota; kingdom Viridiplantae; phylum Streptophyta; class Charophyceae; order Charales; family Characeae; genus Chara; species Chara braunii. The sequence continues at coordinate 829,197 of BFEA01000058.1, forward strand.
CAGATCTCCTGGGAGTCCCAAGGGAGGACCCCAGCAACCCCCACAATCCAGACCTTCATCCCCTGTCTCTACACCCAAATCAACACCCGCCTCACAACCCTCAGCTCCATTCGATCAGCAGCAGCCCAAGCTTACCCCTCCACCCGTGTTCTCTGGTGAGGACCCAAAGGTGGAATGGGACCGGCTTCACATATCAAGTCCGTTATCCTAACCTTACCTTTTGCTTCATCGAAGCCGTTCTTCGACCACCCAAGAAGAGACATTGGATCTCGTACTCGACTAATTATGTACTAGAGAAAAGAGTGTCTGTCTTTCGTTTTGGGACATGGGAGACTCTATTCTAGCAAGTTTGACCAGCACTTTTTCATGACCCGGGGACCAATTCCTCGAGTAAGTGCTTCGAATTCTTCTAGGCAAGTCTTGGGTTTACTATTAAGAATTTGCAGATTGGGTCACTACACAGCGAACCTACCTGAGCGGGTACAAATGCGACGAGGATGTGAAGGTGAGTGCCATCCTTGCTCGCCTGGAGAGGACTGTATTGAAATGGTGCACCTCTACCTCCAACAAGCAAGGGATGGAAATGTATGATTGGGAGCAGAGGCCGGGGGTGGCTGGTTTTGTGCAGGCACTGCAAGATCGTTTTGCAGACAAGGTTCAACGCCAGGAAAGCAGACAAAATTTTGCGCCTGAGCGAGAAAAAGTTTGATGGTTCCTTGTCCGAACTGTACTCCACCTTCGAGAGTCTAACATTGACTCCTGGGTTGGAGATGAGTGAGCAGGATCTGCTCATTCATTTCCTAAGGGCAGCGCCTGAGCAATACCAGCTTGCTCTATTCTCTGAGGGCAACAAGGACTGACGGTTCTTTGGCAGAGCAGCCCTGGATTTGGAGTCGAAACTCCATGTCCAGGAATCACCTTCTGAAGGAAGGGACCCTCCTCAAAGGGTCGTAGAAGGAGGAAGGGTGCCCTGTTTGCTGCAACTTCAAGTTCAAATGATGATGCAGCATCCCAGGGTGGGACCCCTCCATCTAGGACTGCTTCCTCATCTGCTGCAGATCCTGCAGTTCTTGCCCTGGCTGATGCTTTGATGGGCTTGACTAAGGTCAAGGCCCCAGCCCAGAAAGCACCAAGCAGTAGTAAGGGGAAAGGAAAAGGACGTGCATCTTCCCCTACAACCCAGAGAGTACCTTTACCACATGATGTCCGTTGGCCAGGAAGAGGAAGGACAAGGGAGTCTGCCTGAGATGCGTCGGGGACCACTTCCTCAAGGATTGTCCCAGTATGCCTTGCAGGTCTTCAGGCGGCTCTAGTTCAAAAAACTAGAGTGGAGAGGTGGAAGCAACAACTCCTTTCACTAGTGCTGATTCACCTTGTGATGAAGATGAATCTTCACTGTCTCTCGTTGATTTTTTTTGTGGAGTTGCGTCATCAGGGTCCTTCATTTATGAGGACACTGATTTGGATGAGACGTGGGAGGAGGATGAAGCTCAGTGCCTTGCTATTTTTTTCTTATCCTTGCAGGAAAGGAAGAAGCAAAGGTCAGACCTCATACTGATCTGGATGAGACGTGGGAGGAGGATGAAGCTCAGTGCCTTGCTGTTTTTTTCTTATCCTTGCAGGAAAGGAAGAAGCAAAGGTCAGACCTCATCCTGCTTCGACCCTCTATCGTGGGAGCCAAGTTCAAAGGGCTCTTAGACTGTGGGGCTACTCACAACTTTGTCTCCCAAGACAGTCAACAGGCTGCACTTGGACCAGATTCTTTGTGTTCCCTATTGTTCCCTTTGACCTTGTGTTCTCTCTCAGTGGCTTAGTGCCACCAACCCTAGGATCAAGTGGCGGATCCCTAGCGTTGAGCTACCTGACCAGCATGGGGTCTATCGCCCTTGTATGCTCGCTGATGAGTACCATCCGGCCAGTAGCTGCTATTGTATGCGTGCTCGTAGATTTATGCGACTTTCACGGCAAGACTGACCACACCCGTCTGTTTGTGGCATATGTCAAACAGACTGATGTGGAGACTGCTCCCTGTCCCTCTCAAATTCAGCAAGTGGTTGACCGGTTCTCAGATCTTATGCAGGAGCCGATTGGACTTGTCCATAGGCAGACCAAATGTAAGATTGAGCTCCTGCCTGGTTCGGTCTCTCCCAAGGGCCGACTCTACAGGATGTCCCCTGCTGAACTTGATGAGCTCAGGAAACAGTTGGAGACCCTGACCAGCAAGGGCTGGATTTGGCCCAGCACATCTGAATTTGGGGCACCAGTTCTCTTTGTTCCAAAGGGAAATGGTGAGTTCAGAATGTGTGTGGACTACAGGGGTCTCAACAAGATCACGCGGAAGTCCACAAAGCCTCTACCTCGGATCAATGATCTGTTGGACATGGTACAGGGTTGCACTATCTTTAGCAAGATTGACCTCAAATCTGGGTACCACCAGATTGAGATGGCTGAAGGTGATGTCCACAAGACAACCTTCAAGACCAGGTATGGTACTTATGAGTATCTGGTCATACCATACGGTCTTTGCAATCCCCCTGGCACCTTCCAAACAGAGATGCATCGCATACTCAGGCCTTACCTGGACAAGTTTGTCGCTGTCTATCTGGATGACACTCTGATATTCAGCCATTCTGTCCAGGAGCATGCGCAGCATCTGGCTCTGGTCCTCCAGGCTTTTAACACAACACGTTGCCAAATTGGCAAATTGGGGCCCTATTGGATGCCACATCTAAAAAACAAGCGCAGTGGTTCTCTGCTGATCTGCTAAGACCATCAGCGGCGGAGGTCCTCCACCAATTCTTTTTAAGAATTCGGGTAAAAAATGCTTTTTTTCTCTTTTTTTTTTCAAGGGATGTAGTGGCCTCCTGGGGTCTGGGCAATAATGGGGTTGGGCCCCCGTCCTCTTCCAGCGTGATGTGCTGGGTTGGACGGGGGGTCTGCCGGGCCGGTCGACCGCCCTGTTCGACCGGCAGGCTCCCGGTCGGGGAAGGGCCCCCTGATCCAACTGGGGGACCAGCACTAGAAAAGAGTTCGAAAAAGAAAAAGGAAAAAATGCAACGAGTCGTTAATGAAAGTTGGAGAAGATGGGGGTACTATACACAGACTGTAAGGAAGGAAGGAAGCTCGTGAGCATTAGGGGCATAGCCCAAGTAAAAGGGCCTTTACCCGATATAGGCCTCAGGCCTTGTAAAAATAAAGCAGCACGGGCCTTGAAAAAGTAAAGCATTGTGAAAAGGTATCTCGTCAGAGCTCAGAAACGTGAAAGCAGGTCAAAGGTCAAGTTCTCTATCAACAGGCATATTTAAAACTAAGGCAAAGGGCATTGTCCACCAGGAGATGTGTATGTCATGTCTGTTTGGGTAAGGGTGTGTCTGTACGTGCAGGCAGTGTGTCTGTTCGTGCCAAGTAAAGTGTCTGTTCAAGCAGTAAATGTGTCTGTTCGTTGAGAGTTGTGCCTGTCCGAAAGTAAAGTCAATAGGCACAGTCCCAGTTCTGGTCTAAGTCCAGGGGTCAGTCCAGATCCAGACTTTCAAGTCCAAATTCAGGCCGGGAGGCCTCAGCAGCAGTTGAACTTCGTTTGGGACTCTACTGGGACACATGCAATGCAGGGTCTGGGACAAAAGGAAGGCTGGATTGAGCCAATACAGACCCAGCGAGGAGTAAAGGAGGCAGCCAGCCTCATTCCTACCCAGATCTCCACTGGCTGCCAATGCGTGGAAGTGCTGGTGCACTTGTGCGCTGAGTCAGGAGGAGCAGCGCTGGAGGAGAAGATGCGCTGGAGGAAGGAAGATGCCTGTATGCTGGAAGTGATGCAGCCATAGCTGCCCAGCGATTTGGCATTAGAAGTAGAGGGTTAGTATGTAGCTATGAGTAGTATCCAGAGTAGATCCTCATGAGTATTGAAGAGTGTATATGCATCATAAGAGGAAGGGATTGAGGCTGAGAGTGTTCATTCAAGGTTGGCTATGGAAGATACTTACCTGAGTTGGATGTGATCTGCAGAGGTGGCATTGATGAGTGGTGACCACATTGATGACTTGGAGACTATCTGCAGGGGTAGCACTGATTCACTGGAAGGCATATTGATGAGTTGGCAAGATATTGGTGTTGCGCTGATGAGCGCTGGACTCAGGGAAACTTTGAAACACTTTGTATTCATATTTTTGATAATATAAGCTGTGAAACTCGGTTCTCATCTTCTCTACCTTTGTCTATTATCAGACTACTGTTCGTTGTGTGTGGGAGAACGATGCATGGCATGTACACACTTGCGTGAGATGGTCTCCAGGACCCATGCACAAGGTAGGGAATGGACACATAATGGGAGGCCAAGCATGAGGCATATGTTGTGTTGTAGTCTGTAGTAGTAAAGTAGGCAATAGGCAAATTATCTGGATGTCACGCAAACGGTAGGGAAACAGTGAGATAGTATCATTGAGTAGAAGGTAGGGACAATGACTGAGGAATGGATATTCAGTTAGAATTTGGACATTGACCGGCCAGTGAGGCTGCCAGGCGGCTCTCCCCCACGACCCACCATTTACAGCATCCACATGCTGTGTGTCTGGGTGCTGCCAGTAAGCTTCCCAGTCAGCAAGTGCACCCTGCAAATGAGTCATGGTTCGGGGGGAGAACGGCCGAAGCAACACCCCCCTTGTGTTATCTGACTCTCATCTGATCTACTTTTTCTTTTACTCTCCAACTTCTTCTCCTGTACTTTTGGCTTGCTGGTAATGAGCAGCCGGACTGATGCCCCCCAGAATAGATGTGGCTTTGCCTTTTTTGTTGAAAAAAAAAAGAAAAAGAAAAAAAAGTTGGAGGAGAACACATTCGAATTGAAATGACATTGTGGGAGCTGACATACATGTTGTTGTATGGTGGTGGTTAACAGGGAATGGAGCTCTGGTAGAGGCATGATTGTGCGTCTGCAGGCTTTTCATCGAATTATGCGGCAATGCTGCTCTCTGTTGCAGGCTCCCTTTGTGATGAAAGCCGATCATCTAGAGCGCACTGGACATCAGGACAGTGTGTCTGGTACTGTTCGGTCGTCTAACGAGCTGACTGCTGATGGGAAACAACTAAGTGACTCAACAGAAATGCCTTTAACCGCAGGCACCTCTGAGACAACCAGAGAGACTATAGAGGCTGAAGGAGCTGCAGGGGAGATGGAAACTAATGTTGAGAGAAACAGAGGGCCAGGAATTGACAATGAGGAAAGCAGAATCCATCAGTCTGTGGTGGAGAGTGTTGATGAAGGCGTTGAAACTCCAGACATGAAGCAGCATGAGAAATCGAGTGTGTCAGTGTCTGGAGACATGTCAGTCAAAGGGAGTGACAGTGAATCAGTGAGTGTCATTGCTAAGGAAGCGGAACTGGTCAGTGGTGATGCGGCCGTCCCTAAGCATGAGTATCTTGGACAAGCTGAGGTCAGTTTGGAAGTCCCTGAGGAATCGATGTGCGTATCCATAACTGAGCAGTTCCAGCCAAGAAGTGAAGACGCTAACCTGAAAATCTGGCATGGTTTCCAGCAGGAGGTTCTGTTGCTTGTTGATGATCTGGCAACAGCATTAGAAACGTCATGGAAATGTCATCCATCACTTTCTGACAAGACGGCTCGCATGCTTGCGCTGACTGTCCTGTATTGTGCAAGTGAGAACTGCGGTTTTCATGAGCTCAGAAGTGAGTGCCCTGCTAGGAAAGAAGACGGCCAACCTTGGGTTATTAGGGCACAAGATCCCAACAGGTTGGCAGAGTTTTGGTCAGACATGCAGCAGACGGCAGTGGATGAGTTGCCTACCAAGCAGACGAGAACAACATCATTTTCGCTGAGTCAACAAGTGATTGCAGGGGTGGATGCAGCCCCTCCTTCGAGTGCTGGCGTGCACCTTCTCTCGAAGTTCGTCCGGGACCTTCAGGTAATTTGACTTGAATGCAGTTGAATAAAAAAAGTCTAGGGACCCAATTGATGGTAGGCCAGGAGGGAAAAAGACAAAGGAATGGAGTGATGGAAACCGGGGTAGAGGGTATTGAAGGAATGAGAAAAGTAAATACCCCCGAGATAGAGACGAACGAAAAATCTGAAGCGGAGTAGGGCTGCTATCTGTTAGTTTCATTGCCAAACCTACATCCGCTGACTTTTGGTTTGTGAAAAGCTTCCATGAAATTCATGTTGAAAAAGAAAAACAAAGGGCGCTGCTTTTGTGGCCCGTTGGGAATAAGAGGGGACCCTGCAAGATGCAAAAATAGGAAATCTGCGGAACTACGGGGGGGTGCTCTCTCTGGTTTCCTTCGGCAATTTTCTTTGATGTTTCCGTTGTGGTTGGAAATGCCGTCCACCTTGTGTGGCACTCTCTGTGGGTCAGGGTTGCTGTTGTTGCATGTCTTGTGCTCTGTGAGCCGAGGTTGCGGTTGTTGCTTGTTTTGTTCACTGTCTTGCTCTGAAGGAGTCTCGTCTCGCTCAGTCGCGTACTTGGCTTGTCCAATCTCGTCATTGGGCATTCCATTGTGAAAGGACACTCAGAATAATCCCTGCCCGCTGCCTGTAACTGGGGCCTTGTTTTCTGCTTGTGGAGCAACCACTCATTGTGTGCAAGTAGCCCCAAGCTTTCTCTCTGACGCCCACCGACAAACGCACACATCATCCACCGTTAGAATTTCCACAGAGACGTTGGTGCTTGTGCCTGATATTTTCCAAGCACTTTTTGGTTCGTTTTTGCCTTACCATTGTCTGCATTTACACACTGTTGTTGATTGAACGCTGTGCAGATTGAAAAGCGATGTTGGCAGATCGTGGGTGCAGCAATGGATGTACTACTCTCAGTGCCCTCAGTAGGCCAAGTCCCAGGCGCATTGACCGAGATATGCAAGGCCTTACAGTATCAATGTCGGTGCGTGACCATAGCTTCAAAACATTCTTTCACAGGTTTAGCGATTGGATAAATGTGTGGTTTCCCTGAGACGTTAAACCATCGCGGAGGGATTGCTGGTGTTTCCTTGTAAATACTGGAGCTCTGCACAGCCAAGAGGAGTCTCTCTCTCTCTCTCTCTCTCTCTCTCTCTCTCTCTCTCTCTCTCTCTCTCTCTCTCTCNTCTCTCTCTCTCTCTCTCTCTCTCTCTCTCTCTCTCTCTCTCTCTCTCTCTCTCTCACACACACACACACACACACACACACACACACACAGAGGGGCTGGAACCGCAATGCCTCTATAATTGCGGCCGTGCCTCTGTGTTCCTAGCATGTACGAGCCACGTAGCCTGTGACATCTGTCTGCGCCGTGCCATTCGATGCAGCAACTGTGACTGCGAAAATTGGATGCGGTGCTTCCATAGCCCACACCCGAACCGGTCCGGTCCGGTCTGGTCTGTAGGGGTGGCCACTTGCCATAGTTTTTTTTTTTTGTTTTTTTGTTTTTTTTTTTGTTTTTGAGTAGTCTGCTTCAGCGATGAATATTTAGAAATCTGTGAAACCCTTCATACACCTTTCCCCTGCTTTTTGCATGCCATACTCTATCCTGCCCTCCACATATTTCTTTCCTTCGCGTTGCCCCTACCTCCCCTGCCCCATACTCCTAGAGAACTCCGGCTTCTATCCCTTACCTTCCACCCTCCCCTCCACTCCCTTTGTACTACTAACAAATATATACGAATGAGCATCATTAAGATAATAGACGATATGAAGATCAGAAATGAAATGAACGAAGTATGAAGATGAAGGACGGACACAAAGACTGTATAAGCTGAAGATCTGAACTGAAATGAACAGGAGTATGAAGCTCTGAGGAGATGCAGAGGAGCATACCTTCCCTTTTTACTCTGCCTCCTGAAATAACGTGCAAGTGGGCCGTGAAGGCACACGGGGATGTGGGCAGCTGCCGCTCAACCACAATCAACGTGGGCAGCCTTGTGCGTAAGAGGCACAGTAAAAGGGGAGCTGCAAGAACAATGAAAGGGGTACCCCAAGGACAACTAAAAAACTGTCTAATTATAAAATTCAAAATTGCTTTAATATGTCGGACATCTCAAATGCTCTCGTTGTCTGCAATAGGACAAAAGACTGGTTTGATTCTGAATCTGTTCACCTGGGTGGAATTCGGGCTGTTGTGGGGAAAATCTAAAACACACACAGTGTGACTAGGGAGTGGGGAACAGAAGGGGAATGGGCATAACAGCGCTGCTCGCTTTGTTCTCTCTCCCATGCTGTTCTCGCTGCAGTCCTCAGTCAATGTGACCTGTCCTCTGTGTCTTCCCATGCTGTTCTCGCTGCAATCCTCAGATTTCATTTTGTCAAAACAATACTGTGAGGATCTGTGTCCTCCGCAGGGGAATATGGGGCCCGGCTGTATGCCTTGTGCCCGCCCTAAGTGAAGACGGCCAATATGGGGCCCATATTGCAGAATTCAGAGTCACTATCTTCAGACAGGATCTGGGAGCTTAAACGTAGATAGCATACTTGCGGCGCACTTAAGCAGTGCGCTGTGCGGTGCGCTGCGCCGTCCGCCATGTCCTCACGGATGATGTGTGCGCACAAGCAGTGCGCTCGACCCCCATGCCTGCGCATCCGCTGATGTGCCTTTCTTTTTTTTTTTTTTTTGTGTGTGTGTGTGCTGTTGATACAGGCGCAGGGCCTCACTCCAGTGCTCCCCACAGGCACAAAAGACCAAAATATGGCGGTGTATCTTTCCATGTTCTAGCGGAAGATTCATTCTCATTTTGCACATCTGGAGAGTGGTGGAGCGAGGGCCATACAACGGTAGCCTGGGGCCTCGCTCAACCACTCTCCAAATGTGCAAAATGCCAAAATGAGAATGAATTTTATGCTAGAACATGGAAAGATACACCGCCATATTTTTTGTCGTTTGTGCATGAGTAGTGGAGCGAGGCCCTTGCATCGCACCGGACTACAGCTGGACTTATGCTTACTTGCAGCCCTCATGCGACAGAGGCACTACAACGGACGTGTAGTTGAGAGAGGCCCTACGGATTCTGGCGGCAGGTAAGTTGTAAGAGGGCCTCACTCTACTACTCAGGAGTTTGTGCAAAATTACAATGAATCTTTCACTAGAACATGGAAAGATACATCGCCATATTTTTTGTCGTTTCTGCATGTGTATAGCTACTGCGTGTTTCCACGTTGTTGGTTTTCAACTTGTCACGGACGTTCTCTTTCTCTCTTTTTTTTTTTTTAATCGAAAGAACCAATAAAACACAATGGTCAGTTCTGTCGTTTTCTATACCTGGAAGTAATGAGCCGAAAGCAACGGTTCCACAGACGCGTCCTCATCATGACCGAATTGGACCTCTGAAAGGGCTCAAATACACTGAAGATAGCATGGAGTTGTGTACAGCAAACGTGGCAACACACAGGTTTTGGGGCCGAACGGCCCTGAAAAAAAATTGCGTGGGCAATGTCCTAATTTTGGCTGGGCGTGGGAACTTCAATTGACCCCCTCCCCAACTTTTTTTTTTTTTGGCTGATCCCGAATTTTGCCCATGCGGCGCACCGGGTGCGCGCGTCACGTGCGCAATGCGCAATGCGCCGCATGTGCGCGAGTGGCGCACATGGGATGCGCCGCAAGTATGGTAGATAGTGATTCTGAATTCTGCAATCCTCAGATTTCATTTTTTCAAAACAATACTGTGAGGATCTGTGTCCTCGGCAGGCCAATATGGGGCATGGCTGTATGCCTTGTGCCCGCCCTAAATGAAGGCGGGCCTGTTTTTTTCGTTGAGGGCCTGGCCTGTGACAATTTCGATTCTCTCGTGGGCGCCAGACAGTTACCGTCGGCCTGTTGGTTCCAAGGGCCGAGCTCGCCAGCATCTGAATCTTCCATGAGCCTTCTAGGCTCTTCTTGGCTTGATGTGGAAGCAGGCCTTTCGGGCAATCACGACACAGGATGCAACATGGGCCACGTTGCACGGCCTGAACTGTCTCAGTCCCAGGCCACTGTCTGAATCGGGCCTGGGCGCAGACACGTTAGCCCAACGTGAAGCTACTGGGCATGCGAGCTTCCCAGCCCAGGCAGTAATGTACCTGGCTGCTTTCCATGTAGGAAAGAGCCAGACCGGGAGAGAACATTCGGGAAGTTGCTTCGCAGGCGGCAGTGCTGCCAGCACGAGTGGCGAGCGCTCAAGGCCGCAGGTTGGGAGAGCCAGGCGCACATGGGCGCTAGGGGGAGGAGCTGTGCCAAGCCGGGCTTGGGCACGAGGAAGTCAGTGGAGTTGGTGGTGGCCTTCGGTAGGTGAAGCATCTGGGTGGAGAAGATGAGGGTGAGCATTGAGCGGGCGAGCGAGGACAGGATGTGAGCGCACGTACCTGGTCGTCACAGAGGTCTGCACGGGCGACATCTGCATGTACTTTGGTTGCTGCTGCTGACATCATCTGGTTGCTTCGTCATTAGGATAGGCTAGTTTAGGAGCTGTACGATAGTAGACTGGGCGCTGAGCGCCTGTGGGAGCAAAGGCTTCGGATACATTGTTCATGGTGGCTAGAGAGGGCTTTCATTGACAATTGAGTTCCTTGCTTTGGTTCTCCATTGGTGTGTTTTCGCTGGTGCATTTCTGGTTTCTCGACAGCTCACGTCTATCTGGCTTTCAATGTGATGTTGCAATTTGGAATTCTGGCATTTCGGAGATTTTGCTGTTGCTCATTTTCCTTGCAATTTGGCTGGTTCGAACCGCTTTGCTGGCACCAGCGCATTGGTTATCGGTGCCGTGCCACGCACATGCATGGCAGTGAGTTTCGTTATGACGCTGGTATGATAAGCAGTCCAGTGTCGTGCGGGCGCGCCAGTAAGGCTATGTGGTGACATTGGGGTGTACGGTGGATGATGAGAGCTTGCTGACATTGCATTCAAGCCGAGGATATGAATGACTTAACTCGTCACAGTGAACAACCTTGTAACAAAGCCTGGATAGTGTCTGCTGTATAAGTTCAGCAAGTGCTACCGTTTTGATGGGCAGGCCCCACTGGACTATGACTTGTGCCTCTGACGTTCACAATGAAAATGGTAAAAATGGACTTCAGATGGCATGCATTGGATTCAAAAACTTAGACACAGACAAAGATTGGTGGGGCTTGCCCCTAGGACCACCCTAGTTACTGGGAGGCCTGCCGTTTTCTCATTGGTCATTCAGGCTCATGATGCTCTGGAGTGTGCATATCACTTGCGTGGACCCTTGCGTTTGAGTACACAAGATTTTTGCTATCGGGGAACGATTTTGAGCGGACACAATATACTAATATAGCTGAGTACGGACGCCGCCCGGCCGGGCGGGCCCAGGTGGGCCGCCCGGGCAAACCGGGTGGGCAAAAAAACAGCCCAGAATTTTTTATTTTTTATTTTTGAAGGTGGGGTCCT
>BFEA01000058.1:862070-891061 GCA_003427395.1 Chara braunii
TTGAGTCGTGTGACTTGAGTTGTGCGATGCTGTTCGACTTGAGTCGTGTGACTTGAGTTGTGCGATGCTGTTCGACTTGAGTCGTGTGACTTGAGCTATGCGATGCTGTTTGACTTGAGTTGTGCGATGGTGTTCGACTTGAGTGGTGCGACTTGAGCTGTGTGATGCTGTTCGACTTGAGGTGTGCGATGCTGTTTGATTTGAGTTATGCAAGTACTCTTGAGTGCTTGTATGCAGTTCCTGCTTTGCTTTCCTTTCCTTTGACTTCAAGCTTGCTCAGGTTCATCAAAGTCAGGGCCAGGCACCATCGGTGCTATGTTTGTTGTGAACTTGTGAGATAGCACGAGCACGAAAATGGGCAAGTTCAGACGAGGGGATTCAAAATTTGAAGTACCGGTATGGCGAGGATGTGGATTTTTTTAGGGCGTACTGGTAGCAGCAGGTAGCGAAAAAACAAGAAAAAAGAAGGGGAAAAAATCCGAAATGCATTTAATTATTTTAATATTATCAGAGTTTTTTGGGCCTGCTGGGAGAAGCGGTGAACAAAAACGTGCCAAAAAAAGGAAGAAGGGGATTTACAAGCGGGGGGTTAAAACATTTCCCGCCAAAGTTTATTTTGCCATTTAAATTTTAAAGTTCAATTTAGCCATTTTGGAATTGATAATTTGATGTATGATTTTTGAATGATGTCACCCTGAAGATGAGCACCAAATATATTCACCTGTGTTATCCAGAATTATCGCTCACAATTCTGAGCACAAAATTCCGTCAGAGTCGGCACACCCAAGTCTTTTTTGCGCAGCGGCGCCGACTCTCGCGCTCTACTCCCTCTCCCCCCCCGCTCTTCACCCGTCGCAACTTACTTGCAGGAGTCCAGGGGACGGGTCACTTGAGGTCCGGCCGCCTCGCTCTCAATCTGTGAGCCGATAGGCCAATTCTAGAAATCTCAGTCAGCTCAATGAAGGTGGGTTTGGGTGGGGATGGGGGGGAAAGGGGGTGAGGGAGGGGGATGGAGGCAGAGAGGAGGGGACATGTTTTGCCCCCCACCCATCGCAGGTTACTTGCAGGAGTACGGTGTAGGGGACTGGCTGGTCGCTTGAGCACTGGTCGCCCGGTTCGCGATCTGTGGGCTGATAGGCCAGTTTTAGATATCTCAGTGAGCTCAATGAAGGTTGGGTGGGGGTGGGGAGGGGGTGACGGAGGGGGATGGAGAGAAAGAGGAGGGGACAGGTTTTGAAAGGATGGAGACTGTTTGACTTCGCTGTGCAGGAACTGGAGCGGCTAGAGCTTGAGATGGAAGTGGCTATGGAGGAGAGACGGCCAAAAGCTGGAAAGCAGGAGGACATCGTTCAGGGGGACGCTGTGCTGCCAAGGGGTTCGGCCATCAGCTCTGTGGCAGGGCCTGTGCTAGTCCCTCTCAAGAATGGAGCTGCGGCGTCCAGAGGTCGATATTTCTCTCGTGCTCCCGTGTCTGTGGCTCAAAACAATACACTGTTGAAAGCTCCATCATGACACAAAGTATTAAATAACCTTTTGTGAAGTTTCGTTGTATCTGAGAGTTTGAAAGACAGACCACTCTTCAACAACAAGGTGGCAAACTTGCGCCCTCAAAAACCGCCAGGAAAACGAAAAAGAAAAACGACGCGAGGAAAGCAAAAAAGAAAAAACATGAAACTGCCCGCGCTGGGGGAACGAAAAAGGAAAAAATCGAAAAACGAAACAAGGAAAATGTAGTGCTATGGTCATGGATGGAAGGTGCTTATGCATGACTGGTCATCTGGCCGAGGGCGCCGCTTTCTCGTGGTGAAGCGTTGTTGCATGTAATTAATGAATGGAGTTGAAGCACTTCATAGATGACGGGCAGAAGTGCTAATTTGGACAGGAGTAGAGAGGCAAAATCATAAACACCATGCGCACTCGCACTATAAGAGTTTCTGGACTGAATGTGGCCACTGGAGCTGTCGTATGCATCTGGGGAAGTCCCAGTGTGAGTACGTGCCCAGTGTGTGGTCCCCACAGCTGGGCCGATCAACTCTTGCAAAACTCTCATACCATGATTTTGATCACCGGGGGCAGATGATGGTAATTAATGAACGACAGACGCGGCAGTCTATGGTAATGCCGTGATTAGCGGTGCTGATAAGAAATGCCCTTTGGGAAGTTTGGGGGAAAAAAAAACAAGAATTTTATCACTGCAGACTGCAGTTTATTAGAGGAAATACCACTGTGTGTGAGGAGACATGTGCGAGGCCGTAACTTGTAAGCTCATCAGGGGGCCTTGATGGTAGCCACTGTTTGAGATGGTCTATCGCTGATTTGGCGATTTCACATAGGCAGAGCGCCAGTTTGTCATTTGCTTTCGACGTGTAGTATCAGAAGCCTTTGCTCAACTGAAGTTGTTCTGTGTGTTGGTCAGATAAACATTGGGAATCAGCAGCGCGGACACGTGTGAAGGAAATACAAGAGCATCTTCTGGCAGAGTAAGGGCCTCTTCGTTTTCTATCGATGTGTGTGTGTGTGTGTGTGTGTGTGTGTGTGTGTTTTGTGTGTCAGGGGGAACGAGCGTTTCCGTCAGTCTGCTGCTCAATTCCCACATAGCTTGGTAAATGCCCAAACACCTCTGTTTTTCAGATCCGTAGTCATATGCCAGATGATTTTGATGTGAGCTTCAACAGAAAGTCTCGTTACATGCCACTGAGTTTGCAGAGATTTAATTCAATATATCAAAGAAATGAACAACAAAAAGATTCGTCCTTTGGGACATCCGTTAATATTGGAACGATACAGAGAAGATTGGCATGGGCCCTGCACAGGGATGACACACATAAATCGAGAAATGGTCCAAAAAAAAGACAAATTGCTTTTTTTCTAGGGTGTTTTTCCGGGCGCCCGGGCACCCACCCAACTTGAGCCCGGATACACGCCTGGTTGCCCGGCCGGCCATGACCCCCGGGCAGGGTTCCGGGCAGCCCCAGCGTCAAAAAAAAAAAAAAAAAATTCAAAAAATCAAAAAATTCCAGGAAAAAAAATATGTTGTGTAGAATTGCAATACAAACAACTTTTGGCTTAGGGTCACATCAGAATTCCTCACGGAATCGGAGATTAAAAAAAAAGAAAAAAACAGTTTAAATCACACTAAAAGACCCCCCTTTAACCCCTCTCAGCCCCTTTAAAAACAATTTATACCCCCCTTTCCCCCCCTTGACAGCCAACTCTTAAAAAATGAAATGAGCCCGGATTTGGGGTCCTCTGGGAGAGCGTATAAAGGCAAGCTTTTTTTTTTCTTTTTTTTCTTTTTTTTCTTTTTTTTTTGGCACGCCCGGGTGCCCGGCCGGGCATGAAAAACTTCCTAGCTTTTTTTAATTATATAGAACTTCTTCCTGGACATGGCCATTAGTAGTTTTGAATTCTTCATCTTGTTCAATTTGAATTTCTTCTAATTTTCTAGTGTTTCACCCCTCTGAATTCTGTACGTACATCCTACTTCAGAACCTATTTTTTGGACCATTTCTTGATTTGTGTGTGTCATCCTTGCGCAGGGGCCATGCTAATTTTCTCCAATTTGAATGGATGTCCCGAAAGGACAAGATGGTTTGTTTTCTAAAATTCGGTTTGAAAGGATTTCATGCTGCAGACCCCTGAAAGCCTGGCACCAAATCCCCAATGTTCTGGAAGTTTCAAAGTCCCAAGTCCGAGGATTCAGTAGATTAGGCTTGATAGGCTAGTAGGGACGTCGTAGGTCTAAGTAGGCCCAGGATCCGGAGGGGTTTGGAAGGTCGAGGATCATACAGTCAGTCCGGTGCCCTACAGAAGGCAAGTCCAGTCCAGTCTCCGAAGCCCACAAAAACTGCAGCAAGTCCCAGGAAAGTCCGGGGAGCTTCCGGCAGCAGACAAGCCGCGGCTGACGGGTACCGGTCTGAAGCAGCCCAAGCCACGACCAGTCCTATGTTTAGCTGCTACAGGGCAGCGGTTCATCAGTTGTTCATTCGTGATAGTTGCGGAAGCGCTCCTGCTGCTGGTGTGACCAAGAGACTTGGGCAAGACAACGCTCGGAGGAGGAGGGAGCGTCAACGTCAACCGGAGCTAGGGTAGCGATAGGGAAGCAGGGCGGCCATAGCCGCCAATGTCTAACTCTGAGCTGAGGGTATGTATTCAGGGCACGATCCAAGGCAGGAGAGAGGGACTGTGAGGCTTGAGCGATACAAGACCAGAGAGAGAGAGAGAGAGAGAGAGAGAGAGAGAGAGAGGTCAGTTACATACCTGGTTCAAGTCTGAGTCTGTGTGAGCGGCAGAGACCGTAGGAGACATGAACACTTTCAATAAAGATATTTTGCGTACCAATCTCTCGTGCGATTCTTGTGTCTCGGCTATTGGTTTCAAGTGCGAACACTCATCTGGATGCTCTTTGCATGTGTATGCGAGGAGGGTGATCAACTTGAGAATCATTGCAGCTTATATGATTTATATCATATATTTTGTTTGATAGTTGACTTGCAATTTTGTTGAATAGAAGTAAGATCACCACTGGAAACTTGAAGCCTAGGCCAAAGGATAATTTGTTATTGACACAATTTACACAAATCTTTTTATGACTTATAAGCTGTCTTGCTGTAGAAATAGTAGAGCAAAAATTCGTACGCACAAGAAGAATGTTCAATCTTTTTTCTCCATTAATAATAACGAACTCTTTTGTTTGTCTAAATAAGTGCACGTTTTTTTCCCTACTTTTTAAACAGGCAGATTACCTTTAAAAATATATTACTTTTTAATCGCTCGTGTTTTTCGTAAAATTCACCGGCCTTGTTTGCGGAAGGATAACTCATAATAATAATTAATCTGTGCAAGGTCTTGTCTCTCTCTTTTTTCCCGTCTTCCACCTTTCGGCTCCTCTTGTTCCACTCACCACCTCATCAAGTCGTCATCCAGACGACTGCTGCATGTGAACTCACTTTTCCCAATCTCCATACCTTGCCAAGCAAGTCCTCCATCCCAGGTTGATATCTCACTGCCGCTGGCATCACACAGCCACTGCTAAGAAAAGCAATTCTGGATATGGCAATAGCAGCCTTTAGAAGCGAGAAGCGCTGTGCCTTAAGTAAAGAATGGCAAGGATGAAATGTTAAGGTATTCACCCGAGAGCCTGTGAAAGGGGACTGCATTTGTAAAGATAATGCATTGAGATCTAAAGGGGGAAAAGAGAGGGAGGTGGGTGTGTTGTTCTCTGTGTGGGGGGGGGCTGTGTGGGGGGGATGACGCAAGGTGAGGTGAGGCGAGGTGTCATCTCCCCATACTGATGCCTGGTCTGCAGTTATACATTCGCTAAATGGCTCTGCCACTGATATGGGGTCTGTTGGAATTGTGAAGGGAGAGGGCTGCATTGAAGACAGAGATTGCTGTTCGGCGTGCTCGCCAACGATTGGCTTGGCGTGAGAGGCAGATGGCATTGGAGTCGTACACACTGAGAGAGACTCAGCTGCTTGCAGAACTTGACAGGTATATATGGCAGCTTCTAGATCCCCAGATTTGTCTATTACGTTCATGTCCCTTTCATACTCCTCGCCCTCCTCTGTCGCCCTATTTTTTACTTTTCTCTCATCTGTCTTCTTCTTCTTCCTCCTTACAGATTGTGACATAACTTAAAAAATTTTCCTTGTTTTCTTTCATTTTAAAATTTTCCTTCTTTTCTATCATTGTGTTATTGTTCTTGTTTCCTCTTTTTCTTCTTTTGCTGCCACTGTCGATGTGGTTGTCGTCAGCGTCATCTTTTGAAATGCAACCTTTGAAGACATATCCTTTCACATCCCACTTGTAATGTCAAATGTCATCAAGGTCATGCGGATGCTGGCCACCTGCAGAAATTGGGTGGAGGCCCCCATGGATTCCCATAGTACGCTTTTGGCATGCACCCAAGTTCTTGCAGGTGACTGTAGTGAATATGGTGAAGGCATAGTCTCACCCCATCAGTAATGGTGCAAGGTAGCAATTTCAAGGGTTCGGCTGTTCTCCTCTAAGTTGGCTCTAACGTTATTACGTCACGTTAGTGCATTTTGCTTGATGGGTTCTCCTTCCATAGCCTCATTCTAGTGCATGCCTTGACATCACCTAGTGAGGTGTTGTTTGGTTCATGTGGATTGCAGGGTAAGGGCCACGGAGGCAGAGAAGGAGATAGAGAGGAAGAAAGCTCTGGAGATGGAGCGTGCAAGGACAAGAGAGACCCGACATAACTTGGAAATTGAAGCTGAGAAGAGAGCACAGGTTCGCCCTGCCCCGATGAATTACAAACTTTCAGACATATAATAATAATTATCACAGAAGTTTGCAGCTCGATGTCAGTGCATCAGCTAAATCATGCATGGCAGCAAGAGAACCCGTGTGGCCAGCAGGCAGATTTAGTTATGCTGGCTGCCTACCATGACTGTATATTGCAGGCAAACATCAGACAACACATGACAGTGATTCGCAACATTATGAACAGTGATTTAGTTGAGTGGAGTAATTGTACGAGTGTGTCGCCATCCACACATCGATTGGCAGGTGATTTGTAACATTCACCGATTTGAATGCACGAGTGTCAGCATCAGCATCCGCATCAGCATCAGCGT
Organism: Chara braunii; assembly: GCA_003427395.1. Lineage (NCBI taxonomy): Eukaryota > Viridiplantae > Streptophyta > Charophyceae > Charales > Characeae > Chara > Chara braunii. The sequence continues at coordinate 868,673 of BFEA01000058.1, forward strand.
CAGCATCATGCTCACACAGATAGTAAGGTGATTTGGCAACAGCGATCATGTTCACTGTACACGACCTTAGTTGAATATGCAGCAATTGTACAGATGTCAGAATCAGCATCGTGCACACATAGATAGGCAGGCATCAGAGAGTCTTCAGCATCCTCCTGTTCTGCACATGAATCCGCACGTCAGCAAAACGGCGATGACACTGTGGTGCTACCTTCTTCCCCCGAATGCAATGTACGATCATTATAGCTGTATATCGACTGAAAGATACCCCAAATACAGCTATAATGATCGTACATTGCATTCGGGGGAAGAAGGTAGGTCAGTGCTCAGAAGGCTTGAAAGTTGGGGGTGTGCGCAAACTTAGCATGAACATAGCACCAATTGAGGGGGCCTGACATCAAGTCACAGTGCAAGAGTGCTGGTGGTGTCTATGTTCTGTCTTTGATGTGCCTTCGTGCTGTTGTGAATGGTCAGGGGGGGAAGCGCTTTCAGCTACCGAACCTGGAGGAATTTCACCAAACCCAGGTCAACAGGAGGGAAAGGCTTTCGGCTAACCGCGGTTACAACTCCAGTGGGCTGTCCAACAGTCGAGGAAATATTTCTTGCAAAAGCGAGCTCATCCGAAGATGCGATTTTTTCTAGCTACGACGCACTTGCGAAGGTGAGAGGCACTCCCACGCACCTACGCGGCAACCAGCGCTCCGACGATATTTCTCACCCTCTAAACTCCCCCACGCGTGAACCAGTAATGTGCCGAGCAGATGAACCACACTATACAACACCTATTGAGGCATTACATTAAGCCCATTCAGGTGGACGAGGACGAGAAGCTTGCTCTCGTCGCCAGCCTGTACAATAACGCAGTCCACAGCACAGCAGGAGTTAGTCCCAACAATCTGCTCTTAACTTTCAAGCCTAGACTGCCTCTAGATTTTCTATTACCTGAGAACCAGCCCACTGTTGCGCCTGGCACTCTAAGTTGCTTACCGATGTGAGCGCCACATGCAGCAAGCAGTGGAAAACATGCACCAAGCACAAACGGCGATGATAGAATCCGAAAACCAACACCGTCGCCCGTCTACATTTCAGGTTGGGGATAGAGTCTGGGTTACGGCGTCCGAAGTGGGACTATTACGCGTGTGCCGTCCCGTCGGACTCATCAGTGGCCAGACAGGCACCGCAAATGTCACAGAAGGACGAGGAAGTCCTGTAAATAACGATCAAGCACGGAGGCACTTTCAGTTAACCGGGGCCGTAACCCATTTCATATTTGCTTCCAATGATCCGGTCGTCTGTTGTAGACTTCACCGGAGTTATCACTGGGGCCATTGGACGCCAGTTTATGCCCCTGACAAATGGCTGTAGAGTAATCTTCATGGCCATGTCTCTTGCAACTGCATAGCACATGGCTGGAGGAAAAGAAAGCACTGAGGGGTGCAGGTGCCGTCAGTAGCAGCCCATTTGAAAGCAGGCTCGAAGCCTAGGTAGGAGTAGTGTTGGGAGACTGCCTGCCTTCCTTTTTTTTTCCTTCCCCCGACCCCACACGAAGCACGCAGGTCTCACACATCTTGCTGGCAGGTCAGCTTGCTGGCACTTTGATTGGCTCTGCTCTGGCTCCACAAAAGATGGCCTCTGTCTCAGAGTGTCTGCGAATATCAGGACCCTCCCTGCCTTTATGGCCTTGTTGAACCCAATGAGGCTGATTGCTATCGTCTTCACCCGAATAGAACGCCCCGGTAATTATTGCTGCATCTGAACCGAAAGTTGTGCCAAATACACAGCTATAATGACCGGGGGTTCTATTTGGGTGCTTGCACCATGGGGCACCACTGAGGTAACGAGGCACCCAGGTTACGTGGATGAAGACAGACAGGTATGGAGGGCGGCTTCTCTCCAACGGCTGTGTTGGAACACTACGATCACTCCACTTGCATGGCAGGTGAGAAAAAGCACTATGCTCCTCTTGTTACGAGTCTTATGACCCTTACTCTCCCTGCATGGGCTCGCCAGCCCTCTCCTTCTTGTGTCACTAATCCCTTGTATTTTGTTGTTGTTTGCCCCAATTTTTTGCCTTTCTTGCAGAGAGAGCTGGACCAACGGGAAGCCACTGCTGTTGCACCAAGACCGCGCAGAGAGTATCCAGGCAGTACAACAGCCAGGTAAGGTTTCGTGGACAAGCAACTTGAACGAACACTCTGTCTTGAGAAAGTGACTTGCAAGAGCTTGTCTTTTGCTTTACTCGGGGTTTATGAAATGTCTTTCAATTTTTGTCGACTTCACAACGAGCCGGCATATCATGTCAGGAATTCATTAAGGAGAGAGGAGAGAGATCAAACTTTAAAAAGCAGATTGCCTTACCAACCAGCCTATTCAGTTAATACACCCCTGGACTGTTCAAATACAGTTCTGAGTTCCAACTCCACGGGAAGCAGGTGAGTAAAATACGGAAAAAGAAGATCGCCTTTGCTTCACCTAGAGGTACTCAGCTGCCACAGATGGCTTTTTCTTTTTTTGAGAGGGGGAGAGAGAGAGAGAGAGAGAGAGAGCTCACACCCGTCGTTGTGGTACCTGACTACTAAATTTAGAGGGAGAGCTCACACCCGTCGTTTTGGTACCTGACTACTAATTTTTTTGCTTTTCGATCTTAGACATCTGTCTACGCCGCGCCATTCGGTGCAGCAACTGTGATTGTGAGAATTGGATGCGGTGCTTCCACACAGAGAGAGAGAGAGAGAGAGAGAGAGAGAGAGAGAGAGAGAGTTCACACCCTTCGTTGTGGTACCGGACGACTATTTTTTTTGCTTTTCGATCTTTAGACATCTGTCTACGCCGTGCCTTTCGGTGCAGTAACTGTGACTGTGAGAAGTGGATGCGGTGCTTCCACAGGCCATACCCAAACCGGTCCCGCCCGGTCTGTAGAGGTGGCCACTTGCCATATGCACTCACCATAAACAACGACTGCTCGTCCGATCTTGCGCAACCCACACACCGACTGGCCTCATGTGTCATTCTAGAGTGCTCTGCCCTTGAAATGGATTGCTCCTTAAAATGGAAAGCTTGCGAATGTCTGGCATTCAACGTGATTTTGCAATCTGGAATTCTGTCATTTTGCTATTGCTCATTTTCCTTGCATCGGTCTCAATTCTGCGTACAAATATATATAAAATGATATTACAATGTGCATTTTAACGGAATAGCTGTTCCATGGAGAACCCCAAATGTAGGATGCGCAATGCAGGACAAGTGAACACAGCAGACCGATGTGCATTTCATCGGTCTCACCATAACATGCGTTTCTAATTTGGCGCGAGAGCACCCTAAAGCCAAGAACAAAAGGAAAGGCACTCACTGCACAGTGTCTGGTGGAAATTGATCCCACAGCCGATCCACTTTAATGTGCTGTTGGGGGTTTGGTTCATGTTGCTAGTTATCATATGCCGCGTGAAAGGAAGGAACAATCGTCCGCCGCAGCAACAGTAGGGAAAGTGGCCTTCCAGTTGACTTTGCCTGAAGTTGCTCTACCTTGTTTATGATAACGAAGATGATGGCGGCAATGATGATGATGATGATGATGATGATGATGATGACGATGATGATGATGATGATGATGCCGACGATGATGATGACGGATGCATGCATGCAGCCGCACTCGGTATCGAGAGAGAGAACGGGATAGCATCCGCCCTTCAACGGGATCTGGAGGGAGTGTGACCCCAGAAACAGGAGGTACTAAACTCACGACATCGGCAGGAGGAATTGTCTCGGGAACTTCAACTCCAATTGGGAGTGTGGCAGGGGGATCTAGTACTTCTTCAGGGTCAAGTCCCCTCAGAAGCCGAACACCAAACGCAGTACCACCTGGACCTGCGCATATTCTCACAGCCTCACTCAATGCGTCTGCGTCAAGTGGGAACGTGGGGAAGTCGCTCTCAGCCCAAGCGCTGGCACAGATTGGAATCCGAGAACGAGATCGGGACCGGGATCGGGATCGGGATCGAGAACGGGACCGAGAACGGGAACGGGATAGGGAACGGGATAGGGAACGAGATAGGGAACGAGATAGGGAACGAGAACGGGAAAGGGAACGGGAAAGGGAAAGAGACCGTGAGAGAGACAGGGAAAGACATGATCAGTCTGCAGCACACTATGAGGCACATGAGGGTGAAGGGGGTGCTGGGGTGAGAGATGGAGGAAGCACAGAGGGTGCTGGCTATGGAGAAGTGGACGGAGGAGCAGGTGGAGCAAGTGGGATTGGAGGCGAGTCAGCAAGTGGAGCTACTGCTGGTGGAGGGGCCTTCAGGGGAGGGTCCAGGCCTGTTCGATTGCGGCAAGTGGCCGAGAGAAGAGAGAGGGATGGCAGAAGGGAAGGGAAATGGGAGCGCAAGCAGAATTGATTTCAACGAGTTTTGATATTTCAGCGAAGACATCCAACCGTTTTGCAGTCTGGCAAGGAAACACTACTGTTTTGCTGTCTGATTGAAATGGCATGCATCTGGTGGGAACTCGTACGGGCGGATTTTGGGCAGAAACTTGTTATTAGAAGGGTGTGCGCATTCTAGTTCTCGGCTGAAAGCTTGACGACTGCCCTCGCTGGAGCAGAACGAGAATGGACACACTGAGATTACACCACCTTGTACCTCATCTTCGCCCCCCCCCCCGCCCCCCGACTATGCCTGTGCAGTATGGTGGGAGTTCATTCTCTGCACCTGAGAACTGCAAGCTAAGCACCGCCAGTGTGCCTTTCCCGGCATCGGGCTGCGCTCACATGTGAGGTGGGTTTCTTGTTATTGTGGGGCTCTACCACTTTTGTGTTTCAGCTTCGCACTCTCTGTGCATCCTTCCCTGAGAACGACTGTCCATTTCGGTGTGGTGAAAAGTCGGCTCAAATGCCTATCCATTGCAACAAATTCGACAGCAAGGACTTCGTTATTCTTTTTGAGCTAATCATGGTTTCTTTGAGCTAATCATGGTTCCAAAAGCTTGTTTGAATGTGAATTGTTTCTTTGAGCTGATCATCTGCCGAAATTTTACTTTTTTTATTTTTTTTTCAAGTGGTACGCGCCTTTCACACCTAGGAGGTCCTCATTCTCAATGCGACATTGTCGTGCATGCCAGCGAACGTTTTTTGTTTCCCTTTTAAACCCAGCACCTCACGAAGACAAACGTGAGAATCGACGTCAAGCCAATCCAAAAACTTCGGAGGCTCGGGGCTTGCAGACCAAAATACCTGCCAGCACCAGCCAAAGGGAGGGCGGGAGGGGGGAAGGGGGGGAGGGAGCGGCGGGGGGGGGGSGGGGGGGRACACCGCACTGACGTGTTGGCAAAGCTTGGCGCGCATTGGGAATCCACCTCGCCAAAAGGAGGGCTTGGGGCCTTGGAGGTACTGATGGTTTGAAGGAAACTGTGTGTGTGTGTGTGTGTGCGTGTGTGCGCGCGCGTGCGCATGTTTGTTTGTGCGTGTGCTAGTATGTATGTGTGTGGAGGGGGAGGGGATGTTAATTACCGTGCAGGCAACCCACCAACAATGACGAGGAATGCGGGATGACCAGAAAATAGAGGTTAAAACTTAAAACTAGAAGCAAAATGAGACAAGGGTATACTTGTACATTACTATATTAGTATATTCACACCACCGTCTTCACCGAAAGTAACGCCCGGACATTGTATACGATGTAACGCTCCCGGCGGGCGTTATATTCGTTTATAACATCCGGGCATTACAATCAGTAGATTGGTAGCAACTCTGGTGGGGCCCCAAAAAAAATTAAAAAAAAAAAAAAAAAAATTAAAAAAAATGATAAAAGACTCTGTAAAAAAAACTTTTGAAAGTATGTTGTCTAGAAAGGCAATGCGACCAACTTTGGGCTGAGGGTGGGTGGGGACGGAGATGTTAATTACCATGCACTGGCATGCAGGCAACTAGCAAGCAAAATGAGAGGGAGGGTGGGGAGGGAGATGTTAATTACCCATCATCAATGGCAAGGAATGCGGGATGACCAGAAAACAGAGGTTATATCTAAAAACTAGGAAGCAAAATAAGAAGGGCATACTGACTAGTATATTCACACTGCTGTCTTCACCTGAAAATAACGCCCAGCAGGCGTTATATCCGCGTTTATAACGCCCGAGCCTTACAATCAGTAAAGTGGTAGCAAGTTACTAGCAGCTCCCGTGGGGCCCATTAAAAAAAAAAAAAAAAAAACTCCTGTAGAAAAAATATGTTGTCTAGAAATGTAATGCAACCAACTTTTTTTTTTCTCTTTTTTTTTTTATTTTTTTAAATAATAATTTTTCTTAAAAAATGCAACCAACTTTTGGCTGAGGGTCACTGAAGAATTCTTTACAACTTTGAAAAATTAGAAAAACGAAAACAAAAAATCACACCAAAACACACCCTGTCGAAGTCACAACCCCTTTTCAGCCCCTATTAAACGGTTATTAAACCCATGTGTACCCCCCTTCCCCCCACTCTGCGAGGAACTCTCCCCATGCCGCTTTAAAATATGCCCCCCTCCCCTTCCCTACCCCCTGGGCCTTATATTTGGCTAGAACGCCTGGGCGTTATATTTGAAGGGGTTTAACGCCTGGGCGTTACATTTGAAAAATAGTGAGTAAAAAGTACTAAAACCAAATTTAGGCCCATTTTAGGGTTCGTTGAATAGAACGCCCTGGCTTTTTTTTTTTTTTTTTTTTTTTTTTTTTAAATGAAGTCCAGGGTGTTGTAGAGGCCAGTCACTGAGTGCACATTGAACGATCACCTGGAGCTGTGAGCCACGGGTGTCCTGGAATATGAGACCACCTCCCATCCCATCCTCACGTCAATACTCCTAGGGTGAGGAGTAATGACCCCCTGTCCCTACTATCCTACCTCAGTGTGACCAGCACTCAGGACACCCGCGGCTCACAGCTCCAGGTGATCACTGTGCACTCAGTGACTGGCCTCTACAACACCCTGGACTTCATTTAAAAAAAAAAAGAAAAAAAAGAAAGAAAAAAAAAAGCCCCAGGACCATTGCCCTACCAGTGGGCAGGCAACTTGGACCGAACAGCAGTGAGGTGAAGATCGTAGGACTTTTCGGCTGATTATGGACGCAATTGTGGTCAGATTCATTCAAGATCATAGTAATAGTACGAGTATGCTCTGAGGAGTGTCCAGAAGTAAGAAGTCTTCCCCGAATGATGTTTTTTTTTTTTTTTTTTTTCCCAAAATGTCTCTGAAGGAGAAAGATGAGTGGGCGCTTCGCAGAACCGCCACTACCTGCAGATGATTCACAAATAAAGAACCCTCAGAAATGATGGACCTTGTTGGTTTTGGCACCTCAGGTTCAGCCTGAACTCTGACCATTGCCACCTCCACAGATGACAGCCTCACATGATGTGCAAGTCTTATATTCTACCTCAGGTTTGCAGCACACTGTTCTTCCGTTTTCGCTATCAGGCATGTCTCTCTCTCATAAACCTCTTCACATGTGTTGGCATCTCTCTCTCTCATAAACCTCTTCACATGTGTTGGCATCTCTCTCTCATAAACCTCTGCACATGTGTTGGCATCTCTCTCTCTTACACGGCCTCCGCATGTGTCTGTGTGTGTTTGTGTGAGAGAGGGATTGTGTGTGCCAGAGTGTGAGTGTGAGTGTGTGTGTGTGTGTATGTGTGTGTGTGTGTGTGTAAGAGAGAGAGAGAGAGAGAGAGAGAGAGAGAGAGAGAGAGAGATAGATAGATAGATAGATAGATAGATAGATAGATAGAAAGAGAGAGAGATCCTAAATCCCCGTTACCATCTACCCCCGGGTGGAACATATGGTCCATTTGATTGAAGTTTCAGTCTAAGATACAACCATAATGACCTTTCCATTCGGGCGAAAACAGTATATTGGGGCCCATGAGCATGTCTCCCTCTCACAAGAACACACCGACTTTGCCGAGTCAGGTCATACTCCCATAGCCCTCGTCTCTCTCTCTCTCTCTCTCTCTCTCTCTCTCTCTCTCTCTCTCTCTCTCTCTCTCTCTCTCTTCTTGCTTGCCTCACGTGCGTGCACTTGTGTGTGTGTGTGTGTGTGTGTGTGTGTGTGAGAGAGAGAGAGAGAGAGAGAGTGCGTGTCTCCATATCTGAATCTGACACTGATATCCGTCCAGATTACAAGGCCAACTGAGGCAAAGTGGGCGGGCTGGGCAAGAAACTATAGGCAAATGATTTCGGTGTGGCGTTTTCATGTGAGGCATTCGCATGAAGGCAGACACAGCGAGTCAGTTCACACAAGATGAACACGCAGAGATTCGACAACTTTGTGGTCGCAAAACGTCAAACGGGACTTTGAAAATGCCGACAAAAAGACCGTAAAAAACACAGCATCCCAAGTGTAAGCGCGCGAGAAACGTGGGTAAGTCCTACTGTCCTACACACTCGGAATGTCTGCGTTTCGACGCTTGAAGAGGTCTCATCTAATCGCTAAACCATTATTAATAGTAAAAAAAAACAAAAAAACAAAAAAAAACAAGCACTCACTAACTTCTTACTGGCTACAATCTTTCTCACCAACTCGATTCGAATTCTCCATTAGAATCACATAAACAACTCCTAATTCTTTCAGAAAAGGCCTTCCTGAATAGCTAAAGCCAAAGCCAAAAGGAAAGCCAAAAGGCAAAAAATGCAAAAAAGACAAAATATATATAAAAGAGGGGCAAACGGCAAAGAAGGCAAAGGTCGCCCTAGCCAAAGGTCCTAGAGAAACTGGGAAAAACCTTGATCAACCCACTTCACAACTTTCATCACAGTACCCGGTCCATGCCTGTAGTCCTGATGTCAAAGATCACCTGCCTTGCTACCTGCGCCCAGTCAGGGGCACTAAGTCTGACACAAAAATAATTTGTCCTTGGGAAACACGAGCACTCCAACCTGTAGGGTTTCGTTTTCCTTTTCCCATCCTTACTTCTGTAGGTAATACTGTATCTGGGGCGCTGGACCCGTTTTCCAGCAGGTGATGCTCCCCACCAATAGATGGAGCCTCTCCTCAGGTGCTAGTGGTGTCTGCTCTTACCAGCACCGCTAGCACTGGAAGGGAACTTTTTAAAAAAAAAAAAAAAAAAAAAAAAGGTTTTGCTGGTAATAGGAATATCTGAAAAAACTCTCACCCATATTTTACCATTTCTCCGAAATTTCCTGGTGATGGCACGACGCGCCGCTTCAATTCCTTGATATGATGTGCGACTAGTCCTGATGTCAAAGGTCACCTGCCTTGCTACGTGCGCCCAGTCAGGGGCACTAAATCTGACAAAGCGCCAAAGAGAGTGCGCTCGAAGAGGTCAGCAGGGGCACTAAGTCGGACAAAGCGGCAAGGAGTGTGCTCGAAGAGGTCAGCAGGGAAGGACTGCTTTCTTAATTCGCGGTTCAGCGAGAACAACCCTTCACCTGCCCTTTCGGCAAACATCATACATTCCCGGATTTTGTGCAGCATCCCGTTTATCAAAGTTCTCTTCTGTTTCGTACACGTGTATCAACACTAGTCCTGGAAGCACTTCTACCCCAATTGCGGGCCATCCTCCCAGATTTCCTAAAAGTTTTTTGCCCGGTACCAACTTGACACCACTCCATCATTGATTTGCACCCGACACCCCAAAAAGCTCCATTCCTTTTTTCCATCATCAGTCTTTTTCAATGACAGTTTGGGATCATACGATCTTTTAAATTTGTCAATAATGCCTTTCGCTTTTCCCCGCTTCTTCTTCCCCAACTCTGCTAGACAAACAACGAAACGTCGTCTACTAATCTAATCCCTCTCACAAGCCCGATGTCTCTCCCCAAGCTTTCTAAAAATTGGCTTTCGTAATATCTACAAAGAATGCATGTGATAGGAGGGCTGCTCGACTTCCCCATTGGTATGCCCTCCTTCTGCCTAATCAGTCGGTCAGAAGCCCACAAAAACGACATGTCCAGATCGAAACTGACCATCTCTTTTATCAGATAAAAACTCACTTCCACCCACCCTTCTTCACCTTTCTTACTTCCAAAGGAAGCACCCTTTCCCCTCGATGTCACCATAACGAACTTGCTCCCTTTCTTCGAATACTTTACCAAGATCCAATCGATTGTTTTCCTCACAGATTTTTGAGGCCGCTTACTGAACATCTCTTTTTTGATGTCGTGAGCTACGCCTTGTAGTTCACCATTTTTTTGGGAACATATTACTCTTTGGCAGGGAAATGTATCTCAATTTAATGAGTCATCTACTTATTTAATGGGATGGTTAAGAGATTATTTATGGTTAAACTCATCTCAGCTTCTTTGATGGCCATTTGCTAACTTCTTCCAACTTTGACTTCAGCATACTTGTCGTCTTCAGATTGAAGTGGCTGCTCTTCGACAGAGAACAGCAAGAAGCAACGAAGTTGAGGGCTTTTGCCACCCTTTGGTTAGCCATCTTCGTCGGTTCGACATAGCTAAAGAGTACAAGGAAGTGGAGTCGTTAATAAGGAAGAAGCTATTAACTGGGGTCTTTCTGGCCCCATGTTAAGAGCTTCTGGTATAGAATGAGACTTGTTCAAAGTAGATCATTACGAGTGTTATGATGAATTCGATTGGTCAGCTCAATGGGAGAAGAGAGGAGATTGTCTAGCTCGATCCTTCGGCCGATAACACTCGTAATGATCTACTTTGCGTAAGTCCCATTCTATACCAGAAGCGCTCGAGTCTTAACATGGGGCCAGAAAGATCCCAGTTAATAGCTTCTTTCTTATTAACGACTCCAATTCCTTCTACTTATCCAGGGGGCAGAACACCATTCCTTCCCATCTCTTCTTCAGATCCTCAATTCTATCTATCTGACCGACTATCCCCGTGACTTTCCAAACATGTCCCAAGTACATTCCACACACTTTCTTCCACATGCAATCTCGTTTTCCAGCACTATCAGTAGGACAACATTCCTTAGTATCCTTTCAATAATCGGCAGCAACGACTTAGCACTTTGATTCAGTTTGCACCATCTCCGCTTCTCTAGGAACTGAAGGAGAATGGTCCAACCCTTCGACTGACTCGTCCGGTTCTTCTTGGGGATCTTGAATCTCGCCCCTCATTTGCTCCTCTTCTTTTGATTTTCTCGACGTTGAGACGGCTTTTTGCCTCGATGGCAATAGTTAACCCTCAATTCTGAAAGGGTGTCCACTGCATCGTTTACTCCATAAAATGGTAGCCTCGCTTCCTTACGCATCGCCTTCTTGTACGCCGACTCAGTTGCATACTTACAAGCTACTCTTTCCCACGGGTCTTTACCTTTTGCCAGTCGTGTTGCTTGCGCGGCAGCCTTCGTCAGTCTCCCTCTTCCTTTGCGCTTCTGGCCGGTGTGCCCGCCTCTTCTTTCTTCCCCATCTTTTTCGGTGTTTCCACCTGGGGGCGGCTTTCTACTATGCCCGTAGAGTCGCGGCGCTTCCACCTGCCTTTTAGTGGCGTGACTTCTTTAGCCTCCTCATCATCTGCTTCCGATGTTGACGATGGGGTTTTACATCTTTTATTCTTTCTTGCTCTTATCGATATCACTTTCATCTTTCGATTCAAGCCCACCAACTTCTCCAACTTCTCTTCATACTCTTCTCGTTGCTCAACTAGGAGTTTCTTCATCTCCCATTGACATTGTTTTTCTTCTTCCTCCTTTTTCAGCTTTCTTGCCGTAGCAACCCTTGCTTCTTCCTCCTTGGCAACTTTTTCCTCCTCCGCTCTTTTTTTTTTTCCCTTTGTCTCCTGTTTGGAACCTTCGGCGACTTTTTGTTGATCCAAGAATTGTCTGCCCATTCTTCCTACTGAGCTCAATGACTCCTCCAGTTCTCGACTTAGCATCACGGTACCTCTCCTTCCTCCAGTCATTCCTTGTAGACGAGGACACCGACTTTTGTAGTGCCTGATTTCACCGCATTCGTAACACTTACATACTACTCCTATAATTGTCAGCGGAAGATCCCGCCTATCTTCTCTTCTTCGCTCCCTATCTCTCCCATGGTCTCGTCTGTCCTCACCACTATCCCATCCCCTCTATGCCTATCGTGTCTTCCCTAAGACTCACCATGATGTAGTCAATCTTTCTCTTGGTATCAACACCTTCACAATGTCTTCCTCCCTCGACTTTCGTAGTACATTCGTTGGCTACTTCTCATCCAGGCTTCTCCATCGGTCTTCGTTGTCTTCTTCGTAGCAGCTCCATGAAGGCAGACGTAGCGAGTCAATTCACACAAGATAAAGATGCAAAGATGCGACAACTTCGCGGTCGAAAAACCTCAAACGAGACTTGGAAATGCCGACAAAAATACCCGGTCTGTGAAAAATGCGGTATCCAAAGTGTACGTGCGTGAGAAACACGGTTACATCCTACACACGCAGAACATCTACGTTTTACCTTGAAGTTTGAGGTCTCATCAAATCGCTGAACCATTATTAATAGTTATTACAAGCACTCACTAACTTTTTACTGGCTACTCTTTCTAACCAACTCGATTCGAATTCTCCATTAGAACCACATAAACAACTCCTAATTCTTTTAGAAAAGGCCTGCGTGAATAGCTAAAGCCAAAGCCAAAGCCAAAGCCAAAAGACTGTAGGCCTGAATTGTCTCTCTTCGACTTTTAGGAGAACCCATGCGCGGTTTTATTTTTTTGGAGGACCGTGGCATTTTGGCAAGCCAAAAAAAAATAAAAAATCCCCACAGATGACGGTGTCAAAATGTGCTCGGCCATTCAGTTTTTTTTTTTTTTTTTCACTGATCACTTTTTGTTTTGCTTTTATTTTGGTGCCTTAAATATTTTATTATTTTTTGGAAAAAAAATAATAGGCTTTATATTATGTGAAATGCATATTTGTAAATTTTTAGGGCATTTGACTATCCCAAGAAAAAATATAAAATTGCTAAAGATGGCGGCGGCGAAAACGTGGTCGTCAGTTCTCTTTTCATTTTTCCTTATTTTACTTATTATTATTTGTTTTCGTATTCAATTTTTATTTCAAATTAGGTAAGGAATTCAGATGGCCTGTATATCAAACCGAACATGTTCGGTGCCCCACTGAGCAGCCGAACGTGTTCGCACGCTCGGCCGAGCGGGAGCCGGACATGTTCGGCCGACTGCAAACTAGGGGGCTGTCGAGCATGTCCTCCTGTGTGTGGGGTGTCTGGGGGTGCGTATGCTGTGTGTCTGTGTGTATGTTCAGGAGTGATGAGTGATGCCCCCCATGGCCCCCCATGGCCCCCCAACCTTTATATATATATAAAAGATAAATAAATAAATAAAATAAGTATTCGGGCTCGGTCCAATTTGGGCCACGTTCGGGCGCGGTACCGAGCGTTCGGGTTCGGTCACCGAGCCCGAGCGAGATGCTACGCAGGCTGAGGCAAATGTTGTTCGTTTTCGTTTTCTGCATAACATATATGTTTTTCAGAGTTTTTTGAATATTTGGATTTTTTTTTTTTTAAGGTTAAACCGTTTGTGTTCAACCCAAAAACTGAACGCATCCCAAGGGGGGCCGAATGTTCAGCAGGTTGGGGTTCGGGAGCTCGCCAATACCCGAATGCTGGCAACCCTATTCATAAATATATTTCTTTATTTTATTCATTTAAAATGATGTATGAAAAATAATATTTAATAATAATAAAAAATTAGGAGATTTTGAAATGAATTCATGATAGTAGCACACTGGATATATGCTGCCCTTGCACATATATGAATTCTACGTGTAACTAAATGAGTGTTTGTATAATGCTTGGAAGGAGTCCTAGAAACGTATTCGTATCGGGAATACTAAAGGAACTCAATAAACCAATACTACTACAGCTAAGGTATTACCAAATAATGTAGAGCTTAAGAAGAGTGGTTTGGTAAAATCTTCGAATGTATTTATTGATAGTAAAATAACTAAGATATAAGCAAATAATGTAAAGCTTGATAAGAGTGGTTTGGTAAAATCTTTGAATGTATTTATTGTCTAGGTTACCAATGGTCCGGGGGCCGGTCGTCTTTCAAAACTAAATATAAATCCTACCTCTTCAATTAAGTGGGGCTTATTAGAGAATCATGTTTCTGTGAAATTCTATCCAACGTGAAAATAGCATGGCCAGCCTACCTCTCTCTGGTGTAAACAATAAAAATGGTGTAGCAATTGTATGGAAATTAAGTCCAGTCTCTTTCAAAACTAATATTTTAGAAAGTCTCAATATACAGTATGAGAGTAATTGACTATTTGATTAATTAAATGACAAACAAGATAAACAAACTATAAAGAATCATAATTCACAGGATGGGATAATGAATTATTTGTTGCTTGGAATATCTTCATATATCAAACACACAAATCATATATGTAATTGACTAACTTCAAGTATGACCATACAATTATGATTTGCATTCATTATCACCTACCAGTCTGAACTATCGTTTGTAACAATTCCTTGAACTGTCATCGATGCTGTCAGGCAGTAGCCATTTGGCCTTAATCACATACTTGAACCCCCCCCATACCAGATATAAAAAAAAACGTATTGTTGTGTTTAATCAATAATGGTTTCCCTATGAGACAACCGCGGCCGCGGTTGAAGAGAACTTCGTAAATCCCATCAAGCATCAAGAAGATTGCAAATTCGGCACACCAAAAAAGGAAAAGAAGGGAAGGAGGAGAGAGAGAGAGAGAGAGAGAGAGAGAGAGAGAGAGAGAGAGAGAGAGGGAGGAGAGAAGAGAGGGAGAGAAGAGTCGACCGACACACTGGTGAAAGACCCGAACACGACAGGATGGGAACACAAAAAAAAAAACTTGGTACAACACTTCCCATCAGCCTAGACTGAAAGATGGTGACAGCACACCAACGCGTGAAGAACAGGCCAGGCATCTGGCGAGGGACCCGACATGTTTCATTCGGCCGCCAGCGCCGAACTCATCAGGGGTCAAAGCGTCGTTGATACTTCATCAATGTGGTTGGCCCTATACACAGACCCTACTACCGGTACCTTCTACCCCGCGGCAGGCCTAACAGCCGACCGAAGAAAAATCCTGACTGTCCCAAATTGAGAGCACCTCGAACCACTGATCCGCTGACCAACCTATACAAAACACAAAACCACCTGGGCTAAGACCCCTCAGAATACTATGCCCCTTGCCTATTACAAGGCATACCAATAACAGAGAGCAACTTGTCCCATCCCGTCAAACAATCCACCCAGTGCTGCCAGATTCCTTAAAATTTCCCCGAAAAATTATTTAACACATCATCAAAAAATTCATCTCCAAATCCCCGAAGCCTCAGCTCAACCTTCATAGAGAAGAGAAAACACATCTCGGCACCCGGCATACTGGTGAAACGTAATGCACGGTGCAGGAAGGATTCCACGGCCGCCATCTTCTGCTGCTTACTGGTATAGGAACATGCATCCTGCAGGTTTTGGAACTGAATGCCTTGCAGAATCCCTCTCTGATTCTTGTGCACAGCGGCGCACCTGATCCCCACCGGGAAACCAAAATCCTTGATTACACATCCTAAAAACTCCCAGCAATCAGAACGGCTGGTACATTCCAAAATCAAATTGCTGTCGTAACACTTTTCAAGAAGTCTTATCAAATCCTCAGCCTTCACCCTCGTTTCCGCTTCATCAAGCCTATATCTCACGAAAACGGAGACGTCGTCAACAAACCGCACCCCATGAAACAACTTCGATCGCTCCCAATTGAAGACAAGAAGACAAACTCAGAATGCGCACACAACAGACAAGCGAGAGCCGGACTAGACGGTTTCCCCATCGGGATGTCAACGACCTGCTTCAGAACCACGTCAGCCACCCTGACATAGGTGTTCCATAGATCAAAATTGACAGAAGCACGGACTGTCTGAAAATCAACAGAATCCCACCCTTCTTGTTTCCTCCCTTTCTACAGTTTAGCGCCTTTACCCATCTTTTTTAACAGCATACCGTTCATCCCTTTAGACGTCCAAAAATCCATCACCGAGTCAACAGCATGCATTATGGATGAATGTGGCAAATTGCAAACCATTTCCTTAATGTCAAATGCCGCTGTCACCCACCCTTCACCTTCCTTCAAGTCGGCATTGACCCATTGGATACCCTCCTGTAGCAAGTCAGTACTTTTTAAGTTGAAATGCGACCCCACGGGTAAATCCCAAACCAACAGGTTGATAACTCGTGAAACCTTCCTACTAGCTCGAACCCCACAGTCGGAAAACGAGGGGCAAATGGGTCGCCACTTCCCCACGTCTTTGTGTTTTGGCACAACATATGCATCGCCCAGTTTCCCCTTAGTGTCCCATTTGGCAAATCTAGCGAGCCCTTGTTCCTTGTACCTGCCCCCCATGTCTCTTAACAAAATGTCTTCATCCTTGGTGAACCGACAAAACCCAGGGCTTAACAAAATGTCTTCATCCTTGGTGAACCGACAAAACCCAGGGTTATTCAGGAACAACTTCGAGATCCCCATATGGTACACCACTGGACAGCACACCAGGGTATCCCCCGCATTAGAATCAATGGGCACCTTCACCAACCCTTGGAATCGTCTCTTCCATTCCCAAACCTCATCCACAGTACAATCATCACTACCTTCTCTGCACCCAGCCTGAAAACACTCCATCAACCCCACCTTAGTAACAATGGGGACCGAAAACTCCAGCCCTTGCATCGAACCATCCAACTGTTTCCTTAATCGCGACATCAGACCCGGTTCGGTTGGTCATGGAATATTCTTGCTATTCCTCAACCAGGAGGGAACCATGCCGCACTCGTTAAGCCCAAAGCCACATGCCCACCTGTCCTAGGATACGCAGCATCCTTATCTGCGCACGTGCACACCCCTTCCTTGTCTTTGGCCGCTGCTCTAAAATCGAACAGCAAATCTCCAACGCTTTTGTTCTTAAGCCAAACCACTCTCATCCTTCTCGTCACCATAGCTTTCCACTCAAACAAAATGTCAAATCCCATAATGAAATTAGTACAACACTCCCGAATCCCTTGCTTGCTCAATCTCTCATCGAAGGTAACTCGAGCAGTAAGTCTCCGTCGCACATGCACACCAAATCGTCTACGGATACACCCAGAGAGAATGACTCGTAAAGAATATCGTGAGCGCTTAGCTGAAAGACCCCGAATAGCCGAGAACCCATTGATTAGCATCCCCAAATCACAGGAATACAAAATCCTCCGAGAAGCTGGATCAGACAGGAACCCAACCAAAGTAGGGACCAAGATGGCGGACCGGGAGCAGAACACAACCACCGGATCAAAAGACAGAGAACGTCCGGCCAGCAACCAGCCCTTAGCCTTACGGAAAAGTTCCACAGCACCATCGCATCGCACAATCGAGGATCCAAATTTTCGTTTGAGAACCTTCCAATTCTCAGCCAGCCTATTCCCACCAGTACATTCGATACTAATTTTATGTACTTTACCTTCCACGCAACCCTCATGCAAGCGAGAAAGAGATGCAGACACTTTTCCATCCGACGAGCGAAAAACCAAATGCCTATCGGCAGGTAGACCAGCAGAAATTCTCGAACCAGATCTACTCCGCTTAACACGTTCTCGCAACCCCGGTCGTTTCTTCTTACCCTTCTTCCGTCGATTCCTAGAGTTAAGATAAGGATTAAGGCAACAAATACCATACTTCTCCAGTCCCAGCATGTCCTCAAACGAGCAACCAAAAAGGGGGACCGCCACATAAGAACCAACACCACACCGATGGAGCCATGCGTACAACCGATGATTATGTCCTCCATCATCAAACACCTTCAAGTTACATGCACGGTATACGTGCTAATTCCACCTGACATGTAAAGATCGAGAAGTAAAGCCTACGTACAGATGACGAGTCCAAGGAGAAATTAGCATATAAACGAGGGGACCACGACACTCGGCCAAGTCATAATCAGAATCAGAAGCTCCGACAGATACGGGCCTAGTGTGGCCGCCCACGGAATTTCCTTTTTCAGAATTAGCCAGATGACGACCAGACGAAAGAATGCATTAAAATCCTTATCGCGAATCAAACAATCCTTAGCGGACACCCCACGGGAAGGTAGAGAAGCCAAGCATCGAGACGTCCCCGACCGGAAATCACCATCACTCACCAAAGACCGAGGAGAAGAAGAAGAAAGTGCTTCGACAACCGGAGTAGAATATCTATGTTTCCTACAAAACAAGGCCAGTGACCACAAGGTAGCCGCGTCCGGGGAGTTGACTAGAGCTCGGCGGAGGCTTCGTCACCACCGCTTGTGGACTCATTATGTGACGATTCAACATCGACGACCTCCACCGGCTCCTTTCCCTCCTTCCTACCCAACGCGTTCTTAACCCGGAACTGTACAATCTCCTCGATCATCTCATCCACCTTGCCTGGCTTCAGCCCCGCCTCCTTGCAGATTTGCTCCAGGGAAGACTTCCTCAGCATCTTCAGGAGCTTGGTTTGCTCCTCAATAAAAGATGCACGATCATTACAACCGTGTTTTGCATTGGGTTCCTCCTCACGTCGCGAAGTACCCCTCAGACCCTCCCGATTCGGAGTAGCCTTCCTGACCCTACGGGCAGTCCTGAGAGCAACAACCTCCAATCTCTCCTTCAAGTTGGTTCCTCCCGAGGCCTTCTCCCCTCCTGCCTCATTGGTGTCACGTTCGCTCATCTGCCTCTGCAGATTGACGACCTCCATCTCAGCTAGCGCCTTCTTCTTCTTAAGCGCCTCCACCTCGGTAAAATCTGCTCTGCGCAAGCTATGCAGCTTCCTGTATTCGGACCTCCAATCCTGTTCTTGCTCCTTGTCATCCGTCCGACGCGGCCTGGGTGATGCTCGTGCATTAGTAACCGGGGTAGCCATAGCGATGTTACCACGTTTATTCCCCGGCCTCAACGCCTCATCCTTCCACTGTCGTGCTTCAATACGTAAATCTTCAAGCTGACTCTTGAGCCCAGTCAACTCCTACTCCTTGACCGCCGATTCACGTAACTGCTGGATCTCATGCTTGAGTGCCACAATCTCATCTCGCCTACTCTCCTTATCGCTCACCTGCTTACGCTGCTCCAGAATCTCCCGCTCGAGTTTACCTACCTTCCCTTCATCCGTATCGCCCCGCAACGCCCGCCGAAGCTCCTCATTCTCCCGCTTCAACTTAGTAACCTCGTCACAGTCCTTTGTACTACATTCACCCTGATTCCGGCAGCTAACCTTGACACACTTGCAGACCGAATCCATCCGCTTGTCGATTCTCTCGGCCATTTCAGACTCCAACTTCGCACGCTCCCTCCTCCATTCCTCCTTCTTCTCTTCCTCCTCTTTAGCCCTCCTAGCTCTCTCTTCTTCCTCCTTTTGCTTAGATTCTTGATCCAAGTCCAGCAGATACTTGTTGTATACTTTGTCAAGTCACTTTTGATTAGATCTCCAAAAGTTGTTACGTGGTGCCCCCCCATACTGGTGTCCGTTGTTCTGATACCCGCCTCCAGTACTGCTAGTGGATTATTGGGCCGTAGCAGGCATCGCGTCCACATTCGCTATGGGTGTGGGCAGCGCAAGCAGAGGCTGTCCAGTAGGGACATTGTTGGCACCAGTCGCCGGAGGCCGTTGACCACCAATTCGCTGCGGGCATTCGCGACAGAAATGGTGAGGCGAGCCGCAATTATAACATCCACGAGAAGGAAACGTACCAGCCATGCTGAGTATTAGGAAGGAGTGTGGAAAGAGGAACGAAGAAGAGCAAAAGTAGAACAAAAAAGCAAACAATGTGCCTAACAGTCGCCGTCTCCTATCAACTCACAACCGAGCCACGCTCCCGTAGTCTAATTTCTACGGGGGTTACAACGTTGAAAGGATGGTTGAAGAGAACTTCGTAAATCCCATCAAGCATCAAGAAGATTGCAAGTTCGGCACACCAAACAAGGAAAAGAAGGGAAGGAGGAGAGAGAGAGAGAGAGAGAGAGAGAGAGAGAGAGAGAGAGAGAGAGAGAGAGAGAGAGAGAGAGAGAAGAGTCGGCCGACACATTGATGAAAGAACCCGAACGCGACAGGGTGGGAATACAAAAAAAAACTTGGTACAGCACTTCCCATCAGCCTAGACCGAAAGATGGTGACAGCACACCAACGCGTGAAGAACAGGCCAGACATCTGGCAAGGGACCCGACATGTTTCGTTTGGCCGCCAGCACCGAACTCATCAGGGGTCAAAGCATCGTTGATACTTCATCAATGTGGTTGGCCCTATAAGTACCCTACAGAAGGCACTACTGACAGCTTACCGGTCGCGATCGTCAAAATCAAGACTCGATCTCGACAAGACTAGACACAGACCCTACTACCGGTACCTTCTAACAGCCTTACCCCCGCGGCAGGCCTAACAGCTGACCGAAGAAAAATCTTGACTGTCCCAAATTGAGAGCACCTCGAACAACTGATCCGCTGACCAACCTGTACAAAACACAGAACCACCTGGGCCAAGACCCCTCGGAATACTATGCCCCCTGCCTATTACAATTTGGGCCACGGGCAATTTGGCCGCGGCGGCCAGAAAAACCGACTGCGGTTGTGGGGAGGACGGCCAGTTCGTGGCTCAAATTTTTTTATTTTATTTTAGGGGTAAAAAAATATGTGAAAAAAATATATATATAAATATATATATATATATAATCAGTGAGGGGATTCTGCAGACTGTTAGGCTCCTGATGAGTCGGTGAAACTCCGACGAAACAGTTTGTCACAACCCCTCGTTTGTTGTCCTCTTCTCTCTCTCTTCCTACGGTTTACCGGGCAGTTCTGTTTGTGACGATATATATATATATATATACAGGGTAACCGGCGTTCGGGGCGGGCCAAACGCCCGAACCCGAACACCTGAACGTATGGGAGCCCCTGGGGATGCGTTCGACCGTTCGGGCCGAACGNAAAAAAAAAAAAAAAAAAACAGTCATCAAAAAAATCTGAAAAAAAGATATGTTAAGATTTGTCTGAGCATTACATCCGAATTCCTTACCAAATTTGAAATAAAAATAAAATACGGAAAACAAATACTAATAATAAAAATAAAAAGAGAATTAAATGTAGTGAGTGCGCGAGCATGTTTTCGACACCGCCATCTTTGGCGATTTGTCATTTTGTTTTGGCATAGCTAAATGTCCTGAAAATTTACAGATGTGTACTTCACGTAATACAAAACCCACTAAAAAAGTTTCAAAAAATAATAAAATTGTTTAGACCCCAAACTAAGGTGAAAACAAAAAGTAAAAAGTGAAAAAATACGTGGGCGAGCACGTTTTGACACCGCCATTTGTGGCGATTTTTAATTCTTTTTTGGCTTAGTCAAATGACTTGAAAATTTACAGGCACGTACCTCATGTCATAGAGAGCTCACAAAAAAACATTCAGAAACAAATAATTATCTTCAGGCCCCGAAATGATTTTTGGCGGGGCCCGAACGCCGTCGGGTTCGGACCCCATACGGGACCCCGAACGCCCGTACGTACGGAGGTCTGCCCGGGGACCTCCATACATACGGGCTGGTGACCCTATATATATATATACAGTTGTAGAGTTTGCAAAGCCATACAATTGAATTTGACTTGATTTACGAAATTAAAAGAAATGCAAAACGGAAATCGATAACAAAAAAACAGGATTTTTTTCCCCTTTTTTTTTTCTTTTTTTTTCTTTCTTCTTCGCTGTTTTTTTTTTCCTTCTTCTTTGCTGTTATTTTTTCTTTTTATTTCTCTTCTTCTTCTTCCTTGCTGTTTTTTTTTTCCCGCTTCATCTTCTTCTTCTTCTTCTTCTTCTCCTCCTTCTTCTTCTTCGGGCAATTCGGCGGTGGTGATTAGACACACACACACACACGCACATATACACACGCACACACACACACACACACACATCGAGCAACATATCAGTTTTTCTTATATACTTTACTTGGATCCGTTTTCATGCTTTTTAAATTAGTTATTTTATTGATTTTGTTTCAAACAGGAACCACTGATTTACAAATCTTATTAACAACATAATTTAGCGAACGACGTCAAATGTTGCTATGGATTGCTTTTTTTGCATCAGTCCAGAGATCCAATATTAAATCCCCCCTAGGCGGGAGTTGTCTCTATGTCGTAAGATGAAATATGCGTTGTGCAGATGCATAGACCCCTTCCCAATTAATGATGAGATTGTCAGTGCTTTCCTATTACTAAGTCCCTTTTGGGTTAGGCAGGTACTAAACACGACAGACTAAAATACTTGTAGGTTCGAGTGAGTCGGGACCACGACGAATATAACTTAATAGGTCAAAGTGTCAGATTGTGAATTTGCACACACACACACACACACACACACAGAGAGAGAGAGAGAGAGAGAGAGAGAGAGAGAGAGAGAGAGAGAGAGAGAGAGAGAGAGAGAGAG
>BFEA01000058.1:902035-917337 GCA_003427395.1 Chara braunii
AAGCAGCATGAACTCTACTACCTACCAGTCCAACCACACACACACAGACGCCGGGCAAAGATCAACAGATTCTGAACAAAAATTACGCCACTAAAGGTAGTTCATTGCACTTACTTCAGAATTCTTTCTATTTCTTTCACACACGGGTCTTTTTTTCCCTCAGAGTCTTTTCTTTTTTAACATTCCATCTTACCTGCAAGCCCAGGAAGTGGGCTGGGCGCCCCTCACGAAGGAGTGCCCGTTTGGTATGATGCAGCCTGAAGCCCTCTGGGCGGGTTCACACCCCAGTCACTGTGGCAGGTAGTTGTCAATAACACCATGATGATGATGATGATGATGATGATGATGAAAAGAAAGAACAGCATGAACTACACCACCCACCCATCCATCCATCCATCCATCCACAGGCACGCAGACGGGCAAATAACAGAACAAATATTAAACGGGCAAATAATAGAACAAAACTAAGTTACGAATTTAATTTAGAAACCACCATGATCTCCTCCAAGGGGGCAACAGAGCGTAAGGGCTGGACCCCACTCGAAAAACCTTGGAAAAGTGCGTTATTTTGGAAATCGTGGAAAGGGCACTTGGAAGATTCCGCGGATGAAATGACGGGACCCCACCATAGAGGCTGGAAAAGGCCTGGAAAAGCGATTTCTTCCAGACTTTTCCAAGCTCGTGCCGTCATTGTGGACCAGCGAAGTCCGTTGGGGTGGTATGGGCGCCCACGATGTCCGACTCGGGAGGTGTGGGTGGCGGCGTGTGGCCGTTGGGGTGGTATGGGCGCCCACAATGCCACCTACCGGACACTCCATGGACCCGGGTCGTGCAAGGAAGTTTTCCAGACTTTTCCAGCCCCCCCCCCCCTACCCAGTCCGTTTGCCACAAAATAGTGCCGTCAACTACGGAAAATGACACATTTCGGACCGAAACCACATGTGGAAACTTCAACGTGCCATCTTCCAGAAACACTTTTCCAGACTGTGGGGTCCCGGGAAGCGGAAAACGCAACAAAAAAAACACTTTCCAGGAACCCGATTTCTTCCAGTGGGGTCCGGGAAAAGCACTCGCGTCGCCCGTTTTCCAACATTTTGGCCTGTGGGGTCCAGCCCTAAGTCACCTGCAGGAGGGCTATTATATCCCTAATAACCCTCCGAACCGGCGAACCCATAGAATTTCAACAGTTGATGGGAGTACCAACGGAGCTAGGCCCATGGGTGCCGAAATGGTTCTCGGCAGGGTACACTGACGGTTCTTAAGAATCTTAACACATTCAAATGATTAATATCCAAAACAAGAAACCCAATTAGAATTATTTAAAAGAATCCGCATACTATTAGGGGGAACCTCTTTTTCGCCATGGTTTGGAAGTCTACTAGACTTTACTAGTGACTATAGTCTATGCAGGATCTCAACTATTCTACGTAATGTCGAGCAGCGGAAGAATACATGTCCGAAGAGGCCCACTTATGAAGGACCAGCGCAGGTTTGGGCCCCGACGACGCCCCAAGCTGCGCTGGAGCAATGAGAACGATCCCCAGAAACTTCACGACCAGGTGTAGCGGACCTCTGGTTGGCCTGTGAGACCAGCCCCCTTGGCCTGTCCTCATAGGCCTGTGTTTTATTCGGGGCAGTCCAGTCCAGGCCAGTACCTCTGTCGGTACCAGCCAGTCCAGTCCAGTCCCGTCAGTCCGCTGGGGTATACCCCAGCTGTTGTCTGTATTCTCCATCATTCTACAGTTGCACGATTTTGGATTACGTGCGTTGGAGTCTTGCGTGGGAGCTGCACTGTGCCATCTCGCTCCCTCATCCTCCATATCCATCTGTATCCCAGGCGGAGCACCTTCCCGGTGGGTCTGCTACACTATGAAAGAACTCCATGACCATTACTTGGAAAGATCCCCATAATATGTCACGAACGCCTTCAGCCATGGATAACAAACGTACACTTGCCGAAGAACTCGGGGAAGTTCCTCTGAATCCTCTCTCCAGAAAACGTAATAACTTAATAAGCCTACGCACGATGAGTACTGCGGACGTAAGGTGACGGCGATGGCGGCGGCAATGACAAGGAAGAGAAGAAATGTACCATCGAATCTGAAGTCAAGGTTGTTCCCACAACAATAAGACTACGCACGATGAGGACGATAATGGTGACGGCGATGGCAAGGAAGAATAAATGTACCATCAAATCCGAAGACAACGTTCTGCCCACAATTCTTGTACTAAGTGACCTGAAGGAATTTACAAGATACATATTGCGAGTGCATCCGCATTCTGTAAACCGCAAGCCACCAGACGAAGCCATTAGAATCTACATCCAGTCAGTCCAAAAGACTCCACCTTTGTTTTTCAAGCAATTGAAAAACCTACACTAGGAAGAAGAAGAAGACGACAGAGAGAGGCCTCTCCGGACGGCACAACTAACGAAACGAAACGACCACCAGAGTCGCGAGGCCTCGCGAAGCCCTGATCCACCGTTTCGCCTCGTTTTTTGCCTCACCGCCCCACAGCACACACGAAAACTCTCGCGACAACGCCCTGGCGAGAGTAGTGCGGGACTCGTTTCGCTACGGTCCAAATTTGCGGACGCTACGGTCCATAAGAGTGAGGTTCAAAACGGGCTTCCCATTCGGGTTCTAGAACCATTTTAGCTAATGCCTGTTTAGCTCGATCCGATCCGCAAGAAAAAGGAAGTGGTTCCGTCCCGTCCAAGTTTGGCCATCGAACTTCAGTGTTCGAACTAATTCCATTTTTCCTCTCRTCGAAGAGTTGTCCATAGTGACACGTCGAACGGCTAACAATCTGGCGTGTAAACTTTGTGCCAGTCTTGTCTGAAGTGCACGCATCTTACCATAATTCTTTGAAAGCGAGGCCTTGTAACTCCTGGTCTGGAATCTGAAGACAAAACTCTCGACTGAAGTCCAAGGAATTTTGCCCCAGTAATCCGTTTGAACGTTTAAATACATTCTACGACAAGCACGAAGTGGCAGACGCGAACTTTCGACGTCTTAGCTATGTGCGATACGCAGATGACTTTGTGATAGGCATTACCGGCCCTCTTCCTGACGCAATTGAGATACGTGATCTTATATCGACCTTTCTAAGTACGCTCGGACTAGAGCTAAACAAAGAAATTAAGTTCCAATTTTTTGGATGGACCTCGGTTGGAGTTACGCCGCACACTCGTGAGATTTCATAGCTCCTCCAGCCGACCAGCGGAGGACCTACGAGAGTTCGCGAGCGCTGCAGGCAGGGAGGAGTAGGCACACTCGTGAGGCCTCGCGAACTTGGAGTCTGACCGCATTCACGACTTTTTTCTGACAGAGGTCGTGTGCGTGCTGTGTGGCAACGCTCTTTTCGCGCACCGTGCGGCGAGGCCCAAAGAAGATCACGAGGGAGGGAATCAGGGGCTGCCTACAAAGTGGAGACATGAAAAAGGGGAGGACAAAAACACACCTGGCACAAACGCCTGAGAACGGTGTTTTAACTTTGAAATTAGCACTAACGCCACCAGACAAAAGATTGGGCATGCAAAAAAAAAAAAAAAAAAGATTGGGCATGAGTACTATGGGAAGGCCAAAATGCAGATATACCGGTTCAGAGAAGTATCATAGCAAAAGTAGATACTTCTTTGGGAAGGGCAAAATGCAGATATACCGGTCTGCACGTGTCTTCTGACGAATATGTCCGCAAAGTCGCAGAAATGATACCGTTTTTCAAAAGTTTCGAAGCAGATTTACGGGGCGCTTCTTTCTTTCGCTGCGAATACACAAAATAGCTCCTTTTGCAACAGGCGACCCGCCTGCTCTGGGCCTGCAGTGCTTGCCTGACGCCAGGCAGACGAGGTCTCTTTCACGAAAGAATACCCCCCGGGGCCCCGTCACATTTGCTTCCAAAGTTTTGCGAGAAGGGTATTTCTGCAACTTTCCAGTTACATTTGTGGCCATACAGTGGCGGACCGGTATACTTGCTACGACACTTCTCCAATAGGGGTATTTCTGCAATTCTCCCATATGGGAACCCTCGACCGCCGTTTTCCTCACCTGCTGCCCCTACGA
This sequence comes from Chara braunii, assembly GCA_003427395.1. NCBI lineage: Eukaryota > Viridiplantae > Streptophyta > Charophyceae > Charales > Characeae > Chara > Chara braunii. The sequence continues at coordinate 906,100 of BFEA01000058.1, forward strand.
GTACCTACTAGAAGGGTATAATGCAAATGAAGATATCGACGGCTAGATTGCCAACGATCCAATGATCACAATGAARRCAMATACAGAGTACTTTGCCAACTTCAGTGGTAGAAGGAAAAGWCCGAAAAACAGMTMTGAAGMGAACTCCAATTAAAAAAAAAAAAAAAAAAAAAAAAAAAAAAAAAAAAAAAAAAAMACAGACAGTGCAGAGTTGTAAAGCACAGCCATTGATGATGGAAAAGCAAAATGCGAGCTCGTCAACGAAAAAGCATACAGCAGACTTGTCATACAGCAGACTTCTCTGAAGTCGGTTGTGACACAGAGAAATATATACTACCTAGATACTCCAAGCAACGCCCAGCTGCGGGCCAAGCGCGCGAAAAAGAAATCAATCAAAATGAAGAAGAAGAGGACCCCGGCCTCAATCTTCATTTTGAATGAAAAACTTGTTTCCAAAAAAAAAAAAAAAAAAAAAAAAGAAGAAGAAGAAGATCCATCCTGAGGAAATTGAGCTTAAAAAATATCTCTAGCTGTTCGCAAACAAAAAAACGAACAAACAAGCAATGAAAGTTGGGACTAACTTATATGAACAAGGGGGGGGGGGGGAACCAAAAAAAAAAAACCTTATGTGAACAAGACCAAATCACCTGAAGGTTGACGTCATCTGTCCGCATGCATGCATGGAGAGGTTTCCGTGTGTCTTCGTGTCACTCTCTACGTCTATGTGACCCAGTGGGTGGGTGCATCATGTATACCACATTGTCCAGTTTTGCCCCATATGGCATGCCACTTTTGTCTGCACGGAGCATTGGGACGGTGGGACCAAAGCCTGTACAGAGGTGAGTGCTACATTGTTGCATGATTGTACACTTTCGCACAAGGTGGCGAGCCATTTTTCTGTCTTGGAGGGGGAGAGAGTGACTATATGGCCCTCCCTGCATATAAGGGGGTGCCCGAAGCATGCCCCTCGGGCTGGTGTTTGGGGACTAAAAGAAATTCTTGCCCTATCTGGCCTTCCCCATGTGTGTGCGTTGCTATCCCTCATGTCGCCACACACGCCATTCCGAATCGGATGTAATTCAGCAAGGAAACCCGGCTCATTGAGATGCATGGACGACCTGAAATGGCCATACTCCCAAGAAACACTATGTTAAGATGATGTATCTGAGGGACGCTGGACCCATAGTCCCAAGAAACACTATGTTAAGATGAATGATGTATCTAAGCCCCGGTTTCCAGCAGGTATAGCTCCTAAGCTCCCCACCAATAGATGAAGCCGTGTGACAGCCTGACAGGCAAAGCCTCAATTCCGGCGGTTCTCTTACCACCACGGGGATAGACGCCTTTTTTTTTTTTTTTTTTTTTTTCCTGGCATAGAGGCCTCGCAGAAGGGCTCTACGAAGTTTACCCTTACAAAAAAAAAGAGAAAAATAATGGCGGATCCACGAACTGCTACGTGGCAACTCTCTCTCTCTCTCTCTCTCTCTCTCTCTCTCTCTCTCTCTCTCTCTCTCTCTCTCTCTCTCCCTTGCTAGCCCTCTTCCCCAGCTCTTGGCTGCACTTGCCAGCCGCAAATGTAGCTGAGCGAGGAAGCCAGAGTAACAAGGATGGATCAATGGCCTGCTAGGTCAGCACCCTTTGATTCCCCCTTTGTGAGAAGCCTGGGGCCCAAAATCTTGGAAAGAATGGCTCCCGTAGGAGCCGCGACAAGAATAGCTAAGGTGGCAAGCACCAGCACCTTTTCACCCATGGCTATTTCCATGGGGTGGCCTTTGGCACGTGCTTCCTGCAGCGGCAGCGGACCAATCGCTGCCTGCACTGTGGCTTTCGATACCCAAGCGCTGGCAATGAACATTCTCTCGCCGAGGGTGACATGCCCAACGGATGTGACGAGAACCGTCACCACCCATCGCAACACTCCGGCGACGAGCAAGATAACGAATTCTTTCCAAAGCAAAGATGGAGTCAGCATGCCAATCTCTAACCTGGCGCCGATCACCCCGAACAGGAGCGGCTGGGCGACATAGATCCAGAGTCTGGCTATCTGTGCTTGCGTTCTGCCGGTCCTCCGACGACCCCAACCCTGGGCGGGAAGGATGCCCATGACAAATGCAGCCATAGCTGCAGCTCCCGTGTAGTGATAGTGCTTGAAAGCGTAGTACGTGACGAATCCCATGCCAACTAACAGCACGGTCCTCTTGGTAGCGATGGATCGACCATCTATCTCGTCGTGGGCGACGGTTTTCTTCAGGCTGGCGACGTCTGTGTCTGGCTCCACGATGGTTCCTCGAGGTACCAAGAAGGTAATCAATAAGCCGGCCAGCAGACCGCCCAGCACGCCCGAGACCAGCTCCGAGAACACGCGGGCGACGCTCATTGAAGCTCCTCTACCCTCGAACGCTGCTTCCGCGAACGCGGAGAATCCCACGAGGGCCAAGACGTCGCACAAGGCGGCCACAGCAAGAACCAGCGACGGAATGCCCGCATCCACACCATAGCCCTTCTCGGCCAGCGGGAGCAAGATGGGCACCACGACTCCTGGCGACGCAGCAGACACAATGAAGCCGGCCATGAAGGCCCACGTCCAGCTGAAGTTCAGCAACCAAGCGAGAAGCGCCGCCACGACAGTCGTTTCCACCGCGAGCGGCACGGTGGGCGACACTACGCACAGCTCTGGAATGTTAACCAACGACCGCACATCGAGGCTTAGTCCCGCGCGCAGCAAGATGATGACCAGGGCCAAATTTCGGATGTGCCCCGCCAATTTGCCGGACAGGGACTCTCCGACCTCCACGCCGGGGACGTATCTCAGAACGAACCCCCCCACAAAGCTCCCCAGGAGGGGGTGGATACCCAGAATCCGGTAGGACATCTCGCCCACCGCGTAGGCCACCAACAGCAGCGAGATGGTAGCAAAGATCTCACTGTTCGGCCCAGCGCTCTCTCCTCCAATCAAGTAGACGGTCCCCCACCACGAAGCTATACACGAGAGGACAAGGAAAACGCAGGTTACTCGTCGAAGCTTCTTGGACTTCGGACTCCCGACCCAGTGCCAACACCTCCGCCAACGACGACTCACGTTGCCCGGCTTCTTCCGAGGACCACCGACTGATGCCCCTTGTTCCTGGTCATCATCTCGGCTGCTGGCCACGAGGCCGATTTGAGACGTCGGCTCCAGGGCCCAACGATTCCAGCTTTCGATGGCCTCCTGTCCCTTGGGAGTGTTGGGACCCGTGCTCGGTGCACTGTTGAGGGGAGACTCCGGATTGTGGTGCGATCTCAGCCAATCCAGAGGGTGCCCGGGGTCCGCAAGTGGGCCCGTGGGCGAGACACCGCTACTTGAATACGACTCCGCCGAACCCCGACCATATTCTAGGTCAGACTCTCCTCCTCCTCCCAGGTCAACTACTCCGCCTCCTCCTCCTCCGCCTCCTCCTCCTCCGCCTCCTCCTCCTCCTCCTCCTCCTTCCCCTCGCCCCCTTCCTCCTATCACATCTAGCCCGACGTTCACATCCGAGCCTCCCCCGGATCCGACAACAACACCCGGCGCCAGTACGGTAGCAAAAGTGCCATCGCTCAGCCTGTCTACGCCGTCCACCCTGGAGTCCTTCCGCCCCTCCGCAGCAACGGTCTGCCTGCGAAGGGTCCTCATAGGCATCCCCGAGGTCGCTGGCATGTCTGACATTTTCGCTTTCACACCCGCCACCCCCGTCTCCGCAGAACAAGAGCATCTGGTTTCCACTGCAATTGGCCCGCCGCCTTCCCTGTTCGCGGTAGGATGATCGGCGGCGCGGTTGGCCATGTGATTGCTATCCGATTGTGAATGTGTCGCTGTTGCCTGGTTCAAGTTGCAGCTCCGCTCCCTTACGTGGGGGCGATGGCCCCCTGCCGGAGCTGCTGCAGGCGAGCCGGCACTGCCAGCCATCGCGGCACAACGCCGGTTCTTTGCTGCTTAGCACAAACAGCCAGGGTCCCTGCCTGTCTGCCTGCTGCTTGGCGTGTGAGGTCAGTCAATCAGGCTAACAGCGCACGGGGACGAGCAACCACGCACTCCTATCCTGACCTGAATGCTGAATGTCCGAATGTGATGTCGAGCAGGGGGCGTTCAGCATCAGCAGGTACTCCAGGGAGATGATTGATTGTTGCAGTTCCTTCACCCGGTCCACCGTCATCACGTGAGACACCATACAGTCTTACTAGTGTTGCCACTCCATCACCACTCCATCACCACTCCTCGCATCGTCGGGAGGTGAGAGTGGAAACTTCGACGAGCGGGGATCTCTTCGGTGCCAGAGCGAGAAAAGAACATAGACTACTTAGTCCCGGAGCTCAAGAAATAGCGAGGAGGAAATGACTTGAATGACTGCCTCACACCGAGTCACACCTACGTCCCTAATCACCAGGAGTCGTGTGACCGGCTCTCGATCTCGTCCTGCTGCTCCTTAGCACCGTGTCGAGCTCCTGCGGGAAATGCGCCACCTCTCTCGCTTGAACAGGACACTGGTATACTACTCGGAATAATCCGAATAAGCGAAAAGTGGATGGTGGATGGTGGATGGTGGATGGTGGATGGTGGATGCCACCACCTGGTCATGGGCGGCATACGCCTATTACGCGGTGCTCAGAGACAGCACTGCAGCGCCAAGAGGAGAGGGAAGGGATCAGTTAGTATATATGCTGGTAGCCTGGTGCTGATAGCGGACTCAGCTGCCACTGCTCTTTTAGCGCCTTGATCTTGCTCTTGCTGACGCCGCTGCTGCCGCTGCTACTCCCTAGCTAGAACTGACGCTGGTGCTGATCCCGGACTCAGCTGCCACTGCTCTTTTCGCGCCTTGCTCTTGCTCTTGCTGACGCCGCTGCTGCCGCTGCTACTCCCTAGAGCTGGCAGTGCATCCTGTCTCTTCTCTTGGATGGGTTCCTATCGGCCCCGCCAGTATCGCCTCGACAGATCTCTTCGGTCGATCGAACAGGATGTACAGAAAGAGGCGATCAGAGATAAGAAATCCCACTGCCACTTTAAATTCGTCCCGCGCATCAGAAACGAGCTTCGACTGCAGTCCCAAGGCAGAATAAACTGGAGTCCGAAGGCAGAAGAAGTGCAAGCCTAGGCTCGATGTACGGGCAGGCCCGATAACCGATAATCAAGCTGTTAGGCACGTCGCGCGTAGCTGTGCTGCCGAATCCCTGCGGCGAGCATCCGGGTGAGATGAAGTGTATAATGTGTATCTTCCTTGCTTCTGCTTGACGATGAGTGATGCGCCCTATGACTCCTTGTATGTATAGATCGATCGCATGATCAGGAATTCTCGGTATGATCCCAGAGTGAGCAGAAGCTGGTCAGTCCGTGAAAGGCAACAGCAGGACGTCTGATGCCATATAGCAGCTCAGTTAGGTAGCATCACCTCCCGCTCTCTGATTCCTTGTTCAATCGTGTCCTTGGATCTGTCTTGAAGTTCCCTCCCCTCTTACACTCGCCCGGATAGCGGACCGCACACTCGCTCCGCGTCAATAACAATCCGGCAGAAGTCGGTTTCCATTAATAAATTTGTTGCGGTTCAGCTGCTTCAGCATGTGCGGCAAAGTAGACCTTGCATGGCGTCCTAAGTCCTTCCCTTCTCCACGTCCCCCAGCGAGCCTCGATCAGCAGCGAGCCCCTCCATGCGGTCTAGCAAGCAGAAAAGCGAGAGGCTCGTCTTGTTTAGCTTCACTACTCTTCCTCCTTCCTTGCCACGTACGGGTCGAGGACATCGCGCCGCGGCAGCCGTCTTGCACTAGTGAGCTACGCCACTCTTCCTCTTCCCCGGCCCCCACCCCCCGCCGTCGTGAGCGAGGCCAGCAGGACGGAAACGGACTGCGGCGGAGACAGAGTGGCGCAGCTTGAGCATGATGGTCTCGCTCACTGTGCGCAGTCGAACGTCCTTGATGCTCGTCGTCTTCATGAGGTTTAATCAATCGATTGATCGATTAGTCACAGGCTGACAGCCATCAGGCAGTCTACGAGACCGCATGTCGCAAATAGAACAACTTAAAGGCAAAGAGAGTCCTGAGGACATGAATAACCCAACCCAACAGCTACGGATGAAGTAGCCAAGGGGTAGAGGGTAATAACTTATCAGAGAAATCAGAAACACGCAGAAGGACAACGACCGAGGAAACTCAATGACCAGCCTGTGGCCCTGTAGGCAAGCTAAGTAAACCTGTCACATAGAGAGCGTGAGAGTAGGGTCATCATACTCACACCAGGACTTTCGTGAGTGAATCTGGCCATGATTTGAGAGCTATTCGTGGGCTAAAGTCCGAGTGTGAGTATGCCCGGAGACTCCGCTGTCAGTCTCGGCACGGCTCAGTGGCTCACTCATCCATCCATGCATAGCAGTGAAGCACACGTCGACATCAAACAGACAGGAAGTTCAATGTGTCTGCTATGCGTAAGACAACCCCTGGATCGATCCTCTCGACGTGCTCTACGGACGGAAGCACCAACCCCACAACTGAAGACAGACAAACACACACAGTCCTCAGCACTCAGTTCTGTTCTTCAGCTCATCCACAATGGCATACAGAACCCTCTTCTGAGCAGAGCCTTATACCGAGGACCTTACTTGACTGACGGTCTCGGCGCACGGCACACGAAACGAAACGAAACGAGCGCATCTACCCACGAAAGGTGGCAAAATGCACTCGTTACTGTTTATAGCAAACCGATGAACCTGGCCATTTTCTGCAGGAAGATGCACTCGTTTCGTTTTTCGTTTCGTGTCCCGTGCGGCGACGCCCTGAGCTGAACGAAGGCGGTAAGAGCGAATTTCAAGAAAGATCGACACCGCCACGATGCTCCATCGATGCCTGCCTCTATCCTCAGGCTGACGTTCCTCTGCTGTGGGACTCGCCCGATGTCCTGCTGGTGGACTTCCCAAATGTGTGAAGAACTGGATAATAGTGGATAGTGCACCGTCGGCTGGAAGGCAGATAGTGCACGACGGTGAACATATACAGTCGGAGCGCTTGTGCCTCTGAAACAAACACGGAAAAAAAAGAAAAGGCGACGGCCTCGACATGAGCAGTGCTATATATATTATAATATATATAATAACTTCTGTAGAGTCACAAAAAGAAGTTATAATTCCACTATGGGGCAGACAGACAGCCCCTCGTTTGTTGTCCTCTTCTCCCGCTCTGCCTTCCGCTTGGGGACAGTCTGTCTTCAACACGGGTCAAACTTCAAAGGGCTCATGACCCAAACCATCCAACAAGGGGGATTCCACAGATTGCCGAGGGTTCAGCCTCCTGATGAGTCAGTCCAACTCCGACGAAACAATCTTGTTATCATCAGGTTTTCAGGTCTTTCAATTTTTAAGACTTTATATATATATATATATATATATATATATATATATAGTCAAACAGAGCTGCCCGGTGATACATATGGTGAGACTCCGACAAACCAGTGTCACAGCCCCTTGTTTGTTGTCCTCTTCTCCCTTCTCCCTCTCTGCCTACGCTTTACCGGCCAGCTCTGTTTTACTATACACAGTGTGACAATATATATATACATATATATACGATATATATATATATCGTCAAATAGAACTGGCCGGTAAACCGTAGGCAGAGAGGGAGAAGAGGACAACAAACGAGGGGCTGTGACAAACTGTTTCGTCGGAGTTTCACCGACTCATCAGGAGGCTGAACCATAGTCAAACAGAGCTGCCCGGTAAACCGTGGAGAGAGGGAGAAGAAGACAGAGGGAGAAGAAGACAACAAACGAGGGGCTGTGACAAACTGTTTGGTTGCAGTTTCTTTTTTTTTTTTTTTTTTTTTTTTTAAAGAACCCGAGTTAACATTTCATTACGTTTGGTTGCAGTTTCACCGACTCATATATACATATATATCTGTATTATGTATATATACTGTTTGTGACCATATATATATATATATATAACAAGGCTCATCACCTTATATTCCAAAAGGGGAATCCATCCACAAACAACCCGGAAATAGAAGCTGGGATCATTGCCCAGTTTAGGTGCAGGAGTTGGGATTTTATCCAGACACAGTAATGGCCAAAACGGGGCCGCGGCCGCTATTCTGACTACCTTTTTTCTTTTTTTTGACAAGATAAAAGGCGCAGGTAACTGTGTTAAAAGATTGAACATGAAGCACATAATAGTAACACATCAGGCGACAGACCCAACACTGTGTTTCTACGGGTCGCCTGTCCGGCGTCTTCAGGAGTTGTGAAGCACGTGGCGACGGTGGTGCAAGATGACCTAGACAACTAGCTGCTCTTTCTTTATACCCTTTTCTGACTGTCACAATGAATTATTATTATTATATTATATTATATTATATTATATTTTTAAAGAAAAGCCCTTTCGCAATTCCACTATCCTGGGGATGGTAAGAGAACCGCCGGGATTGAGGCCTGGGCAACTGTCTTAACCCGAAAAAAGCATACGTACATTGTATACAAATACAAAATTATACAGCATATGGGATACGTTGTATTCGAATACAAAACTATACAGCATATGGGGTCCGTTGTATTCGAATACAACGTGTCAACATACGTAGCTTGTCCGACCAGTTTTTTTTTTCGGGAAGAAGGCTCCAATCTATTCGTGGGGAGCAACACGTGCTGGGAACCGGGCCCAGCGTCCCATATGAAAATATACATACAATTTTGAAAATTGAGATGCCGGGGCCATTACCCGGCTTTGGCTCAGAAAAAATTGGAGCTACTTAGAAAATAACCACGACAAACTTCAGAATATGAACAAAATTCAGAGCTACTCAGAAAACCCCCCATCCATCCACTTTACCTCACTCCGGCAAGACTTACTGCAGCCGAGCCACCATCTCCGCTGCTGCTATACCCTATTCCCATCCTACCAGCTAGCCCCCTCACTAGTAGGACGCGTGATACCCCACCATGTCCTTCCCCACTAACCTCGTTCTTTTTTGGCTCAAAAAGTTGGAGCTACTTAGGAAATGGCTACAACAGGCTTCAAGAATAGGCAGGATTCAAAATCCAACTCAAGAAAAAAACTCCCCCCATCAATCCTCTGTTCCACACTCCGGCAAGACTTACTGCGGCAGAGCCACCATCTCTGCTGCTGCTATACCCTATTCCAATACTACCAGCTAGCCCCCTCACTAGTAGGACGCATGATATCCCTCCATCTCCTTCTCCCACTCACCTCGTTTCTTTTTAGAATAGACCGCCAGGGTCGTAAAAGAAATCTCAGGCTCCCTAACAAGCCCTTCCAAAGTTCCTCAAAGTTGTCTTACTCCCTGCCGAGCTCTTCCAGGCCTAACACCCCCACTTTCTGCTGGGTTACAGGACAACACAACTCGCCCCAGCTCCGGCCAGCGTCGTCCCAGCAGCAAACCTTGGTCGTTCCGTGAGATGCCCACCCCAAAGCATCCCCAGATCTCTCTACCAGGCCTCACGCTCCTGTGTCAACAGGTTACAGGGCAACACCCCAGCACCGGCCAGCGTCGTTCTGGCATCGAACAGCCGCAGATCAGTGAGTATAACAACTTCAAAGTAGCCTAGGAAAAGTTGATAGAGGCCCCAGAATCCTAAACATTCTCAAATCCCCCTAACGGCCAACATGATAGAATTCATAAAAAAGGGGTCGAAACTAGAAATTAATAACCACTACCACTATCCTAAAATCCCCCTCTCAACAAGCGGACCGTCGGTCCGGCTTTCGGTCCTCGTACCAGAACTCACCTGGTCTCATACCCCCCTCTGCTAGGGTAACAGGGCACCACAACCCTCCCCAGTACCGACCAACCTAGTTCTGACGGACAGGAAGTGCCTTCCCCGCTCGACAATTCCTTTAGCGGTAAACCCCTAAACAGGTTACAGGGTCCAAACCCCGGCGCCAACTTCGTTGGACGATCTGGTTACGCCTTCCACCCTCGGCGTAACTCCATAGACCTCAAGCTCCCCCTGGGTCACAGACCAAAGCTCCAGCACCGGCCTATGTCGTCCCAGCATCGTCCTCCTAACCTACTCACCTTAACCGACATCTTTCGTCTATTGAGAGTCCCCTTTCTTCTTTCCATTCTCCCATTCTAGTTCCCCCACCGGCAAGCTTTAAGGCAATCATCAACAGAAAAAACACCACCAAAAAATTAAGATGTATAGCCGTAGATCTTTCATCGCAAAACAGGAACAAAATTTTCGAATCTATCTGGAACGTCTTTTTGAGATTTGAAATTTGAAGATGAGATCACATAGTAATCAAAGGAATTTAGGTCATGAATTTTGGCATGCAATTCAGAAGGTCAGTCGCAGACACAGTTTGATAGGTTTCGGAATTTCACAAAGAGCAACAGAATAGGAAGTTCATTCTGATGTCCTCACGTACTTCCGACTCTAATTACCAGAACCCTAGTTCAGAAAAACGCTCAGAGCGTAAATCAGGAGATGCTCAACGGAAAAAAGGGAAAGCCACTCAGACAGTAATCAGGAGATTCTAAACCAAAAAACGAATCACAATCAAGATAGTAAATGAGAAATTAAAAACAACAACAAACTACCAATCAAAATCTGCTAAAAAATCTGAATCAAGAATATGACATATAAGGTCAGAGATTGAAATTTTCAGAGATCAGAATTGAAATTAGAAACTTACAACACGAATCAAAGTAATCCAGTTTGGTGACTACAACAGAAACCATTATACCTCATATGATCGACGAGAGGGTCTATCCAAAGAAAAGCTAGCTCAGAATCAACCACAGGGCCCTCGCACTCCGGATGCCCTTGTGACGAAGACGCAGCTGCCGCCGATACCACTTCGCCCTTCTTCAAAAAACGCGGACTCGCTGTCTCCATGTGAGGACGCACTCCTCCCTTTCAGCCTGCATCAACCAACCATCCCCCTCGAAACTACGCAGGCAGAGAAGCAAAGGCAACCCCTATGCCAAGAATCTCATGAAGATCCGCCCCCTTTCAAAGACAGTCTTCCCTTCATCCAGCATGCTGGCCTGCAACATCATTAGACGAAGCGTGACGCCGAAGATGGCACCCCTGTGCTTTCAAAAGGCAGGCCACACCAAGTCTCACCACGTTATCTCTACCCTCCCACTGTCAAGTCTCACGCTCCACTGCCCCCACCCGCCCACCGCGTCACATGACTCTCCGTTGACTCCTATGTTGCATGGTGGGCGGGCCCGCCCACCGCGTCGCATGACTCTCCGTTGACTCCTATGTTGCGCAGC
>BFEA01000058.1:937777-958304 GCA_003427395.1 Chara braunii
AGAGAGAGAGAGAGAGAGAGAGAGAGAGAGAGAGAGAGAGAGGGGAGACGGGCGGATGTGGGATTGCAATTTTCTTTGTTTTTTCTCTATCCTTGTGTATAAAACTTTGGCTCTGGGCTAGACGCCCTTGTTTTGCATTTTGACATTTCTTTCGGCTTTGTGTGATGTGCGGCTCAATCTCTGTCCTCCCTCTTTCGTTTTTACATTCGCCTGATGGGATGGGTCTGATGATCTTGTAATGCTTGAATAACCGATGTTTTGTGTGTAATCATGAATCATCCAGCGCTCTCAGCGCCGGTCTATTCTCACCCGGATGATTGGTAGGTGAAAGGAATTGATACTGATATGATGCCTCGATGTATGTCTGGGTGGTAATGAGATATCCCCCTGATAGCCACATAACTGTTTTCTTCTCAAACAAGATCGTCTGAAGGGTTGTTGCATGAACCTTCTTCTGCACAGGTGATTGGCTGATGGATCGACCCACAGCGGACCAACCCTGCGAGTCCCCGCGTAAGTGCGATCTGACGAGCACGACTTACGCGCGCACCCACGAGGACTGCCCGCAACCTCGCATGGACTTAGCACGACAGATCTCGATGTGAACAATGGAATCCCTATCTACGATACGGGTCAGGACATACGGGGATTGTTGAGTATGTATGCTTTGTGGAATTACCTGCAACGACTGAGTCGGTACGCTGACGGATCGCTCCTTGGTTATTTGCGCAGATCAGGATCCGATCCGCTGGCCCTTGAGCACGCACGTGTAAGACAGCGGCCGTCCACGGCCGTGCCATCTACACGTACGCCCGCAAAAGCCAGCCACGATCTCGCCCCGTAGGAAGATGTGTATGCAGGAATTCGGTTAAACGAGACATGGCGATAGATTCTCCTTTTTGGATCACCGATCGTGAAAGTCTGAGGGACCCAGAATACCGAGCGTATTGGGAAAGGGAACAGATCCGCCGGCAACGAACCCGACAACATCACCACCTACAGAACCCTAGGTATCTTGAGTACCCCTGTCGGACTGAAAACGAGCGACTGTGTAGGGGCGACTTCCAACTGGCAATCAACCGAGACTCGCAGATTCCCGGTTATCCCGATAGCCGAAACCAGCAATATCTTCTAACCCCAGGCTTCGTTGCCATTACCACTGACTTCCCTCCCTACTATACCGTCCTCCCCTACCACCGGTTACTCGTGGTCCCCTGGGACTCCATAGCCCGGTTCTGGCCCCGTCCGTTGTGCTCGGAGTGTCAGCAGCCCGACGAGCATCGGCAGGTGAGGGTCGCGCAACGAGCCCATCCCAGGGCCGAGCGACGAGAACCCAGCTCGTCTTCATCGGACCCCGAGAGGTGCGACGGTCGGCAGCGGTACGAGCACTCACGCAGAGATACCCGTAGCACCCCACCCCGGCCCAGGCGGCACGATCGGTCATCGCCCCAACTCTGAGCCAGAAGACACTTGCACTCCTACCCCTGAAACTTGCCACAGGAGATCTCAGTTCCGACCTTGGACTCCACCCCAAATTCCCAAAAATCCTTGGCACACCCCTTTTCGCACTTCCGGGCCCCCATCCCACTCCGATCAGGAAGTCGCGCTGGGCGTGAGGTTGGGCGTCACAAGAGCGCTCAAGGCCAGAGTTGCAGCCTACCTCTGGCGGGGAGATTGTGAGAAAACCAATATGATCAGCCGAGTAGCGTGAGACTCAATCGTTCAGCCAAAGGTAGGGGTAGGTTTGGGACTGATTGACCCGACAGCTCAGACACAAGCATTGCAACTGCAATGGATCAAGAAGTTGTTCAACCAAAATTGCCCATGGACGCCCTTGGCCTTGGAACATCTAGCTCGCCTACCACCCCGGAAGTCCGCCCGAAGACGTGGTTAGAGGACAGGTTTTGGGTTATCCCGCGGGGTCCCTGGTCTGATCCGCTGCCGGATACCCTCTGGCCATCCCTGCTGATAAACTGGCACAAGCTACCACTTCGGAATCCTGATAAACCCCATCCGGACCGATGGGAAGAAATAAGTATGCAACCCCTCTTTGGAAACAGGTGGCTTTCGGACTCGGAAGGTTGTGTTAGAATTAGCACTGAGGCACCATGGAGAAGTTGGGTGAAGCAGGGAATCCTACGTATTAGAAACTTGTGGAACGGCGAGAGAAATGATTGGAAGGTTGTGTTAGAATTAGCACTGAGGCTCCAAGTCCGGATCAGTGTTTTCTCTCACCTCGGTGAACCCGGAGATTCTCTCAATTTCATTTTTCACTACCCACCTAGCAGTCTGTCTCTTATACACATCTAGATGTGTATAAGAGACAGCACACACACACACACACACACACACACACAAGAGGACACACACACACACACACGAACCCTAGCCTGACCTTTTTTTTTCTTTATTTGTTTTTAATTTTTGCATCTTGATAAAAAATGACAAAAAAAAAATCCTGATTTTATTTCTATTTTTTTTTAATAATTTCGGCTACCAGCCGGGTGGCCCGGGTCCCAGGTGGCCAGCCCGTGCGAGGACCAAGGAAGGTCCCAGCAAAAAAAAAAAAAAAAAAAAAAACCGAAAAATCCGAAAAACGACTATGTTATGCAGAAAAATAAACTGAACAACTTTTGCCTCAGGGTCACATCAAAATTCTGCACCAAATTTAGAATAAAAAATAAAATTAAAAAAAAACATTTAAATTTTTTTAATTTTTTTAATTTTTTTGGCCCGGCCGGGCAAGTGACCCCGGACCACTCTGGTAGCCTAATTTGTTTAAATCAAATTTTGCTTTTCAATTTTTTAAAATTTTAAACGAAGTCAAATTCCAAATAAAAACATATAGGATTGTAGGTTTTTCCAAGCCCTACAACCCTATATTTTTTTATTTATTTTTTACGTATTTTTTGGGGTATAAAAAATATTAAAAAAACAGGCCGCGAACTGGGTCTCATTGGCCGCGACCACGACTGACTTTTTTGGGCTCAGCGACCGAATTGCCCGCGGCATAGGGGGTAGCAAAACACAAGGATGGTGGATACATTATCAAGAGGGATGCCCGCCGGAGCGCCCCTTCGTGAGGCGGCTACCCATGGATGCTCCTTTAAGGGTTCTGGGCATATCTATGACACCGATGGGCTGTCCGGCAGCGAATGATGAATGGGTGGGGGCACCGGCTCTATCCAAACTAATGGCATGAAAAGATAAACCCACCTCCCTCTTTGGCAGAGCCCTGGTAATCAATAATGTTGTGTTTGCATCTCTATGGTACAAATCCCTGCTTTGGCCCTTAAGCAAAGCATCAACAAGAGTGTGACGAACCACTTTCTGTGCCGCGCGACTTTCTGCGCGATGACAATGAGGGGTCTTGAGATGGGAAGGTTTGGCAAATTATGGGAGGTGGGATCGGCGGGTAAAATTGCGTCGGTGTCCTCGCTTCTTTCTTTTCCTTCACTTCAATCCTTCCCCTTCGGCGGTGATGGGACAGGCCCGGGACAGACGGTTGAGTGTGGGCGCCCCGTTGGGCGTGATCAATAACGGTTGGCGATGGTTTTTTCTTGCTCTTATGGGAGTAAAAGAAGGGAACGGAGATTTTTGGCGCAATGATCGCGCGGGAGCTTTTCAGTTTTCTTTTTAAATTTTCCTTTCAACTTAGGACGAGCCCCCGAGGGCTCTCTGAATTTTCATTTCTTTTTTGCTTTTCTTCCGGCTCGTCGGAATTTTTATGTTGCAATTTTGAGTTCAGATAGGAATTTAGGACTTTTTGAATTTCTTGTCGAGCGGCGCCTCTTTCTTGCGCGCATCTTCCTGCGGAGGGAACGAAGTTCTGACTAAGCGGCGCCTATAATCGTTCGGCGGGCGTCATTGTAATTGTATTTTTCTTCTTGTTCCCTCGCCTTCTTCCCGCCCTTTTTCCCTTCTTTTTGCTGCATCTGATTGGCCTGAGCGCTGCATGCCTAGATCGATGCGTGGAAAGTGGCTACGTCCCCCACGCCGCGATCTAGCCATGCCAAGCGTAGACACTTCCTTTCTCTGCTCCTCTTTCCAATCCCTGCAATCCCGCATCTTCGCGCACGCATGCATGCTATAAATTTTGTCGGCGCGACTAGATAGCTCTTTTAAAAAAAATTGGGAAGCTCGAGGTTAGCACGATCAGTGAGGGTTGGCGAATGAGCGAAATGAGAGGTGAGTTGATGAGGGAGTTGGACGACCCGACGAGCTGGTGCCAAGTGCGCGGGGTTGACGTGTAGGCCACGACGGACTGTGGCGCACGGGCGAACCTGACGAGCGCATGCGAACTAAGCGGGGTGACAACTTCGTTGGTGGGTGCGAGACGACGGACTGTCCGCATCGGAGAGAGAGAGAGAGAGAGAGAGAGAGAGAGAGAGAGAGNTTTTTTTTTGTTTAATGTGGCCCGATGGACCACGGAACAGATATTAAACTGACGAGAACAGATACTACACTTGATCTTAGCCAAAAGGCCGAGTAAGGTGCTTTTTTTTAACCACCAGTACTTCCTAAAGTCGTGTTTGTAACAAGCCACGATTTTAGGAAACTTACGGGCCACCACAGGAGCGCCCAAATTCATCCAACTAGAAACGTTTCTCCGCAGCCGATAGCTGGGCCAAGTACTGGTGGTTTAAAAGGCTAAGGCCCAGATCTCACTGGCAAAGAGGATTGTAGTAAGTGTCTGAATAAGGACATGTTTGTGGACAGGTGCAAAAATTTGTGATTCTGCATCTCTGTGTGGAACACGTCCAGATTCAGACTCTTATTCCAACCCTCTTTGCCAGTGGGATCTGGCCCTAATTCTTTGAAGCCCAACCTGTCGAATCTGGACAGGACGGTCTTTCAGGCCTTTCAGCCCAGCCAGCCGGGCCGGTATCCCCCACCTGCTGTAGCAGGTATTGCACCTTCTGGTGGGTGCAGCTCCCGCATGTTCCCTCGGTGGAGGCTTGACCACGGATGTGGCTGCTACATGGTTCCCCGTAACACTATAATCACAATAAAAAAGGCCTGAAAAGTCGTCCTGTCCGGATTTGACAGGTAATTGAATTGGTTGGGCTTCAAAGAATTAACCTTAAAAAAAAAAAAAAAAAAAAGGAAGAAAAGATTGAGAGGTCACTATGCTTGCAGCAGTGGTAGGTAGATAGTGAAAAGTGAAATTAAGAGAAGAATGTAGCTTTAGTTTATAAAAAGGGAAAAAGATATCAGCACTCATGAGCAGTGTATCGCCCACCTGCTGTAGCAGGTATCGCACCTGCTGGTGGGTGCAGCTCCCACATCATCCCGCATGTTCCGTCATTGTAGGCTTGACCACGGATGTGGCTGCTATGGGCTCCCGGTAATACTATAATGACAATAAAAAAGGCCTGAAAGGCCATCCTGTACAGATTCGACAGGAAACTGAATTGGTTGCTAGGCTACCAGCCGGGCCGCCCGGCTCCCGGGTGGCCAGCCCATGCAAGGACCAAGGAAGGTCCCAGCCAAAAAAAAAAAAAAAAAAAA
This sequence comes from Chara braunii, assembly GCA_003427395.1. Lineage (NCBI taxonomy): Eukaryota > Viridiplantae > Streptophyta > Charophyceae > Charales > Characeae > Chara > Chara braunii. Next base: position 943,289 of record BFEA01000058.1, read on the forward strand.
AAAATTCAAAAACTCCAAAAAAAAAACTACGTTATGCTGTCTAGAAAAATAAACTGCACAACTTTTGCCTCAGGGTCACATCAAAATTCTTCATCAAATTTAAAATACAAAATAAGTTGTTCTTTTTTTTTTTTTTTTTTTTTTTTTGGCCCCGCCGGGCAAGTGACCCCGGGCCACTCTGGTAGCCTGGATTGGTTGGGCTTCAAAGAATTTGCCTTTTTTTTTTTTTTTATAAGCCCAGGTTGTTGTAGAGGTGGGATACTAGACGGAACACAGTAAAAAAGGAAAACAAGATAGAGAGGTAGCTATGCTTGCAGTCGTGGTAGGTAGACAGTGAAAAGTGAAATTGAGAGAAGATATGGTTTTGTTTATAAAAAAAAATAAAAAAAATAAAAAAAAAGAAGAAGAAGAAGAAGAAGATATGAGCAGCTAGGCTACCAGAGTGGCCCAGGACCACTTGCCCGCCCGGGCCAAAAACAATTAAAAAAATAAAATAATACAAAATATTTTTCAACCGTTTTTTTTTTTTTTTGGTAAAGAATTTCAATGTGACCCTTGATCTTTTGTTTTTTGTTTTTTTTTTAACCAAATCAGAGTCATGTTAGGGCCCAGTGCCCAAGGCAATATACACAAAGTAATGGGGTTCCAGATTCAGGGGCAGCTAGGTCTCCAATCCTTCTTCATAAGGTGGAGCCCCTCCTCAGATAGGAATAATCAGATAGGATAATCAGATAGGATATGGTTACTTTTCATACCATTGGAAACCCATATAGGATATGGTTAGTCTTTACAGGATGGTAGTTTTCTTTTGTGCCTTGGACATGTTGGTTTTCCTCCTTTTTCCTCCCATTTTAGTATTGAGGGGGCGGGGGTCTCGGTAGCTGGACGACTGTGGTTGGGGATGGGATTGGCAGGAAGTGCATCATTCATGTGAGGGACGCTGGGCCCGTTTCCTGGCTTGAACTGAAATTGGTTTATTTCCACAAAAAAAAAAAAAAAACGAAGAAGAAGAAGAAGAAGTTGTTCTGTTTATTTTTCTGCATAACAGAGTTTTTTCTCGGATTTTTTTTTTTTAATGTTTTTTGCTGGGCGTCTGGGACCTTCCTTGGTCCTTGCACGGCCGGGCCACCGGGGAAAACAGGGTGACCCGGGCGGCATGGCTAGTAGACTAGATGAGCAGTGTACAGCTGACCTGCTGTAGCAGGTATCACACCTGCTGGTGGGTGAAGCTCCCGCATGTTCCCTCGGTGGAGGCTTGGGCACGGATGTGGCTGCTACGTGGTTCCCCGTAATACTATAATGACCAGAAAAAAGGCCTGAAAGGCTGTCCTGTTCGGATTCGACAGGCAATTGAATTGGTTGGGCTTTAAAGAATCAGCCTGGCCGGTGAAATTGGGAGAGGTAGCTATGCTTTAGCAGTGGTAGGTGGATAATGAAAGGTGAAATTGAGAGAAGAATATAGCTTAGTGTTAAAAAAATAAAAATAAAAAAGAAGAAGAAGAAGAAGAAAAAGAAGAAGAAGCTGGCTTCTGATGCTACCGGCTGGCCCCTGGCCGGTATTGCCCACCTGCTGTAGCAGGTATCGCACCTGCTGGTGGATGAAGCTCCCCGATGTTCCCTCATTGGGGGCTTGACCACGTGTGTGGCTGCTACGGGGTTCCCCCTAATACTCTAATGACAATAAAAAAAAGCCTGAAAGGCCGTCCTGTCCAGATTGGACGGGTCATTGAATTGGTTGGGCTTCAAATAATTAGCCTTTTAAAAAAATGAAAAAAATGAAAAACGATAGAGAGGTAGCTGCGCTTGCAGTAGTGGTAGGTAGATAGTGAAAGGTGAAATTGAGAGAAGAATATAGCCTAGTTTGTGAAAAAGAAAGACAAAAAAAAAAAAAAAGATATGAAGAGGCTCGGTCCTGATGGTAGCGGCTGACCCCTGGCCGGTATTGCCCACCTGCTGTAGCAGGTATCGCACCTGCTCGTGGGTGCAGCTCCCACACGTTCCCTTGTTAGAGGCTTGACCACGGATTGGGCTGCTATGGGGCTATAATGACAATGGAAAAGGCCTGAAAGGCCGTCCCATCCAGATTTAACAGGTAATTGAATTGGTTGGGCGTCAAAGAACTACCTTAAAGTTCGTAAAAAATACCAAAAAAAAGGGGGGGAAAGATAGAGAGGTAGCTATGCTTGCAGTAGTGGGAGGTAGATAGTGAAAGGTGAAATTGAGAGAAGGCACCATTTGGCCATGGGACTGGAGGGCACTGCTAATGGGCCGATTGGCCACAGTGCCCAGACGACCCCCTGACAGGAAACCTCTTCCAGTTTGGCAGACGAACTATTCTCTGGGTGATTTGGTGGAGTAGATGCATACAAGAAATCGAGGGTGCATGGGTAGAGGAGGGGGAGGTAACAGAGGTGGTTAGGCAATTGATACAAGCAGAGATTACAAATCAATGGCAGGCAGCCAGACAGCGAATGAGCTTTGTGCACTCCAGAAAGGACATTGCTAAGATTATCACACGTTTCTGTGAAGAATGGCTGGGGGGAGATTCTGAAGGGGGGGATGGATGGCGGGCGTTTTCTGGTCAGGTGATAAGCCCCGCAGAGAGGGAGCGGAGGCAGGGGGAGAAACCCAGAGGAAGGGGAGGGGATAGGGATCTGTCGGGCGGGGGGTGTCGAAGAAGGCTGAGAGAGGGAGAGGGGGGGTTGGGGAGAAAGGGGGGAAGAGGGGGCTAAGGGGTAGGGTTGTTGGGTCCAGGTAGTGGATGTTCGATCCTCTTCAAGTGCGTCCGTGTTGTGTCCCGGCAACGGTGTGTGGAAGCAAACCAGTGGTCTGAGTCGCCAATGCTTTTCTTTTCTTTTTTTTTCTTTTCTTTTTTTTAACCCGAGAGAATGCTAGGGGTGCTGGTAAGAGTCAATACGAAATCCAGGAGAGTAGCCAATGTCTTCGGACTGCACAGGAGCTCCCCTGGCCCAATCAGGGATGCATGTGGATCAACACCAGTGGCCACTCCTGAATGGCCAGACCCATAAAACACCCACACAGGAATCTGCGCCGACCAAGGAGGGCTTGGGGGGAAAGGACTCATCGCAGGAAGGAACCTCCCCGCACACAGATCTGGTCATGGAGACAGCAGGTGGGGATGAAGGAGTTGGAAGTGTCAACGATGGCGAGGTTCTGACCAAAGAGGAAACAAAGACAGAAGGACCAAACCGGATCAGACCCCCGCAAGGGCCCGAGCGACAGACTCAGAAAAGACGAAGGACTCATGGGCGCAAAGGGTTAGGAACACAATTCAGGAAAAATCTCTCACTGTCAAGCGGGCCACACCAGGAGACTGCCAAGGAGAGACCGAGATGCTAAATATCCCGCAATCTGTCGTCGGCCAGGGTGTATTTCCTCACCCTGTTTCTCCTCCCCTCGGAAAATCAGGTGATTGACCAAGGAGGGAGGAAAACCATGGTGAAGACATACCCCGCAGACAAGTTGGAGTCAAGAGATAAGGCATATATTAAGCACACAAGTAACTGGATGTTCCATGGGGAGGTCGCGCAGAAATCAGTCAACGACAAGATAAGATGGATCTGTAAACAACTGGAAGGATTGAAAGGAAGCGCAGAGGCGGTGCAGGAGTTCTTCTTAATCCAACCCCTCTCCTCAAATGTCTTCACAGTACTCAGCCTCTTCACCCAGGATAAGCAAACGATGGACGCATGGAGGAAAATCAGGTGGGAAAGATCGGACGTACGCATATACCCATGGCAACCAAAGAAGCTGACCCCGGAGGAAAAAAGAGAACAACTCATGAAGGACTTCTTCTGGGTGGAGCTGAGGCACATCCCGGTGGAGGTACAGGCCGCTTTCGTCTACGACCTAGGTCAAACATATAAGATCGTAGATTTCATCGAACCCCTCCCCTCCTACGTGGCTAAGAGAGACGACTACATGATGCTGGCCTTGGACTTCCCCAAAGACCAGCCCTTCTCAATGGACAACATCATCCCTTTCAGGATGGGGGGGGAAACCTACCAAATCCACACCGCGCACAAGTTTAGGCCCTGGTGCTTCAAGTGCAGGGCATATGGGCACTTGAGCACGGAATCGGCCTACCCTCGACACCCCAATAAAAGGAGCCCAGCAGCGGGCCGCCTCCAGCGGGACCAACACAGACCCAACAGGTGGCACACAGTGGACTCGGGTCACGAGGGGTGGGTTTACCTTGAAGACCGGGACTCCAAAGGCCAGATGAAAGGATGGGTGTGGGAAGGCAGAGGCGACATATGCTGGGCCACCAGATCGCCCAATGACTGGGCCCCACCTTCTCCGAAGAAGCCGAAGAGGACAGAAAAGGCCCCCGCCCCCGCGCAAGACCCGGTGGCAAAGCCTCCACAACAGGGGCGGCTCCCTTCCACCCCAGAAAAAACAAACAGCCCGGCGCCTCATCCAATAACGAGTTACAACCAAAACCGGGCCACGGTCCTTCGGATGTAGGATACCTGCCTGCAGATGTCCATCCGACAGAACGACCCACAGGCGTGAGTGAGCAGCTGGAATGGAGGCCCAGGGCTAAGGACACAGAGGAGCCACGCTCGCTGCAGGCTGCGGAAGACCCTGGTCCGCCAAAAACCGCATCTGTCGCCCCAGCGCCCCCGGAAGGGGGACAAGGAAAACGCAGTGAAACCACAACAGACACCCACAAGAAAAAGGACTGCTTCGAGGACGCCTTCGGACCCGCGCCAATGGACGTGGAGCCATTTCCCGAGGCCCCTTCTCCCCCTCCCCCCCCACCAGCTCCTCCGGACGTAGAGATGACGGACGTCCACGCACAACAGGAGAACAGATCGCCGGAGCTTGGTTTGCAGGCGGTGGCGGATTGGCTGATGGATAGCCTCCACGCCAAATACAAACAGGGCAATGACGATTTCTGGGACGGCATGTACAGGGCGCTGATCCCAATGCTGGAAAGTAGTGACAGCCTTCAAAAAGCACTGCTGCAGGGCCTCCCTGCGGGAGCAGACTGGCAGATCATATGCCAGAAACTACTCTGCATCGTCCTTAACCGCTTCCAACCCCCACCTGCAGAGCACGTACCGGGGCCTCAACAGGAAGATCATAACCAACCCCAACCCCCGTCAGCACAGCAAGGAGTAAGGCCGGAACAAGAAGCCAAGGAAGAGCTGGTCAACACGAGGCAGGAACCCCTCCCTTCGGACGAACGAGGGTGCATATTTCAAGAGGGGGGGACAAGGCACCAGGAAACGATACAAGGGAGGACACTCGAAGACGATCCAAAGGGCGTGCTACAGGGGGAAGAAGTGGCAACGGTAGAGGGCGCGCACCCACAGGCGCCCCGGGCAGACATGCAATCGACACAGGGACGGGCAACCACGGATCAGGCTGAGTCGAGTGCCTCGGAGGGCCTGTGTCTAGCACTGCCAGCCTGGACAAAGGCCCCCAACCAGAACCCCCCAACTCATGTCCCCTGTCCCTGCCCCTCCCCCAAACCCCCAGAGGACGAACTCACCAGCAAGAGACAAAAAATGGTCCATCTTCTGGAAAAATCGCCCTCTGACAGACCGCCTTCGAATAAAGGCGTCGTGTCTTTGTCGGTAAGGAAAAAAGCAGGGGGCTGGGAACTCGGTCTGACAGCTCCCCCAGGAGCAACACACGGCGAGGTCACTATGAGGGGGCGCTCCAGCAAGAGACAAAAAATGGTCCATCTTCTGGAAAAATCACCCCCTGACGGACCACCTTCGAATAAAGGCATCGTTTTTTTGCCGGTAAGGAAAAAAGCAGGGGGCTGGGAACTCGGTCTGACAGCTCCCCCAGGAGCAACACACGGCGAGGTCACTATGAGGGGGCGCTCCTCCTACTTTCTCTCCCTCACGTCTTGGGCAGAGGTTCTGACATGGAGGAAAGCGGAAATAACGCAGCTCGTGCAAGATCAGCTTCCAGAGGAAGCCACCGCAGCCCTCGTCATAGTATACGGCCAACACAGGCTAGCGTCCAAGGACATCTTCTTGCTATACAACCACAAACCCTCAGAGGGTCTGCTTGGTTTGACCATGACGCCCTCATGAAGCAACTTCTAAAAGTTAAAGCAGGGGATCTGTGGTCGGCCACAGAGATCACCTCCTTCGTGGTGAAGCTACTCAGAAACGGTACCCTGCAAAATGGCAGTACGCTGGACACTGAGACGTGACTTCCAAAGTAAAAAAAAAAAAAAAAAAAACACTATAATGAGAAAGGAAGCCCAGCACAATGATGAATACAGTGGAAGCACTATCCGGCAGAGACAAGGCCTGGAACGTCTGCAAACGACAAGCCGATATTGACCTGCGCTCGCTAAACGTTAATGGACTGGCCTCAACGAAGCAGTCCAATAGACAAGCAATCGTGGACCAACTTCAAGGGGTGCATGGCAGAAAATGGCCGGATGTAGTGTGCTTACAGGAAACCCACCTCAGGGACATCCCAGACCACAACCACATACACAAAATGGTTTGGCCCCACCAAGCTTTCAGGGTCCACGCCCTCAGGCCGGGGAGCGCAGGAGTCGCCATATGGCTCCCCCCTGACTCGCGGGTGGACATGCTGAAGTGGGCGGCGGATCAGGAGGAAGGCAGGTGAGTGTACTTATTGGCCATGTTGGAGATTGAAGTGGTATGTATATTGAATATATACGCACCCAACGATCCTGCTCAGCGCCAGCACTTCTTAGGGTCCCTAAACGCAAAACTCCCAGCGGGCATCCCGGTGATCCTTGCAGGCGATTTTAACGCGGCCCCTGATCGGATTTTGGACAGATGAAAAATCGCCACACTGTGTCCCGCATACATACAAAATGATGAAAGAATCATCGTGGAACTTACACAATCCCTCAATTTCTTCGACACCTTTAGAAGACTGTTCTCGGCCAACTGTAGATTCACATGCTTTCGAAAGAGTGGCACAGAAAAATCAACAAGGTTCCGAATCGATTTAATCCTGATTTAAGAAGAAATACAAGGAGCCCTTCAATTAGCAGAGATCTTCCCGCGTAGCCCGTTCCCGGGTCTGGATCATGCAATGTGCGCCGTTATCCTTTCGTTCCGGAAGAAACCGGACCAGGGCAGGGGCTTTTACAAACTCAACACCTCACTCCTACCCATTGACCGCTTCCAAGCATACCTCAAAGATGTCTGGTCCTTCTGGCGGGAACAGAAGGACCGGATCGACGACCAAATCGTGTGGTTCAACAACGGTCTGGCATTCCTGGGCCGCAAGTGCAACGAATACTCAAAACTCCTGGCAAGCAAACGTCACGCCGAGGAGGTGAACCTGCAACACCAATTGCAACAGTTGCAACAACAGGAGGAAGACTTAGCAAGCACAACACGCACAACACACCAAACTGAATTGATCAATAACATCCAAAACCTAGAAGCCCGCTTGCAAGGACACATGGAGAACCGATGGCAGGGCGCGAATCCGGGAGAAACTCTCAAGGCTCACCACGGAAGGAGCAATAGATGCACGGTTTTTCGCGATGGCCAGGGCGGATGCGGGGAGATCAGTGGTCGAGGCCCTGGAAGACCCTAGATGCAACCAAGCCCCCCTGCACACTTCAACGGCAGCCTGCACCAGAATAGCGAGGGACTTTTACCAGGACCTCTTTACCTCCGAATGCGGCAACACACCAAACGCACACCGACTGCAAGAAATAGAGGTTTTTCTCCGCCCGTTGGACAAAACCCTGACCGAACATCAAAGACAAACCTTGGAAGAACCTTTATCCAAAGAAGAAATATGGATAGCATTACAGCAAATGGACGACGAAAAGACTCCCGGAATAGATGGCCTGCCCAAAGAATTATGGGCAGTAATGTGGCCATTCATCGCTCAAGACCTCATGGACTTCTTCCGGGCAGTTTGGGCTTCGGGCCAGACTGGGGAATTTGTCAGTCAGGGGGTCCTTACGCTCCTATACAAGAAAGGGGAAAGGACCAACATTAGAAATTACAGACCCATTACCCTTCTTACTGTCGTCTACAAGCTGTTGGCAAAAGCCCTTGCCAACCGAATGACATCAGTTATGCCCATCATTATACACCCGGACCAAACCGGCTTCATCCAAGGGAGGAACATCCAGGACAACGTTCTCCTGGTCAACGAAATAATTAAGTTATCAAGGCAGTCGAGAAACAATGCAGCAATTATCTTCATCGACTTTGAAAAAGCATATGATCACGTGGACTGACTGTTTCTTGACAAATGCCTGGAGAAACTCAACTTCGGATTGAACTTCAGGCGTTGGGTGAGGATCCTTCACACGAATGCAACGACTAGGGTCACGGTGAACGGTAACCTGGCCCCGCCCTTTAAGCTTTAACGGTCAGTAAGGCAAGGCAACCCCCTGGCCCCATACTTATTTGTCATTGTGATGGCGGCGCTGGCAGCCAACCTAAGGAGGCACGGGAGCATTAAAAGAATACAAATATCGTCAATACCACAGGAGGCAATTCCGGTCTGCTCTTTGTTCGCAGACGACCTCACTGTTATGACAAATGCCTCCCACGAAGTAATGGCTGAAGTCCAACACATGATGGACCGCTTCTGCAGGTTGGCAGACATGCGGGTCAACTGGGGCAACAAAACCCGAAGTTGGTGGATACACCACCAGGGGGTGAGACCCCCAGAAGAACCCAGAATTAAATGGTTACCAAAGGAAGCCCCAATCAGGGTGTTGGGGGTGCTCATGTCAGCAGAAGAAAGACCCGCCACTAATAATGAATGGATCTCGGGCCCGCCTCGAGAAAAGATGACACAATGGAAGAACAAACACACCTCACTGATAGGGCGCGCGCTAATAATTAATAATGTGATTCTTGCCTCCCTGTGGTACAAGAAGTCTGCCATCTGGGCCTTAGATAAGGGCACCCTGCGCCCCCTGCAGCAACAGGTCGCAGCCTTCCTGTGGAGGGGAGACCACGAGGAGCATAACGCGATCAGCAGAGTAGCTTGGCGTTCTTTAATTCAACCTAAAGCAAGCGGAGGCCTGGGCATATTAGATCCAGCGTTGCAAACGAAGGCACTAGCGCTGCAGTGGCTAAAACGGCTGTTTTTCGGTCAAGACACCCCATGGAAAGGGCTAGCCCTAGAACAGATCGCCCGCCTTGCACCGCAGACAGGGGAAGGGAAAGACCCGTTGATGTGGCTGGAAAATAGGGGATGGCCCATCCCCAAAAGGACCGTGCAACAACAGCACTGTCATTCCCCTCCCACTCCAGCTAGACAAGCAGCAAGGGCTGACCTGCGCAACGACCCGTTCTGGCCGGACCTCCTAAAAACGTGGAGAAGTCTGCCCCTGCCGGATAAGACCCCACCAGAGAGATGGAAAGAGGTGGTACGGCAACCGCTCTTTGGGAATATATGGATAACTGATCCAAGAGGGCAAACCCTCCATTGCATGGACACCTCATGGCTTGGTTGGGTAAGGCGGGGGGTAACTAGGATAGGAGATATATGGGACAAGGATCAAAGAAACTGGATCGACCCGGTTAAGCTGAGAGAGGGACTGCGCTACTGTCATCGGCCGGAGGACGCTTTGGACACCTTAGCTGACATGATCCCCTTGGCCTGGTGGAGAATCTTAAGGAAAGGCCCGACCCTCCAGAAATCAGACAGGGTGGCGGTGAGGGATCGCCCAAGCCTGGTGGGCAACATAGTGCACTGTGATCCAGACGGATCGGTAAGGGTCGACCTCATCCAAATAGGATGGAACAACATTCTCCAAAGAACTCCCCCAAAAGAGACAATTCTGTGCCAGAAAGAAGACCTCTTCAGAATCAGAGTTCTCCAAGAAAACGGACAAAGCACCGCCTACTGCCCCCAAACCCCAATCCACCAGCTCGCCCTGGACCCCTTGGAATGGACATGGACAACAGCTGCAGGGAAGGGCAGAAAGGTCACAAGATCGTTTTACGGCCTCACAGTTAAATCGACCTATAGACTCCTTAGGCCGAGAATAAACCTTCGGGATCGGGTGGAGGCACGCTGAATGGACCACCTGAATATCGACAAGAATAAACTTAGGGGAATAAAATGGTTCAGGCTGGTCAAGGAAAACCAGCAAAATTTGCCTCACTGCAATGGCAGATAGAACACCGCTGCCTGCCGACAAACGATTGGATAATAGACAGGACGAACCTGGAACAGTGGGGGCAAGCCGTCCCCTGGTGTAGGTTTTGCACCGACGCGTTCCCTTCCAAGAAGATACCTGAAACAATAGAACACATCTTTCTCCAATGCCCAGGAGCTGTGTGGTTGTGGAGATGGTGGGATAGAATCTGGGACCAACTAGAGACCCAGATCCGATGGCCTTGGGGTTGGAAGGCCTTGCTGTGCGAAGTCCTTCCCACTTACGAAATGGAAAGAGCTAGGCTGGATGGCCCGGAGTTCACGGAAAGTATTCTACAGCAGATCCAAACTGAAATAAGAGAACAATGGGAAAGAGTCAAGTCACGAATCCAGCTACTACACTCACCCAAAGACATTTTACAGAAAATCAAGGAGTTCAGCCTGAGCTGGCTTGGTGGGGAAAAGGGGGGGAGGATCGGGAAAGTTGAATGGAATGGGGGACAAGGTGACCGAGGGGAGGGACAAGGGGGGGAAGGCATGGCGAGGGACTACCGGCTCCTGTTTCATGAGTGGACCAAGATTGATCCCGCAATTCCCTTGAGACCCGCCCTCGAYTTCCCCGACCCCTTCCCCCCTCCCTCCAACTGTGTGGTAGGTCTGGATTGGTATGGGAGAGAGTGAGAAACCAGCTTTACTGTCGCAGATTCCTGGCGCCCGCTTCAGGGTGAAGAGGTTTCCCCCTCCCCTCAGAAGAAGTCTGTCTAGCCAATCCTTTGGAGAACAAACCTGCACAGTCAATCCTCTGGGATCCAGAGCAATCAATGCTGGCAGGCTTCTCCTTTGTTCTGCTTATATTCATCATTACTGTATATGGGACGCTGGACCCGCTTTCCAGCAGATGCTGCTCCCCACCAATAGATGGAGCCTCTCCCCGGATGCTAGTGGTGCCTGCTCGTATCAGCACCACTAACATTCCAGGGGGCGTTTTTTCTCAAAAAAATATAATAACAATAAAATTGTTTAATTAGCGTATTAGGATTAATGAGTAATTAGGAGATACTAAGTTTAGTAGTGCTAGATTCGAATTTTTTTCTGAATTGCATCTGCTTTCAAATAAGTAGTTAGTGGCAGCTAGGGTTTGAGCAACGTTGCCTGATTTCTTGGCTGCAGTCGGGGATGGGATTGGTCGGGAGTTCTTTTCCCAGCCCTGTATGGCTGCGGTTTATATGTAAGGGACGCCAGACCCGTTTTCCGGCATATAATGGAATGGTGTCTTCTTCCTTTGAAAAAAAAAAAAAAAAAAAATCAGAGAAAAAAAGAAAAGAAATTATTTACCACATTTAACTAGGCTACCGCCTGGGCCGGCCGGGTCACCCTCTTTTCCTGGGCGGCCCGGCCATGCAAGGACCAGGGGAGGTCCCATCAAAAAAAAAAAAAAAAAAAAAAAAAAAAAAAAAAAAAAAAAAAAAAAAAAAAAATCCAAAAAATCCAAAAAAAAACTATGTTATGAAGAAAACTAAATTCTTTACCAAATTTAAAATAAAATTTTAAAATTTTAAATTAAAAAATCTTTTTTTTTTAATTTATTTATTTATTATTTATTTCTTGTAATTTTTTATTTTTTTTTAATAATAACCGGGAAGCGGGCCCGGCGTCCCTTACATGAAATCAGCGGTCAAATGGGCTAAGCAAGGCACTCCCGGCCAAACCTATCCCGACCGCTGGCCAAAACTCAATCAGCACATCCTATCCTATCTCAAGCACAACCCCAAAACGAAACTCACAACCCCGTAATTCAAAAAAACAAATAGTACTAAACCTCGTCCACAAGCCATCAAACTTCAATCGTAATACCACTAACCTTCAAACCAACTAATTGGATTACCATCCCCCAATACCTAATTAGTATCTACTAATTGCTCACAATCACAACTGGTTTTAGAAACACCATCTCTGTTTTCGTTTTCCAATATTCCAATTAGTATCCCACAACCAGTCGACCACCACCAGCAATTCGAAGCACCAACTGCTATCTCTACACCGATGAACACTCCCAACCTTAAGACAAAAGAACAACACAGCACAAACTATAAGAAAACGGTCAAACGACACCAAACCCTAGCTATCACGCGAACACCGATTAATACTCCCATCCTCAAAACAGAAAGAACAGCACAACACAAGCAACCATAAAAGGTAACAAAAATTGACATCAAACCCTAGATACCAACCGCAATATAAGCCAGTAAGATTGCAATCAACATTCTATCGAAAAATTCACGGACAATGCCCTGAGTCCCATCACGCCCGAAGTAGGAACATCAGCAACCATGGACAACCCTGATCGCGGCTTGAAGCCCGTTGTCATCGACAGTGGGCGATACCGGTTTCAGTATGAAGTCTGTTGTCTTTCTCCCGGAAGTCGGCGTTTGATAGATGTACTCGTGTCCCCATCTCCAGCTTCTCGCCCAGAAAAGTTGCAACTGCACCGGCAGGTCAACCGTGTTCCGTATCTATAATCAGAGGGCAAAGCCCCTGATCAGGTGATAATACAGATATGCACGACGCGCAGATCCTGCCCGCTGACCGACCCCACATCTCCCCCTTCCTTCCTCGGTCAAACAAGGATCACCGACTGTCGTCGGCCAAGACCAGTCATGGCAGGTGCATGGTTATGCCCCCTCGAAGCGGTGTCCACCTCAGCGCCCACACGCTCTATCGCCTCTCCGCTCCCACCATTCCCAACAGCAAGCTCTGGCTAGGCGCAGCCAATTTCACTACCCCTGTGCGATCCCCCGCTGCCTGTGCGTCGCAGTGACGGTGCGTTAGCGCAGCGTTACCGCTTTTTTTTCTTTTTTTTTTTTTTCGTTTTTGGCCCGGCTGGGCAAGTGGACCCAGGCCACTCTGGTAGCCTAGACATTTAAAATAAAAATTAAATTATTTTTTATTTTGATTTATTTATTTGTTTATTTTTTTGGAAAACCATTCGGGCTGCTCCATCTATTGGTGGGGAGCGTCACCTGCTGGAAACCGGGTCCAGCATCCCTTAGAAACAGATTTACAATCTCTGGGGCCATGGACATTGCGTTTTTACCTTGGGGTTGACTGATCCCTAAGGGCTGCACATGGATTTTTATTTTTTTCGCCCCGCCGGGCAAGTGGTCCTGGGCCACTCTGGTAGACTACGTAGTCTTAAACCACCAGTACTTGGCCCAGCTATTGGCCGCGGAAAAAAATAGAGTAGAAACGTTTCAAGTCGGATGAATTTGGGCGCTCCTGTAGTAGCCCGTACGTTTCCTAAAATAGTGGCGCGTTAATGGGCACGACTCTAGGAAGTACTGGTGGTTTAACCCCTTTTTTAGGTTAACTTCTCTTCAAATTGTTAATCGGCTAGCTATGCGAGATAGATCTGGTGTCCCAAAAAAAAAAAAAAAAAAAAAAGATAGATATGGCGGGCAGTGGCGGCCAAGTTATGGCTGACGAGGCTAATTACTGCTTCATGGGACTTAGCTTGTTTACCAAGCAGGCCTGTTGGCCTGTTAAGCCAGTAAGGCCGGGTTTCTTCAAATGCGCTTCTGTTTGTTCTCTTGCCTAAGGATCTCGCGGCATCTTTTACATTTTCTACACTTTACATTTTCTGCATTTGTTCCCTTTCGGATGGTGTTGGGGACATCGACTTTTGGCGGGCATTTTTTAAATACTTTTCTTCGCTTTCTTGGGGGGGCACCTCCTCCCTTTTCCGGCCACGTTCGTTGGAGTTTTGCTTCGGTCCGGTTGGGATAATAGGGTGTACACCTTTGCCTCAGTACCTGTGCGCTTTTTCGTGCATAATTCATGTCGCGACTACCTTGCGGTACCTGCTTCCTGGGGCTTGCTACATCTGTCGCCAAAAAGCGGTCCGTGGGACACATATTGGTGCTTCAGGCTTCCAGACAGGCGGGAATAGAGGTGTACACTCAGTATATGTAGGACCCTCGCGGGTTGATTCTCCTTTCATCTTGTCCGAGGATGTGCGCATACGGTTGATACGTGTGCTGTGCCGCCGCCTGCGGCATCACTTCGGACGAGTGCTTCATCGCTGGTCCTTTGATACCACGGGTGGGGTTGAACAGCTTGGCATGCCCGTTGGATGTGGCAGATCTGTGTTATGAACCTGGTTGCTTGTTGTCAAATGACCAATACTCACACACATAGACTTCCAGGTATGCCCATACATACACAGAAGGAATGGGAGAGGATGGGAGAATCACACCGCACAGAGAGAGAGAAACACAGCAGAAGACTTGACCATGTGATATGACAGAAAGCACTGACAGTGCAAATCGCTCCACAGAGTCCTCACAACCAGTCACAAAGGAAAGCCGAGTAGATCACATACGAAAAACAATGAAGCAAAGATAGTTCACACCCAGTATCAACTCTGTTTATTACACTCAGAGTCTCGAATTGTCAGGATAACCCCAGAACTATGGTGCGCTGCTCAGAATTGAGCAGCGCTTCACTCCCCAACCCTGAGTAACCGCTAACTACACCCCTGAGTCCCTGAAACACCAAGCGCCACCCAGATACTGCCTCCAGAGGGAAGCGCCACCCTGAAACAGGCCTCTGAGGCCAAGCGCCACTCAGAGGATGAAGAAGAAGACCAGCGCCACAGTGCCTGATGATAATGAAGTGCCGGTTGACTTCCCGGGTGGAAGTCTGAAGCAGCCGCACCTCTCCTGACAAGATGATCTCTGAGGAAGAAGCTGCAGCTATGGCTGCAGTGCCGCATACCTTGTAACCCTACTCCGGAGGAGGGTCGCCTCCAGCAGACCTCACGTAGCCCAGACCTCTGAACAGCCCCACCTGCTGTCAGAGTACAGTGTCAGTCCCAGCTATGGCTGACACTCCGCAGGTCCGG
>BFEA01000058.1:985309-999016 GCA_003427395.1 Chara braunii
ACATGCGCCCACTCAAAACTCAGAGATATGGCTTTCAGATACGAGTTCACTCTCAATTGGATATGGCAACTTCAGCGCCCAAACATCTCACTGTTCACATACACTGSATCACCCTGGATATCCCACACGCATCACTCTAACACTCGAACACACACACACACTCACTACTAACTACAGCTATGGCAGCTATCGCTGCATCTAACCTATCGCTAGACTAATTCCCTCTCTCTTGCCCACTGCGTCCTCCGGGCTCATCTGCAGACCTCGTTGCACAAGTCGCTGYGGCAGCGCTTCCGCATGGCTCACGCAGGAATGAAAATGAATGGCTGGGCGCTGCCTCTTGATTTATACTTCAGAAACTCGTTGGTCTGCCCTTTGCCATCGGCCCATGGTGCTTACAGTCCCCCTGTGGYACTTGCTGGACCGGACTGGGACTGACTGTGGACTCACCRCCATCCTACYGACGTTGTACTGCTGTTGCACTGCGGTTTAGTCCACCACTTGCCTCGCCACTTGACCACTTGCCCACTTGCCTATCTTCTAGAAGGTCTACAGCTAAGCTTCCAGAACTCACTAAGACTCCTACGCTATAGACCTACAGATCGAACCCCTGCTGCCTATGGACCTACGACAGGCCTACCAACTGCCTATGAATACACAGGTCACAGGTTCAATTCTCGGGGTCTACACAGATACTGTACATGGGTAGGGTGAGGTCTAGGGATCGAACCCTGGGTATGAAAACCGTTTCAACAGTGGAAACGATGGCTTTTTCCACTTGGCCCCAATCAATTTCATTGATGTTGGCGTATTTATTGACTGCCTGTTCAATTTGTTGTTCGGCCAATAATGCGCCTGCGTATTTTTTCCCAGTGTAAGGGTGGTATGAGTTCAGTGATGGAGATGCCTGTTGGAGACAGTGAGTTTCAGAGTATCCAATCAGTGAGCTCTTTCAGTTGTGCTCTTACCACCTTATCATGGATTGTGTCAAGATTCGCTCGTTTCTCCTGGGATGGAACTGTTCTTATCCCTGCCCATTTGTTGGTCATTTCCTCGTCCCAGGTCTCTGGACTCCTTTCCCGGTCATTCCCGTCAGGCCCCTCCCCCTGTGGGGCCGTTCCCATTTCGGGATCCAGTGCAGGGTGGATCTCGGCATCCTTGACCAGTTCTGTGTCGAGGCTGGTGGCCTGTGGTCCGCTAGCCTGTGGAGCAGATTCCATTTCAAGGTCGATGGGTTTATGCCTTCTTCTGGAATGGACGGCGGTACCCCGGGCTGTGGCACCCATGTCGGCTGTTGCCGTAGTTGCAGCAGCAGCTTGTGTTGTTGCACTGCCCTTTGTTCTAATTGTTCCAAGATCAGCTGCTGCTTTTGCCTGTAGAGATGCTGCTGCTGTCGCAGCCAGTTTTGAGCTTCCTGGTATTGTTGCCACTGTCGCAAGCGGGTGAGTTATTCCGCCCTGCATTGCTGCTCTTGCTGTTCTCCCCTTATCAGCATTTTCTGCACCTGCTGCCAGTGTTGCCGTTCCCGTTGTAGTTGTTGTTGGTCCCCGGTTTCAATCCGTCCCATTGCTTCCCTTTGCTGTTGAACATGGTGTTGAGCCTGTTTCAGGTGCTGTCGCAGGCCTGTATGCGGCTGTTCCTCGATCAGAGGACGCAGTACAGGATGCGCTGGTCTGCTGTCAAGGGGACCTCTTGCCCCACGTCAGAGGCGAGCCATTGCTCATCATTCTGTGGGTATAACGCATGGTCTGGTTCCGTTTCAGACCCTGATTCTGACTGCAGATCACGTATGAAGACGTCCATCTCAGGAAACTGCAACCTGTGTGTGTTTGTCTAAGCAATGGCCTCCAGCAACTCTTCCTTAAAAAGAAACAACCCAAACAGATGCTAGGGATGCTGGTACGAGCAGGCACCACTAGCACTATCGGGGAGGCTCCATCTATTGGTGGGGAGCAGCACCTACTGGAAAGCGGGTCCAGCGTCCCTGAACATTGTGGTTGACTGTATGAATGGACATGAGCATGCTAGTGGTGTCTGCTCTTATCAGCACCCCTAGCATTTGCTCGGGTTGTTTAAAATAAAATTAAATTAAATTAAAAAATAAAAAATAAGAAAAAAGTGAATGTAGTTGCATCTGATAGGATAAACCCTAAACCCTAGTGGATGTCCTTCTTCATATTGCCCGGGGTGCAGTCTTGTGCAGTGCTGTGACAGTGTGAAGTGTATTGTGTAAGCGTGGAGCTGATGTGGGGTGGCTTCTGCCATCGCTTCTTCCCTCCCTCCCGAAACCCATAAACAATGATAACGTACAGAATGGAGTTGAAATTGAGAAATGTGGTTGCTATTTCTGCCTGAGCATTTATCTCCACTATGTCTACCAGGACCAAGATCCTGACTTCGTGAATTTGTATACAGACTGTGCCTGTTTCCCCTTCCGCCCTGCTTAACTGGCCTGCTCTCGGATATCCTTGGCCGGCAATCGAGATGAAAGGTCGAGGTTGCAGAGACAGAAGGGGCAATGCCGGGAGGGTGGGGGAGGTGGAGAGAGAGGAGGGAGGAGGGAGAGTTATTGGGGGGTGATCAGGCAGGTCGTGGGAGTGAGCGAGGGGGGGAGAGGAGATAGAAGGGAGAAGGCAGGGCTGGCAGGGAGGGGGCGGGCTGCTGCTGAGGGGGTTGCAGACGGGAGTGAGGTGGACGGGGTGTTGGGCACAGTCCTCTGATGAAATGAGAATGAGTTTGTGGGTTGGTATACCACCTGAAAGTGGTGCCTTGGCAGCCATTCCCACTGCCTCTCCGTAGACATCCAAGGCTGCCACTTAAGAGAGAGGGCGTTGTCAGGGGTGCACAGTTTCCCATCGCTGTCCGTCCAGGTGGCTTTGAAGGCATCCACTATGTGTCGTTTTTTAGCCGCATCTGGTTCTTTCCGTAGCTCAGATTGCAGTTGTCTCCAGGCCTCCTGGGTATTGGCTGTGATAGCATTTATGATTGTTGTCCGTGCTTGCATAAAACCAAAGTGATGTTGTTTCCTTTCGTATGCGCAGCGCATCCTCCAGGCAGCCATTAGTACCGTTAGTCTGGAGTACGTGAACAGGTCCATCATAAAAGATGTCCAGTCTGTTCCGCTCTCTGGGGGACCTCCCAGCAGAAGAGTACGAACGTCCCATGGCAGCTGTTCCCCGGTGAGATAGTGCCAGGCGGCGTCCCACCAGCTCCAGATCTGTGTCACCATTGGGCAGTATAATACACTGTGTTCCAATGTAGCTCTTTTCTGTGGCGTGGAGTTGGTGGAGTACATGCACAACGGGGAGAGTTGTCCTTTTGCCTCTAAGTCGGTTTTTGTTGTTAGCCAATCCAGAGTAGGTAGGCATCTATGTATGATCTGCCATTGCAGAGCTCTGTGATTAGTCAGCTTGATGTGCGAGAAGGAGGTCCATATGAAGTGCTGGAAGTCCCGCGTTTCCAGGTGGGAGTCTCTTTCCCAACGATGGATGATTTGTTGTGTCACTTGTACTCGTTTCCGGGCTATCCGATAGCCGTTCTTAACAGTGTATTGCCACAAGGCCATTGTTTGAGACTCGCCTCATGACCATTTCCACTCTGCACGGTCGAATGGTAGGTCGCTAAGGAAGATGGACGGCTCGTAGAGATAGAGTCCATCCTTTGAGTTCCCTAATACTCTAATTCGAGTTAGCTCGGATGCCGGACTTTGTATGTCCAGGTCTTCATGTCTATGTATTTCAGACCAGCGTTCCCCGAGCAAAGTCGGGCAGTGGGTGTGTACTATTGTGTTCCCATTGTTATTGCTCTGCACCTCATACACCGTCATGGGGATGGGCATAGAATGTGTGAGTACCACCCAGTCTTTTGGTTGTATCGTCGGTCCCATTTTGAGGGCTTGAATCCAGGCCAAAGGGATGGCTTCTTGTAGCTCCGTCATGCCAGAGGCCATATTTTTTAAGGGGCCTGAAAGGCTCTTCAACGAGTGCTAAGATTTCCAGTTCCTTGTCTGACCATCCCAGAGGTGGCCCATTGTGTACACCCCTTTTTTGACCCTCTGCCTCCATTTGGAGGTCCCTTAAAGGGAGGAAGGGGTTGTCTGTTTCGTTCGTGATGTTCGGGTGTCCGAAAAGTGGTTGGCGACCTACTTCTTCCCATCTAAGCGTCTTGGGGGTGCGGTGCGACCTTCTTTCTCTCCGTAGTTTAACCATTGCTGGCCAGAAAGGGTCAAGTTGAAGGTCATGTTTTGCCCTTCCTTCCGGTGAGTGGTCATCCTCCCTTCTTGAACCCCCTAGCAAGGACCAGCTCCTATTGGTTAACCATTGCAATAGGTGAACTGGACGGAGGGGATGAGAGGGCGGTGCAATGCAGTGCAGGTGGATGCAGGCGTATGGGGCCCATGGGATGTTGTTCCCCAAAAGAAGGCGGATTAAGAATTTGAAAAGCAGCGCCTTGATTTATTCTTCTAGGTTAATTATTCCTAGACCGCCCTGTGTTCTGGGTTGCACAATGATGTCCCACGCCACCCTTTTCACGGACTTGGTGTGATTGTGGTTATTCTTCCAGAGGTACGCCGTTGCGACCTGTTTCAGCTTGGTTAACTGTTTCCTGTTGAGCTGCCAGAACGCCACCTTGTACCATATTGATGCAAAGATGGCGTTATTAATCGCTAGCACTCTGCCTACCAGAGAGGTTGGTTTGCCATCCCAATCACAGAGCTTTCTGATTGCCAGGTCCACAAGTGAATCACCGTGGTCTGGTGGTGGGCCCATCGCTGTGATATTTACACCTTGCACCTTTATTGCTGATTTTTTACTTCTCCAAGCCACTTGAGGATCAGCCGGCGGGGGCCCTCCCTCGGGGTCCAACCACTGACCTTCCGTTTTTGTTTCCAAGTTAACTTTCATATCCGTTGCGATTTTAAAAAGGTGGACTGTATGAGCCACCGCACGAAAGTTTTCTTGGTCTGCTCTGAACAGGACTGTGAGATCATCAGCAAAGATTGAGGTAACAGGAACCAGGTGTTCAGGTATTTCCGGCACTCGAATTTTATGGATGTGAAGGTTGCTTCTGATCATGGCCGCAAGTGCTTCCATAACCAGCACAAATAACATTGGTGCGATGGGGTCACCTTGTCTCACCGAGCGTTGAAGAGGGAAGCAAGATGACCATTAATGGTGATATTCGTAGTGACTTTTCTGTTGAAGGTGTTGACCCATTTGCAGAAAAGTGGGTCAAAGTTCGTTCTAACTAAAAACATGTCGAGGAAGTCCCAATCCACGTGATCAGCCTTTTCAAAGTCGATGAACAATATAGCTGCTTCCACTTTCTATTGTCTTACGTAGCGGATAGTTTCAAGGGGACCTCTTGGCCCACGTCAGAGGTGAGTCATTGTTCATCATTCTATGGGTATAACGCATGGTCTGGTTCCGTTTCAGACCCGGGTTCTGACTGCAGATCACGTATGAAGACATCCATCTCAGGAAGCTGCCACCTGTCCAGCAACTCTTCCTCGGCCTGCGTTTGATCCATCAGAATCTGTTGGTATGCTGGTGTGTCGTACTCTCTGTAATGTGTTTCCCCAGGTTGTGTGTGCTCATGGTCGTGGGGGAAAAGTTGTCGGTCGGGGGCCGCATCCGGAAGGGCATTTGTGGGCGATGATGCCGGTGTCTGGTGTGAGGCCACCTCCACTGTGGTTGGGGTTTGTTGTAGCAGGTGGGTGCCATTAATGCTCTTGCCGTCGGTCTGTTGTGCGTGGTGCAGGTTTCCAGAGCTAGCGTCCTTCAGCAGGTGCTTTTTCCAGGGTGTTTCTTTCGGAGAGGGTGGCAAGAGAGTGAGGTCCCTTGACTGTTGTGGTACCACTTCTTCCATGTTCACCAGCCCTGGCTTTTCGTTGTTTCCAGAACTGACCCTCTCCACCTCTTGGCCAATCAGCAACTCGCTCACATTTGTGTTGATTTCATTTGCAGGCACCGCCTCCAGAGGAAGGACAGCAGTGCATGGCAGGTCACGAGTTGAGCTGTCAGGGGTTCGTATGATCTGGGGGCCGTTTCGTTGTTGTTGGTGCTGGTGGGGCTGAAGGGGCTGCGGCTGTAACTTCTGGACTGCTTGGAGCATTGTCTGTGAGGCTTTCAAATGGTCGAATCTGATGGTTGGGATGCCCCTTCAACAGGGATAAGGCTCCTTAACCCCTTGGCGATTTGTCACAAGTAATCAAACCGAAGAAGTTTGTGCATCGCTTTCTGTTGATTGTCATACCCTTCTTCTCATGTTTATCTTTGGCATGTACTACAGACAGTGACCCCGTATCAGCAGGCACGAGTTGGAGCAGGGGGTCTGATGGTGGCAGTGCCAGTGGCTCAGGCTAAGCACGAGCCTCCTGTTGCATAGTCTCCCTCGTATCTGTGATGGGCATCAGAGTGATTGCCTCGTTATCAGTGGCCACGAGTGGGAGCCCCAAGTCCGTTGGTGGTAGTGACACCGCTTCAGTCTAAAGCTCAGAGTGGGGGTACGCCCCCTTCCTCACAGCAGTTGGCTTTACCCTTGGAAAGGGTCACCTTCCTGTGTTCACTTCCGGTGGTTGTAAGTGCCATTGTCTCAGTAATAGTAAGCGCGAGGGGGGGCGATGGGGCTGATGGCAGCATTGTTAGGGGCTCTGTTGTTTCTGCCCTAGCCGCGGCCTCTAGGGGGAGCAATATGGGTGGTGGTGGCAGTGTCGGAGGGTGGGGGTGAGTGTGGTTCTCTGATAGCACTGTTTCTATTACTGTTGTGGAGTTGCAGCATGCGTCCCCCCCCCGGTCCAAGTCATGTTCATCTTCCCCTTCTTGCTCCGGGGGCTGCGTGCTCGGCTATGGATCTGTTCTTGGCTTAGTGGCTTTCATTTTCTTCTTGGACCCCCTGCTATCAGGAGTGGTTAGTTGGGGCAGTGTTATTAGTGGTTCGTGTGCTTCGTGTCCTAGCAAGGTTGACGTGCTGGCTGCTTCCTGCCCCATATGACTGTTGTTTTCCATACCGTTCCCAGGTTCACCCTCACTAGGGGCGGATGTGTCTCCCGTAGCAGGTGCAGCAGCAGGCGAGGTAGAGGGGGGTTGGTACTTCTCCTCTGTTCTCCTTTTGTTGGTCAATTGTGGATGCGTCTGTTGTGCCTTCCTCATTCAGTGGTCCGGCGGTTGCCAACGCTACACCCTGTGAGCCATTTCGCCAATCGGTCTTTTGTGTTCCTTCATTTCTGTTTTCTCCCCACGGTGGTGTCATTTCTGTTAAGAGATCCTCGTTGTGGGTTTGTCCGTCAGTGATTGGAACCATGAATGTTAGTGATCGTGATATGAGCACTCACCACTAGCACGGCAGATGGCTAGCTGTAATTTTTTAATGAAACAGCCGTTTCATTGTTGTATTCACAGAGGTCCTGGGTCCACCATGTCTGTGTGCTTGAGCTTCGGATGTGTACACACCCCCGTTTGCTTTTCAGCACAGATGCACCTTGCACTCCGTTCAATTTAAAAGACGCATGATGACCGAGGTAGAAATACCCGAAGCCAAACGAGAGGAAGCAATAATTTTGGATTCGCTGTGATGATGTCCCAGTTGATTCATACTGCTTAGTACCTCAATGAGCGGTGGAAGCAGCTATTGGGCCAGTAAGGAAGTTGTACCCCTCGGAGAGAGAAGGCAAAGCTCCTCAGTTGATTAACGTCTGCATGGAAAGTTACAGTCGAGTTCCTTACCAAGGTCGAAGGAGTCTACATCCTTCACTACTTTTCAGGGTGACTTGGTCGCAATAGTACATCTCGAGGGGGGACCTGAATTACTGGCCCAAACCATGACTCCCGCATCGCCTGCTTGAACGTTCCCTCAGGCAAACCACCGCTTTTCCCAGAAGCATGGTTATTTAGGAAAACAGCCAAAGAGCTGCAGTATACGTGTCGATGAAGAGTAACCCTGCTTGCTTTCGCTGCACTGCCAGGGGAAAGAGGCACCTGAGAAGCGATCCCAACTGCCCAGCGAACAGGAGTTCAGGTAAGAGACAACAAGTAAGCCAAACCCAGCTGGTTGAATGTGAAGGAAAAGTGGGTGTTTGGTATATCAACAGGCCAAAGTTTAGGGGGTGGGTGTTTGTTGACAACCTAGAAAACCCCGCTGGATCTGGACCCTCAAAGGCGAACCAATGGTAAGACCAGACATATACCCGCGCCTTTTGACAGCAGGTGGAAAACGAGGGGGGCAAAAAGAGTGGAAGAGAGAAAGGGGTTGGGCACTTATCCAAAGCAATCATAAACGAACAATTATTCGACGAAGGCAGGCAAATGATTCTCAATAGTGACTCTAACCTAGTTTGAAATTTTGATTGCATGAATTGCTTTTTCTGAAAGATTTACAGATCTATAGAATCGTAGTTTTAACTGTGCTTGAATTTGCTATTAAGTCAGTCTAATCGTTAGATTCGTCATTGAAACCTTGAATTTTCATTGTTGTACTCGATGAGTGTTCGACATACGATCTGGAAAATATTTTTGGTTTACCTCCAATATGTTACATAACCTCGGTTTTTTTTTTTTTTTTTGAAAACCACAACTCCACCGGTGTTAGTGATGCTGATAGGAGCAGACACCACTGGTGCTGGTCGTAGTGGTTTCTTAGGTTGGATGGTTTGGTAGGAAGGTTGGTAATGCATCTTGCGGCGAAGGGGGCTAGCTAGCAGGATGGAATTAGGGCACAGCAGCAGTAGGGAGAATGACCCTATTGCGGTAAGTCTTGCCGGAGAGGGGTTGAGATGGAGGGATGCAGGGGGTTGAGGAAGGACTGCAACCAGCGCATGAAGTAGTTGGGGCATTGGATACCACTGTCATGGTGAGGTTGGCAGTTTGTCTTGTGTTTGCTGATGCTCACGAACTCAGAGGTTTGTGAATGGACAAGGCCAGAACAACGTTGGCCGGTGCTGGGGCGTGGTCGCACTGCCCTGTGACCCGAGTTGTTCGGGAGCAAGAGGCCTGGTAGAGAGATCTGGGGAGTTGCCGAGGGTGGAAGGCACTCCAGTGTCTGTTGATAAGCTGGTATTCAAACGACGTTGGTTGGAGCCGGGGTGAGTCGCTTCGCCCTGTAGCCCAGCAGGTGGGGGTTATTCTGGAGTGGGTCGTGCCATTCTGTAACCTAGCAGTTGGGGGTGTGAGGCCTGGTAGAGTCTGGGTATCGAGAGAATGTGGGTTGAGGTAGGCTTAGGGCAGGTGGCTCAATCACACTACGGCATTTTGGTTTCGGGCTGAAAGCTTCTACACATTCAAGACTCGAAGTAGTTGGTACTCTAATTTTTTCTAAATTCTCTCGACTCTGGGGACTTCTAGTAACTCGTCTTAGGTGGCTTCGACGCTGTTATACTCAGTGATCTGCGGCTGTTCGATGCCAGAACAATGCTGGCCGGTGCTGGGGTGTTGCCCTGTAACCTGCTGATGCAGGAGCATGAGGCCTGGTAGAGAGATCTGGGGATGCTCTGGGGTGGGCATTCCACGGGACAACCAAGGGTTGCTCCCGTGACGACACTGGTCGGAGCTGGGATGAGTTGTGTCGCCCTGTAACCCAGCAGGATGTGGGGGTGTGAGGCATGGAAGAGCTCGACAGGGAGTAAGACAGTGTTGGAGAACTTTGGAAGGGTTTGTTAGGGGTTTCGAGGGTTTTGGAGCATTTGTAGGACCTCTGCGGTCTATTCCCATGCTTCCCATTACTGCAAGTATTCTCAGACGTTTTTTCAGCCAAAGCCGGGTAATGGCCCCAGTATCTCAAAAAAAGAGATCGAGGTGAGTGGGAGAAGGAGATGGTGGGATATTACGCTTCCTACTAGTGAGGGGGCTAGCTGGTAGGATGGGAATAGGGTACATCAGCAGTGGAGATGGAGGCTCTGCTGCAGTAAGTCTTGCCGGAGTGGGGTACAGGGGATTGTTTGGGGGGCTCTGAGTCTTTTTCTGAATTGTGCAAATGTTTTTGTTTCTCAAAAATAGAAGTGAGTGGGGAGAAGTGGATGGTGGGACATGAAGCATCCTACTAGTGAGAGGGCTAGCTCGTAGGATGGAAATAGGGTACAGCAGCAGCGGAGATGGTGGCTCTGCTGCAGTAAGTCTTGCCGGAGTGAGGTAAAGAGGATTGATGGGGTGGGCGGTTTCTGAGTCGTTGTCTGAATTTTGCCTATTTCTGAATTTCGTCGTAGTAATTTTCTAAGTAGCTCAAATTATTATTAGCCAAAGCCGGGTAATGGCCCAGGTATCTCAAACTTCCAAAATTCCGGGTAATGGCCCCGGTATCTCAAACTTTCAAAATTCTATGTAAATTTCCATATGGGACGCTGGGCCCGGTTCCCAGCACGTGCTGCTCCCACCAATAGATTGGAGCCTTGTTCCCATTAAAAAAAAGACTTCATAGTAGTTCACACATTCGGGGAGCTGCGAAAAATAGGAGAACTGGATGAAAAAATTCAAAAAACATTGATCGATAAAAGACAGGCTAAATAACAGGGGAGGAAAGGGAGAGGCAAGGGCGTCGAGACAAGCACGGCACCACAGCCAGAGAGGGACAGCCAAAGGGCCAGAGAAGAGACCAGCGGAAGGCAGGGGCAAGGGAAGGACATGGGTGGAGGAACAGTCCTCAACAGGGACCGGGGGTCATAGGAGGAGGCTGGATCAGGAGAAGAACACAGAGAAGGGGGAGGAAGACGCAGAGGAGAGCAGCAACCAAGAGGGGGAAGAAGTAGGCGAAGAAGACATGGAATAGCTGGAGAAAGAAGTCGGACGGCTTGAAAGGGTACTGGAGCTGGAGTGAGCTGAAGATGGATCACCACAGGTATCGCCGGAAGGTGGAACAGGCCTGGGCAAGCACATTTCAGACAGCACCAACCACTACATCAGAAAACAGATTCAATGTGCTACAGAGGGAGCTTGAGCTGTCGGAGTTTTTGGCACAACAATACAGCCTGAAAACTAGAGTGGAGGGAGAGAGCGTGCAGATAGACAACCACACATATGACAGACTGTTCCTTCAGTAAAAAAAAAAAAGGACAGACTGTTCCGGTAGCCGAGGACCTATGAAGAGGGTGAAGCATGCCCAAGCAGACCCAAGAAGAGCAAAAAGACGAGCAATACCCACCCTGAGCAAGTTGACAGTTGGGCAGGCAGATTAAACAGAGCCCGACTTGAGGATCGATGTCCTCTGCAGAAAGAGCATAAAAATCGACACACAGGCAATCGTTATGGCCCTAAAAGAAAAGAACGAAGTACTAGATGACAAACACTCGGCCTGCAAAAGATCACAGATGGAAAGCAGAAGGAAAGAGAGGCTGCAGCCAGACTGAATGCAAAAAAAGGAGAAGACAGGAGAGTCCTCCTTCCTTGCAGATGGAATAGCAGATATGGGGAGTGGGAGGTCGAGGTACATAGGTCAGGAGCCCTCATCACCCATGGCACGAGGGACCTCATCGACTGGAAAACAGGCAAATAGTTAAGGGACGCAATCACCCCGTGTTCTCGGTGGGTACACAGATGGGGAACACAGAAGAGTGTGAGGACTAGATGGGGAAGCTACACTCAGTGGACCTCACCCCCTGCAGTGCTAGTGGTCCTGCAAGAGCAGGTACCACTAGTACTCGGGGACCTCAAACCGGTGCTAATCCAACTGTCGGAGACGACACAGCTCCAGGAGGAACAGGTCTGGACATCATGGCAAGTGGTGGAGGCCACCCCCTACTGACTCCTCGGAAATGGGATGGCTTTGGAAAGAGCAAGAGCAGCACTGGGAGCGGCACAGGTTACGAAGGTACTGAGTCTCCTGACTGTTCCTCACAGACTAGGCCGATGGAGATAGGATGTTGAGGGTATTACTGGATAGGATGTTGAGGGTATTACTGGACAAACAAGATGCCGCCTTGAAGTTCTACGGGAACCAAAAGAACAGAGCCACACAACGATACCGATATTAGAAAAATAGCGGGGGTAACTTCAGTAGTAGAGTCACAAAAACGAGTTATAATTGCACTATATATGGCGCAAGATACAGTTTGCAATTGCACTTCAGGGCACCCTACCTGGCCAGAAAGCTGGGTTGTACACATTGCCCCAACTGCAATTCGAACCCCCGACCTGAGAATCGTCGCCTGGAACATTAGTGGTCTGGCAACAATAACTAACCATCAGCGAAAATAGTACAACCTACGGTTGTCTCCTAGCTCTTCCTTCCACCTCTTGTTCCCTAACTCTACGTGTAGATGCCCCTATTATCGACACCCTGGATGCTGCGTTCGAGATACTTCCCACTTAGTCTAGCTGTGCAAAGAATGTTGTCTCCACCCCGTGCATCATGCCGACATCCAAAATTGCGCCCTCAACTTACCCGTGTTCTCCACCAAGAGACGGAGCGGCCAGTCACAGGCTCTACTACGGAGCGGCCAGCCACAGGCTCTACTATGGGTGATATCACCCCACCTAGGTGGGCTCATATCACCCCACCTAGCAACCTCGGCTTCGCATTTGAACAAAAAATGGAAAAATAAAGTTACCCGTGTTCCAATTACGGAATTACTCAACTGAAGAAGCGCTTCCCCCCGGCGTCTGCATGCAGCATCCAGAGGGGGGACGGGCGGAAAGCGCTTCTTCAAGTTGAATAATTACGCATCCAGACCCAGATTGGAAGGGAGGAGGAGGGGGGGGGGGGGGGGGAGGAACCCAAGAGCACATACATATTACACACAAAAAAAAAGGAGAAGAAGAAGAAGAACACACTAGCCAGTTCTTCCTTTTGCTTGGGGGGAGGATGCCTTCAAGAACTCAACATGAACATCGACACAGATTTATAATGAGATGGATGTTTCTGTATTAAAAATAAAAATAAAAAAAAACCATCGACACAGCAATGACCGGGTAACATGAAATCTCCCCTTCACAGTGAGAGGAACCTATGCTTGCAGGGGTTCCCTCTAGATAGCCTTAGGAGTAGGTAGTGGAAGGTAAACAAACAGAAGTTGAGAGAAGAATATAGAAAGAAAGAAAAAAAAAAAAAAAAGACCGGGTAGGGAATTTCTTTCCTGGCTCTACTTCTAAGCATTCGCATTGCCAAAAAAACTCTAATGCTCCCTTTCTTTTTTTCTTTTTCTTTTTAAACCACCAGTACCAAAGCCGAGAACCGGGGGCAAGGTCCCACTTGCGCAAATTAGGACATTTCGGCCGTTGATCTTTGCTATCTGCGGTCAGTATCTCTTAATTCGTGCAAGTGGGACCTAGCCCCGGGCCAGGCGTCCCTCACAAAAGAAAAAAAAGGTGAGACCTCTGAACGAGGCATCATCGGCCCAGGTCGGAGGGTCCACCTAGTGTGTGATGTACCCAACAATCTCCTATACCCCATCCTCCCCATGCACACTACTTCACCGCATTGTTTATACCACAGTCCCCCTTTCTAACAAGCATACACAGAAATTTCGTACCCTCTTAAAAGGTTAACGAGACGGGAAAACGGGTTCGTACAGTCTCTTGTGTTTGACATCACGCAAATCAATCCAAACCAGTACGAGACCCGAGAGGTAGCTTATATACATTCATAATCAGTGTGCATTGTGTTCGTTGTTGGGGAGGAGGCGGCAGCTCTCTCTCTCTCTCTCTCTCTCTCTCTCTCTCTCTCTCTCTCTCTCTCTCTCACACACACACACACACACACACACACACACACACCCATTTGGAC
>BFEA01000058.1:999621-1025874 GCA_003427395.1 Chara braunii
GTTCTATCCGCACCCGAGGGCGAAACAAAAGGATTGGAAAGGCAAACAAAGAAAAGAGAGAGAGAGAGAGAGAGAGAGAGAGAGAGAGAGAGAGAATGAAGTGCCCTCGTCCATTCATAGACATTAAATACAAACGTCTCGCAGTATGGAAACGAAAACCGGAGAGAAGACACACAAGCAAAAACGTCTCGCAGGATCGAAGATGTACACAGACAGAAGAAAGGGGGAAAAGCCAGAAAAAAAAAAAAAAAAAAAAAAAAACGAGATGTGCAAGATCTTGTTGATTAGCCTCTCCTTCTTCCTATATGGTGTGCCTCCAAAATCCACCCACTACACGAGATCCCGGGAAAAGGAGGGGAAAGACAAAGACAAAAACAAAAACGAAAAAGAAATGCACGCCTGCCTTTCGTCCGTCCTCCTCCTCCTCCTCCTCACCATTACCATCATTCCCATAATAATTATCGAGGCATAATAATCATCATCATGATGATCATTTGGTGGCTGCGACTCTGGCCTTCATCGCCTGCTCATACCGTCTTGTTACGTCACGCCAATTAACGACCTTCCAGATGTGCTTCAAATAATCAGGCCTGACATTCTTGTACTGGAGATAGTAGGCGTGCTCCCAGACGTCGATCCCCAAGATGGACACCAGACCCGCGCCTTTCACCACCAAGGGATCTTGATTGGGTGTCGTGTCAACGAGGAGCTTGCCCGTGTCCTTGTTGACGCCTAGCCATACCCATCCCGACCCCTGCACCGCGGCTCCCGCGGCGTTCACCTTCTTAATTAGCTCATCAAGGGATCCAAACTGAGTCGCAATGGCATCGGCGAGCGGGCCTTGGGGCAGCTCCCCGCCTCCCTTTTTCTCCGGCGCCAGATTTTCCCAAAACTGGCAGTGATTCACGTGACCCCCGCCGTTGAACCGCAGCGCGCCGTGCAAGGCAATCATAGCATGGGTGTCCTTCTTCTTCTCCGCCGCCTCATACTTCTCCAAGGCCACATTGTAATTATTTACGTATGCTTGATGATGCTTGGCATGATGGAGCTCCATGATCTCTGCGCTGACGACCGGCTCCAGCTCGGCGTAATCGTACGGAAGATCGGGCAGAGCCACTGTCTGCACTCCACGTGTCGAGGCCGCCGCCAAGCCCGCCGAAAAACGGCGCCCACCGGCGGCCGACAACTGGCGCAGGAGCAGCGCCATCGCTGCTGGCAAAATGCCACCAGAGCCTGACAGGCAGAAAAAGGGATCTGAACCCTCAACCTTAGGACAGACAGACAGACAGAAAAGCCGAGACGGAGCCGCGCAGAGCGACTCGCTGATGGCGCCAAAACTACAATGCCCTGCACGGCAAAGCACAGCACAGCATATGACACGGGAGCACAAAAACATACACGGAGAGAGAGAGAGAGAGAGAGAGAGAGAGAGAGAGAGAGAGAACCCCAACCCCACAGCGCAAAAGGGGGTGGCTTTAGCGCAAGGACAAAGGGAGGGTTGGACAAAAGTGGACTACCGGTAGGGCCCACTTAGGCAATAATCGCTCTAGCACTTTTGTGCATGTATCTGATCGCAATTACGGCCAAAAATGGATGCATCTGACGGCAAGCACGTCCAGAGCTGAGTCGAAAAAATCCCAGTGTGAGTATTGCCCTTACCCCGATACGTGGATTGTTCATTTCTGGGTGAAGATTACCATTTTTATTTTTATTTGTTTGGGCTGGCCACCCCACAATACGGTCGGTACTGGAAGCATTACGCAGCTTCGATTTGGACAAAAGTCCTAGAGGCCTAAAGGGGGTAAGTCAGCACAGGGTGGGGAGAGGGAGGAGGGGGGCAAGAAGGTGGATGGTTGGGGAATGAGGTAGGGTGGATGGGGAAGGGGGGAGGGGGGTAAGTGATGGGAGGAGAGGGGTGAGTAATGGGGGCAAGAAAAGGGGGGAGGGGGAGAAGGGGGCACAAAGGGTAAGGTGTAAGGCTTACTGAGGGTGAAAAACAATGGGGGGAGGAAGGGGGGGGAAGGAGGGGTGGGGAAGATGCTATGTCACAGGCCTATCTATCTGACAGCCTGATGTCTGTCTCTTGCGATCTACTGGACCAGAATGTCCTGAAGTTGCTGGCACTCTTCCCTACCCCTCCTCCCAGTTGGCCTACCGTGACTCGAATCCAACCAGACACCCCTATTATAAACCTATCTGCAGTGTATGAAAGAAAGATTAGGAGAAAAGAATGGAGAGAATAGAATAGAGGCGGGGAAGGCCAGAGAGGCGCAAGGGGGAAGAGGGAGAGAGCAGGGGTAAAAATAAGAGGTTGAGTAGAGGAGAAGAGGGGAAGAGAACAGCTCGGGGGAGGATAGGCCTAACATAATGTGATCGACGTCTGCATGAGCCGAATCTGTCATGACTCAAGCCAGGGGGTGATGACCATTGTTCCCTCCATCGTGACCACGGCCAGCTGGTTATCCCGCGCCCACATGACAAGGAACCATCTCAAACCTCATTGTGAGGTGCCTCGTGCCGCTTTCCTTGACTAGTCAACCAGAATCAAAGTTCTAATGAGCGTCTTGGTTCGCTTTTGCATGGCTATGTCTAAGGTTCACTTCTCCTATAAAAGAACATTGTTCCTGATGTTATAGATGGCTCGCAGCAAGATTGAGCGGATGGCTTACACTACATAGGTCCGGCCTGTGGTTTTGAACTAGGTGTTGGGGCTCTGCCCGCCAAGCACCCAAGCCTCGTCCCAAGACAAGGCAATGTCTACAAATTGGTACCAATGTTGAGCCCACCATTGCCATGTGTGATGAGACGTTGGGAAGGACCAAGAATCGCCAACCAAGAGTCAATCCCCGCAAGTGGGACCTGGGACTTGGAGGCAAATAGGTCACGTCACATAACGAAAATGACACTTGGTCGTGAGGGGTGCAAGTCTTACTGCCCTGGGGGCCCGGAGTGGGGGAGGGGAGGAAGGGATTTTTCGTCTCTGATCGGTGATCTTCATAATTTGCGATCAGAAATGAAGATCCCAACCACTGGGACCTCAGCCCAAAAGTCAATGACCCAATTGATTGATTGGTCTCAATGACTTTATTACACAAATTTTACATATACATGAACTACGCTTTGGATAGAGTGCATTTAGATTGACCCGACACTTTGAATGTATGAGGACCACCAGGTACATCAAGATTGTTGTATAGTGGAGCAAAGGTTTATTACCTGGTCATCGTAGAGGGTAGGGCCAGCTTACGAGAGTCGGCACACCAACTTAGAGAGGACTTCGTTAGATGTATGAAGCCACAAAAGAAGTTGTTACCGGTGTTGTGTGTGTAGAGAGAGAAGAATACAAAATACGTTTTTTTTTGTTTTTTTTTTTTCTTCCTTTCTTTTTTTCCCCCCTTTTTTTCCTTCTTTTTTCCTTTTCTTGTTTTTGCAAAGGGCGACAACCTTAAGATGTAATCATTTAAGTGAAACACTGCAATTCAGAATCATTTGTGGCTGGTTCGTTCATCATTTAAACATGTCGTCCCTATGTGATTTAAAATTGCAATGTTTTATCAATTTGCTTACACTAAAGTTCAAAAATATATTTGTATTTTAATAGTTCACGATTGTACCGACTGAGTTAGGTAAGTTGCTATGTGTTCAATTCTATTATTTTTGCAATAGGCATTTTGCTTTAATGACAATTTTTCAAATCGGGTTTGGTCCATTGTGGTATGCACCACACATGACCCTTAAGCCCATAGTACGTTAGAGGGTTAGCCACAGGTTGGGGATCGTTAGTCCGCCTTTCGGAGTTCCAGCAGTCACCTAGTAGCTCGAGTCAGTCCCTTCAAGTTTCCTCTAGCCCGCAGGTATCCGACCACATAGGAGGGTCGTTGCAGACCCAGTGGTCCTCCGTAGGTCAGAATTAGTTCGGCATCATTCCTTTCCATTTGAACGTCATTCCACAGATTGGGCGCCATACTTTCCACATTTTGTCATTTTTCAGTTGAGTGTCATTCCTTTCCAGTTCAACGTCATTCCACAGATTGTGCGCCATACTTTTTCAGTTGGGCACCTTTCCATATTTTGCCATTTTGCACATGGGCGTCATTCCTTTCAAGTTGGGCGTCATTCCGCAAACATGAATCGGGCCCCATTCCTTTCCAGTTTGACGCCATTCCTTAGACTGGGCTCCATACTTTTCACTTTACTATTGAGAGTAATTCCCCATTTCGCCACTTTTCAGCTGGGCTCCTTTCCAGTTAGTCACCACCTCTGATACGAAGGCTCACTTCAGCAGTAGGCCCAACAATATCATCATCATCATCATCAACAGAAAAAATTATCATAATTAAATAATAATTTTATAGTAAAATTACATTTTAAATTTCAAACTTTCATTCCACCTTAAAAAATATCATTCCACTTTTAAAATTTTCAGTCATACTTGAAAATTTCCCTTCCAATAATAAGGTATCCCTTCTTATTTTGAATACATGTTGGAGATGGAATGGAAGTCTGGATGAGTTCATAAAATATTTTAATTAAACTATTATTTTGTATAAGTATTTTCAATCATAAATAGGTTAATCCAATTTAAATTAGAAAGTAATTGTTGTAGTAGAATGAAAAGTTAATTAAAACATTT
The DNA here is from genome assembly GCA_003427395.1 of Chara braunii. Lineage (NCBI taxonomy): Eukaryota > Viridiplantae > Streptophyta > Charophyceae > Charales > Characeae > Chara > Chara braunii. The sequence continues at coordinate 1,004,255 of BFEA01000058.1, forward strand.
AATAAACTCGTCCAGACTTTCATTCCATCTTCAACAAATAGATATAGTTGGAAGGGAAATATCATTTTTAGACGGGAACTTATCAAATAAAATTCAAAATTTTAGAATTTGACGAACATTGGAACGATAATTTTTAAATATGAAGGATTTTTTTGTAATGAAATATTTTTTGAACTTTCATTTCTTGTGGGAAGTTTTTTTTTCATATATACCTGGGCCAGCCTCATTTGAGGACAAATAGTCAGAGGTGCAGCTCTTCACGTTGTTGACCAGCGCTGTCAGCGCGAATACCCTTACAAGGGTATCCGCCCAGGTTTTTGCAGGTGACAAAAAATAAGTTGGGATTAAAGTTTGAAGTAGGTCGCACGAGGCGTGGCCGCGTCTGGGACATACATTGGCCATGATAGTGGGTGTGTGTGCGCGTAAGTTTTAGATGCGCGGGTGATCTTTTCCCTTTGGTTTGGATGGTGATGACTAATATAAGTTGATCGACATGAATTTTTGACTATTATAGGAATTTGAAAGTTTACATTTTGTTTGACCGGCGTATTTGACCGGCGGTAGTTTTGACAAGCGGGGTGGCGCTCATGGTTGTTATGGCGCAATTGGCGCAAGCCAGTGCGGAAGTCTAGAAATTGCAGGCGTAGTTGCGGATGGAGATAAGGCCCCGGTCGAGTCCTTAGCCTCGAGTCTAGCGCGACACTGGTTTATATAAAAGTTTGCGCATACCGATCTCAGGCTTGGGCTTAGCCCTATAGGTTATGACATTGGACTGTTACTACAGAGGTACGGGGATCGAGGCCAACAGGCGGCAGTATGGGAGTGGCGGAACATCGCGGAAGAGGCTGAGGGGTTAAGGGTCCCGCGGGACTAGCCCGCCCCCAAAAAGGAGCGCTAGCAGGTCCCGCGCCCTATTTTCCATCAATATTTCCATGTATTGTTTTGATTTCTGATTTAGTTCTGTATTTATTTTATTGTTATTCCGTTATGAGTCGGGCGTGGCAAGGAGCCAGAAGTGGGGACCGACGCTTCGGCCAGCAGCCCCGACCTAAGTACCACAATAAGGCACAAATAGATGCGGTTCCAGTTGTCGGGCTGCCGGGTAGTCCTTCGAGGCATCCGCTATAAATTAGGACGATGCGGAGAAGATGGGGTGGGCGCCTATACCAGAACGATACGTATAAATCGAGGGAGGACTCAGACACGTTGCTTTTGTCTTCGGCCGGTTGAATTTTTGAATCGACTAAGAGTTGGGGGTCGTGGGGTCGGAGGCAGACGAGAGTTGCGTTAGTAAGTAACAGGGAGTTGGCGAAGGGGAGAAGAAGGCGAGGAAACTCGAATAAGAAGTTGGGCCGGGTGCGTGCGGAGCAGGGAAGTAGTTGGTGAAGGTAGAAAATAAAACAGATCAGGGAGTGAGGTGGATGAACCCGGACGGGTTAGCGCGCCGGGTGCATTCGACAGTAGAGATGGTAGGGTAGCGAATTCGGGCGCAGTGCAGAGAGGATATCGCACACGATACTTTATGGTTTCTCACAGGGAAAGAGGCGATCCTGAGGGATTTGGGTATGGCGAGTTGCGTGGTGTGTTTAGTTTTAGTGTTAGAATAAGTGTTAGTTTGGCATGAAAGCCGAGAGGTGCGCGGAGCTATGGAGAAGGCGGGAACGAGAAGAGTGAGATAAGCATAGCTCGCTCGTCTCTCGATGAAAACGTGTGACTAAGGATGAGATTCTGGAGTTTTTAGGCTGAGCGAATTCGGATCCGTGACTAGTTTTAGTAAAGAGTCAGTATAAAAGAAGTTAGTAAGAAAAGTAGTTGCGTGGCTGCTATGGCGGAGTGTCAAGAAAGGAGATGGGATATAGAGTCGGGAAGCATATAATCTCGCCATTTCATAATGAGATCTGGCAAGAAGAGATGCGGCATACGAGATTTAGATTAGGGCGAATCTGATAGTCAAAACAGACTATGGGTATGATGTGTGGGTTCAGTGGTGCGAGTCTTAGGTTGCGTAAGGGGGAGTTGGTTGGGCGATGCTCTATGCCACGTTGGGTGGACGCCCTTATCTACGATCCACCGCTGCCCTGCCACCTGTGTTCCCTTAGCTCCGCCGAGGGCTTCTGCAGATTTATGTATTCACTGTGCGGAGTGACCGGGCAGTTGATATTGCTTGCCCCTTGTTTGGCTTGGCTGCCAAGCGACGCATCAGGTGGTTGTGCCTTCCGTGTTTTGATGTTGGTGGACCGAGTAGTTTGGTTGCTTTGTGGCTGGCGTCTTGTGATCCGTATCGCGGCTGCCGAATCAGCTGGACCGGTGTCGAGCACATCAGTCCCGCACGGGGACCCTCCCGGCCGCGTCACGCAGGATTAGGCAGGACTTGTCGCGGAGAGCGTTTGCCGCTCCAGCCGAGTGCGCCAGCCGTACCTCTTGCGAGCCCCTACGACAGGACAGAGTCACGCGAGGCACCGCTTACCTGCACCTGCGGGAGCTGTCACCATCCTTTAGGTGGGCGTATCCCCGCCGAGCTACTGAACCACATGCGAAAGCTCTTCGTATGCAATTGCAGAGGTGGCCTAGCCGAGGGCGTTTCTCGCTCGCTATAGCATAGGGGGTACGCGCGGTCGAATGCCCAAAAATTGAACCCGTACGCGAATCGATGTATTGGGGGGCTGAGGTCCCAAACTCGACTCGTCGCCGATCGACTAGGACGCACTACATACACCACGCGTTGCGCCACAATACTCACACTTACCACGCTTAGCACACAGACACACAACCACTACAAACAACGCCACAACACAACAACTCCTAGTCCCTTCAGTATCCGACCATAACCTTGAAACAAAGTCAGATAAGCATCGCGCGCTGAACTTAATATAAAATGGCGTGAGCGCAGGACCTTTTTATATCAATCATGCGGGCCCGCGCAAGCATTCGCGCTGATGGGTTACAACACGGTACTCGTAGCCTCATGACCCTTGATAATCTCGAGGATCGCGCTCGACACTCGAGTGTCGGCTGACAGGCGCTTTGAGGGATAACCTCTCAATGCCAGACAACCGCCATGTGCGGTTGAAGGCCACACCCTCTTCTGCAACCTGTGCAGAGGGGTTGAGTAGACAGACTCAAGCTGTCGTGGCAGCCCGAGATCAAGGGGTTTGACTTTGACGGCTGCCACGGATTACAACGTTCAACCATAGTAACTCTAAAAACGCATAAATTAAGAAGGGACCTCTCTTTTCTCCCGATGCAGAACTTATTTAGTCACTGTTCGCGACCTCAATGGGTCATGCGGACACAAGAAAATATGATGTAAAAGTTATGAGATAGGAGACGATCACTCTCACAATCACGGCGTGGCTTCCTTTAATATCTATATATGTATATAATCATACGCAAACCCAAGTCTGGACTTCAACTCACAGAACATACCTGTGATCACATCAAAAATTCACATCAACAGAGCACACACTACACGGGGTCAACTTCAACCATTCTTTGCGCCCACACCCCTCGCTTTAGCCATACAAGTCTCACTCTTTGCGCAACTCTTAAAATAAAGTACTCAGCATCTTTATTAAATGACCATTCAATTAAAGTCCGGGTAAAAATAGAACAAAACAACACAAAACACAGAGCTAAAGCCTTTTTAGGTTGGGTAGCAAGAGCGGATTAGAGTTAAGCCGGAAACCGACCTGTTATCAAAGGATAATAGAAAGTGATCTTTGTAGGATCAGTTTGAAGATAGTCAAGCCTTGAATTAATCTGAATAAAGGTGACCTGCAATGCAGCACAGGCCAGTACCCAAGCCATACTTGAGTGATCAAGATATAATTTTGTCTAGCTTCTGATGTTTATATAAAAATGTAAAAAATTTCGACATCATATCCCCTAAACAGGATGGATTGTCAGATTTCTCGTAGCTGAAAATAATCTAACTCTCCAAGTTCTACAAAATTTCGGCAGCGCTTCCCGTAGGAAAAGTGCCTTTCCAGAATTTCTATGAATCCAAAATGACTAACTCTTTAGATTTCTAGAAATTTTGGCAGCGCTTCCCGTAGAAACTTGAACAGGAGGCTGCCAATATTTATACAAAACTGAAAACAGAGATACAAAACAAAGCTATACTTGGGACTAACTCCTGACACCTATTTGATAATTCAGAATCAATGACAGTCTGCACGATCTCTAGGTGAGACCGTGAGCTAACACTGATCCTAACTCCTAGTAGGGTTTGTCCTATCTTATCCCAAGCTTCCCTCCCATCATCTTTCCTATCTGCCTATGGCTCCAGCACTCAGCGAGCATCTGAAATAACTAACCTATCGAAAATATGCCCCAGAGTGAGAGCCCACAAGCATGCATACACAAACATCTCTCACAATCCCACATCAGTTTAGCCCCAATAGTTCATTAAATCACCTAGTTCTTCCTTTTTTACGTCCCCCTCACTTATGGCATATGGTCAAACAAGGCCCTAACCTAAGGGCATGTCTGACCTGGCTAAATAAACAAGTAAGGGTACATACAATTGGACTGCCCTAACCTAAGGGTATGCCCAACACATGATAAAAACATATGTCCATACTGCCCCAACCTAGGGGTATGCCCGACACAACGTAAACCATAAACATAAAGCATATGACCAGGCCGCCCTAACCTAAGGGTACGCATGGCTTCTGCTTAATTGACGACATGAAGCATAGGACTAGACTGCCCCAACTTAGGGGTGTGCCTAGCCAGCCTTATACAAAGTTACATATGGCATAGAGTTGAACTGCCCCAACCTAGGGGTATGCTTAACCTGCCAAAACAAACACAAACGACGAATGGTTGGACCGCCCTAACCTAAGGGTACGTCCAACCCACAAAACATCAACGACAAGGGCATATCACTAAGCCGCCCTAACCTAGGGGTACGCCTAGCTAGCCTAAACAGTTTAAGTTACATAAGGCAATGCGACCAGATCCCCCTAACCTAAGGGTACGTCTTGTCTGCCTGAACAAGTACAAACGACATATGACTAAGCCGCTCTAACCTAAGGGTACGCTTAGCCTCCGTAACAATAGTTTAAACAACCATAAATACTTCATACAAACTTTATGATTTTCCTTTCTTCTTAGGCAGATGTCAGACCTACCCAACCTAGGGAGACATCCAACCCTGCCTTGTTTTTAGAAGGGAAAATAAAAACAATTTTATACTAACTCTCTGATCCTTTATGTTATCACCAGTATATGACTGAGCCTCTCTAACCTAAGGGTACGCTCAATCTGCCCAGGTTACCTCCATTATATTCTTCATCCAGTTCTCTTTTCTTTTTGTACTACCTGACTTACTGACTGGCTTTCCCAACCTAGGGTGCCCGGTCTGTCAGAAGATATAGGTTCAATAATATATATATCCAATTTCTATATTTTAGCTGACACTTTTGTTCATGGCTTATGGCCGAGCCGCCCTAACCTAAGGATACGCTCAGTCTTATGCCCTTGTTCCCCCTCAGAAGAAACATGCACAAAGTTGGGTCTACGCAACCTAGAATATCCCCAACTCTGCTTTCAGCAACCCACAAAAGAAACATCAGGATTCTGAGACATCCCAACCTAGGGCGCTCATCCTCCTGTTCAGAAACCCCAAATAAAACAGCGACTAGTTCGTCCAACCTAGGATAGGCCTAGTCCTAAAAAAGGTCATGCAATCAACCCAGCGTAAATAAAACACAGCACTGAGCCCACATCAACCTTGAGGAGCTCAGCCTTTGGTTGACTCAGTCAAATGCAGGCAATACTCCTTCCTTCCGCCTTCCCCCAGTTCATTCTGTCTGAATCCACTCAGGAGATATCTGATCTTTCATATATATTTGTTGATCTACCTTTCGAACTGAATGTCCTGACATACATAACAAAATAAAAAGTAATATCCTTCCATAGTTATGTTCAAATAGCCCAAGGATAATAGTTAGGGAAGGGATCACACGCGTCATACGAAAATATACCTGAAGTTCCCTGCCTCCAGAACCCCGCCTCGGCTCCGGCAGAGCTCCCGCAATCGGTGGGGCGAACCTCCCACAGAGGCCTTGGCGCGGTCCTACGAGTTTCAATCTCGCCTGCCGCCTTCCTCTCGTAACCTCAGACCAGACTCAGAGAAAGAAAGATAGAGGTAGAAAGTTCAGACTCTCGAGATCCAAGAGAGGTGCACTCAACTCACAGTGAGAGGGCCCTGAAGTCTTGGTGCGCCTGTGGGCCCCGCAATGATGGTCAATGTAATAGCTAGGTCAACGAGTCACAGCCAACGCAACACCTTCTGACAATCTCGCAAGTCGCAGCAGTAACTCATGTGCAAAAGCCTGTTCACACTCCCAAACCGCTGCACTCCAACTGTTGGTCAGTGATGTAATGCGCAGTCCCAGAACACACTGTTCAAATAGAACACGCCCCCGTGCTCTACTTGAGACACAGTAATCGCAGCCGAGCTCAACTGGATGCTGCTCGCACAACAATTGGGAACACGGCAATACGACAATTTGCGGTCACAACAGCAATCCACCTGATACAACTCGGCCAGGAGTCCGACATTCAACAACACATGGTTGCTGTTGCAAGCACACTTCTCCCAATGCGGCAGTTTACTTGCTACCAACAGCATCCAACACAAGTCTCGCTGTCACAACAGTCCGGGCCAGCGATAATATCAACGAAACTCAGTAGCTACGTGGCTCCCCCACTGCCCCCTTCAGTGTTGCAGCAATAGCCCCCTCTGCCGAGCCTAACCACCCACTTCAACCGTGATGTTGTTCTTGTGGTCCAATCCGCCACTACGCAGCCTAGAAAGGCTGCGTTCAAATACAACACACCCCTCTCCCTGAGTGCTATACTTGACTGGAGGTCAAACGTAGAGAGAACGAGCGTAGGTTGTGTGTACGGCGAACAGCGTGCAGCTGCAACGTACTGTAGCAGCGCACTAAAACCGGAGTACCTCGCTACTATGCCAAACCACAATACTCAGCAACATATAGTGCCAAGCACAGTAGTGTCAGGCATAAGCCAAGCGCAGGTACAGTATTATTCAGCAAGTGCACGACCAGGCCACAGTCAAGCTACTTGGAGAAGCATAACAGTCCGCTGCTAAAGATTGCAGCAACAACTTCAACGTGTCTAACAACAACCCGGACTGCCCAATAAAATCTGAGTGTACCGCAACACCTAGCGCTTGCTCACATCAGTACTAAGTGGCCTGTTCACTGCGGCCCCTGCTCAAACGGTCTCGTGTGAGAACACTCACCCATTCGCTGTCCCTGCTCCCACCTCGTAGGCCAAGTACCCACTGTATACGTAGAATCAGGAGTGAATCTGCTACTAAGCTATAGTCCAGATACCGATCGATGCACAGTTAAATTAGCCACCTAGCTTTAACTTTTGGTCTATCCCGTAATCTCGTGCTTTCGCGTACGTTGACTCACCCGAATGTCCAGCAACCCGTGGGTTGTTCAAATTGAAACTAAATCCTCCACTAGATCGTGGGAGTGTTCAGGCAATCCCACACACGAGTCTCTCTCTCTCTCTCTCTCTCTCTCTCTCTCTCTCTCTCTCTCTCTCTCTCTCTCTCTCTCTCTCTATCTATCTATCTATCTATCTATCTATCTATCTATCTATCTATCTTGCGCACATACCCCTCGGTAGCCTCCGACTCACACGCCTCCTGCTCCTCCCGTCGGTCATGTGAGCAATGCACCGTAAAACAGGTATGCCTTCAACTCCGAGATCGATCTTCTTCATGACCCTTCTATCGTTGAGATGAGCCAAATCGAATGAGTGCTCCGTTAGCCTGCGTCGGCTAGCAGGTAAGTCTCCAACACTGCGGCCAGCCTTTCACTACTTTCATCCATAAGGTGAGAAAAATCGAACGAATCTTCCGCTAAACAAGACCGGATTCACTCCCACTTAATAGCGGGCATAGTCTTTACCTCCGGGCGCAGCCTTAGTTGTTCATGCTCGCCAAACCATCACTTGATTCAAAATTCTGATATGGCCATTCAACTCGGAATGACCCAAAACCCCCATTTAGAATCTTCCCTCGCTCATTTTCATCAAAAAATGAGCGAGGTATGCACTTTTGATCTCGCCCATAGCCGCCTCTCGTCACTTCTCCGCGCACCTCACTTCTCCTCCATCCCCTATTCTATTGACTTCCTCCTAAAACTAACTTCACTAACAACCTCGCCCTGTCTTAAAACCCCCATCTAGCCTCTTTCCCTGCCAGATTCCGTGGTGGATTGGGCGAGTTACTCCTCTGCTTCCTTTTCTACATCCGCCATCTCCACCTTATTCCCGCATGAACCTGGCCAGGCCCTACGTCTAGGTTCTCTTCCCCCTTTTTCCATCCTCTCCTGCAGCGTCCCCTCCATCTAGTCCTTCCCTCGTAGCCTTCACTCCCCCTCCTTGTTGCCTTCATCTTCTTCATAGACTGTATCTGGCGTGAAACCTCATCCCGATTCTTTCCATTCTCCCTCCTCCGTCGCATATGCATCTCGCGCATGTTCGCGCCCAGATTCGGTGTTTTTCTCTGCTGCCTTTGCTGCCCCGACTCTCTGCCTCCTCTTACTACTAACGCACCCCCCCTTCTCGCTGCCTTCTCTTACTACTAAAGCAGCCCCCCTTCTCGCTGCCTTCTCTTCCGCTGCGCTGCCCTGCTGCCTCCCTGTGCAGTCTCCCAGCGGCCTGTCCCTGCCTCGCTGCTGCACAGCGCTCCCCGGTCCGATCGACCACTCGTTACCTAGAGACGTGCCATTCGTCTCTTCCTCCGCCATACCCATCCTCCGCCTTCGTTAGTTTCCCTCTCCCATCTTCACGTACTTGGACCGGATCCAGACCAGGTTCGGGCACCTTCCTCCCACAGTTCCGCTTTCTCTTTCTCTCCCGTTTTGCCGATGATGTGCCCTGTCCCGTCACTGACATAACTGCTCGCCCTCAGCTATGGGTATCTGCGGTGCATGAGGAAGGAGTCCTACGTACACACCCACAAAAATAGCGCAGCGAGGGAGCAGCGTGCCCTCCACCAAATTCGCTATGAGAAAGTAAAAACTGAGTGAAGGCTTCAACCTTTTCTACTCAAATCCTCACAGCAGCTATCCTACTAGCCTATCTGTCCGTCCAAACAGCTAACATCTACGGCCAGCCTTTCGAGATTTCCTTATACGCACCTAGATGGGAACCTATATATAATAAAGAAAGAAAACAAACAAACCCACGGACCTTCCCGTTTTCAGAAAAAATAGAAGAAGGAAAAAAGAGAAACAAAACAAAACAGCTGGGCTGAAAAGCAGCCCCGTCCGTGAAGTAGAGCCGACAAGCCTGCCAACTACAATCTGCAGATCAGGCCCGGTGGCCCAAACTTGGTGAGCCAGAAATACAGTTTCTTGACCGCGGAATCAAATCCCGCAAGGTCCAAACCAAGAAAACAGCAGCCATAGTTGGGTATAGCCCCTCACTAACGTGTCACAGCGGCCATGCTAGTCTTTCTCTGTATCGTTCCAATCTCAGCGGATGTCCCAAAGGGCAGCACCACAGTAGTGGTATCGCAGCAGTTCGTGGCTGTATCCACGAAACTAGGCTGTTGGGCTTCCCGGTCGGTCCCGAAGGCCGACGCCGGACTGTACCCCAGAATGAAAACAGGGAGTAATAATAAAAACTAAAATCTTAAGAAAAACTCAGAAAATAAAAAATAAAAAGCAAAAATTTAAAAAGAAGCCGACAGGGGAGGGGGACCACCGACCCTTGGTCCTTGACCTCGCCTCGTGGGCCCGCGGTCGGAACCCCCTCGCAAAAAGCCAAGGGGGATAGTCCCACGGGACCCTCAACCCCTCGGCTCATTCCAATGCACTCCTCCGCTGCTCCGCTGCTGGCTGTTGGCCTCGATCCCGAGATCCACCTGGTGAGAGTTCAACGACATAACCTATAGGGGCTAAGCCCCAGCCTGGCACAGCGGCAAGCTAAGTTCATTATGAAGAGTAGTTCCTACTAGGCCGGCCTGCAGCAACGTACTACAGGCCAGCGGTTGATTCATTGCCTGCGCCTCAGGCCATGCAATGCCGTGTTGGCTGCCTCGGGGCAAGACTCCGCTTGGCTCACCGCGAGCGCTGCCCCACCATGCTACGGCCTAGGCCGAGGCCCTCATAGCCCGCCGTTCTTGCTACACGCACGCCCTGTCACCGCCCTTTTGCCAGGAACCCGGCATGCTACGGCCTAGGCCGAGGCCCTCATAGCCCGTCGTTCTTGCTACACGCACGCCCTGTCATCGCCCTTTTGCCAGGAACCCGGCTGTTGCTCCTACTGAATCCTACTCGCACTTCCTCTCTCGGATCTCTCTGATGAGTCCAAACACCGGTAATACCCCGTCACCTTAGTGTGTTGCACACTATGCGACCTCAACAACTGCCGCCCATAGGGCTTGGCTTCATCCACGACCGTCAACCCCCCCCGCATCTACCACGCGGTGGTCACCGCTTGCTCCTTACTTTCTCTCGCACACCCCAATTACTGCTCAAGGCAACACCGCTTCTGATGACGCATGCCGTATGAACGCAGATGTACCATGGTCACTTCAATAAAGGAAAAGTTTTTCTAGTTTTAATCAAAGCCAAAAATTCTGCTGGCGGAAACGCCGACTCTATAGCATCAAGAATAAAAATCATCACGCGCGTCCTAAACTGCGTGCCCACATACTCTCTACTTCTCGTCAACCATTCAGTCAATGCGAACCAAACACAACCGCAAATTCGCACGGTATACTCAAATTCTGAACAAACCTTATTCTCTGTCACTTGCAAAAACCAGGACGGATACCCTTGTAAGGGTATACACGCCGACACCGGAGAGTACAAGCACATTGCCTATCTAGGGTGGTCATCTGCAACCAAGGAGAGGGTTCATTCGTGATACTTTGGGATGCTCGTTGTTGTTGTTGTTATCAGTGCTACACATTGTTGTGCACTCGGGCTAGTACCGCACCCTTTCGAGCTTCATAACTGTGCTTCCTACTGCCTATCTGTGACCGCATCCTCTGCTATCGACATTGTTGAACTTGTTGTAGGCTGCTATGCTGTTCTAAGTACGACAGCCGTTTGGAGCAGTAGGACTGCGGCTTCGTGTTTGGAAGTGAAGGTGCAGTGTGCAGAAAGTGATTTGACTGCAAAAGAGGTTGATGCCACAACTTGAAAAAGAGGGGTTATTACTGTAACTCTAGAACTCGTCAAGAGAGTTGGGCTTAGCAGTTTGACTTCGGGTTGATCAAGCTGTTACGCTGGCTGCCATTGCGGGGTCCTCAGGCATATCAAGGTATCAAGGCTCTCTCCTGCAAGTCTGAGTGCACCCCTCTTGTATCTAAGAGTCTCAAATTCTTTCCTTCTGCCCTTCTTACTTTAAGTCTAATGTATTTGGTTCTGAGAGGAAGGCGGCAGGCGAGATTGCAACCCGTAATCCGTGCCAAGGCCTCTGTGGGAGGTTCGCCCCACCGATTGCGGGAGCTCTGCCGGAACTAAGGAGGAATTCTGGAGGCAAGGAACTGAAAGGTAACCATATGTTTTTCCTCTATAAACCAAGTATAACCCTTATCTGTACATCTCTCTATGTATTGACTGAATGTATCGCATGCACCCTTATTTTGACCTTTAGTTTGACTTTCAGGATACAAATCAGACTAAGTAAGGGGATGTATGTATAATGGCAGTTTCAGTTTTGTTTGTCTGTCTGAAAGCACATTGTCACAAGGGGTTGCATCCGGGGGAAGGTTGGGAGGAAGGTAGTTTTGTTTGTGCTTGAATGAGTCTTATAGGGTCAAGCATTGTTATAGGGTCAAGCATTGTTTCTAAGATGAATGGTCTGACTGTTGTGTTTTGTTCTATTTTTTGAAGGGTCAAGCATGGTTTCTAAGATGAATGGCTTGGTCACTGTGCTTATTTAATTGTGTAAGGCATTGTTTCTAAGATGAATGGTCTGGCTACTTATTTTGAGGGCTATTGATTGTTTGAACTTTGAGGACCAGACATTTTTTCTAAGATGAATGGTCTGGTCGCTGTTTATTTTGGGTGGTTTCTGAACAGTCTCTGGGATTTAACCCAGAGTACTCTGTTTTTTTTAGTATTGAGAAAAAAATGGGTTGAGCATTGTTTCTAAGACGAATGACTCAACTTTTTTTGATTGTGGGGAGAGTCAGACAAAAGGACTAGACATTGTCTCTAAGATGAATGATCTAAGTCTGAGGCCACAGGACTATAAAGAGAACAAAAGAATAAGATTTTTTATAATTTTATATTTATATATATATGAGAACAAGGCTAGCCATACATTTTTTCTAAGACGAATGGTCCGAGTATAGCCTTATCATAAATTAAGAGAGTATAACTAAGAGTATAATTGAAGGTAACTTGGGCAGGCTAAGCATTGTTTCTAAGATGAATGACTCAGCTCTACGCTCACTTTTGAAGATTAAGTTCAGAAAAATATAAATAACTTGGTCATTTAAACAATTCAGGGCGACTAAGCATTGTTTCTAAGACGAATGGCTTAATCATATGCCCAAAGAAGAGAGAAGTAGTTGTGCAATCTGTTCGTGTATAAGTAAGGCAAAGAGCTGGCATTATTTCTAAGACGAATGTCCAAACTCAATGCCCTATGTAAGCAGGGTATATGGAGTTAAATTATTGAGAAACTATGAACTATTGTTTGCCAAAGGTAATTTGGCTTGGTGAGAGTACTTATCTTTGTAGTTTGGCTTGCATGTGGCTGAGTGACATTACTACTTAGTCTGAATTTCAGTTTGATAGGTAGTTGTTTTAGTGGCTCGCCACGTGCTAGAGCGATAGGAGTTAGATTCAATTCCTGCATTTTATGTGATAATTTTTTTTACTTAGATCGATTTTTGCATTTTTCTAAGATAATTTATTGTGTTTGAGTTTGTATAAATCTTGGTAAGCCACTTTCCCTATGGGAAGCGCTGCCGAAATTTCTGCAAATCCAAAGAGTAAGTCAAAATTTGACCTTTCAAAGTTCAACTTGTCTAAATTTTATATATGACTTAGTAAAAATATGGGATGTCTCATTTTCTAAAGGGAGTGCTACCCAAATTTTTGTTAATTAAAGGAGTTAGACAAAATTGGACTTTGGAAGGTTGAAGACTCTTTTTGTTTCCATATTTGGACTTATATAAATCATGAAAATATATTTTTCCTATGGGAAGCGCTGCCGAAATTTTCTTAGTTTAGAGGAGTTAGATTGTATTTTGACAGGTGGCGACTTGGGTAATCTACCCTGGATAGAGGAAATTCTACCATGAGTCTACCTTTCTTTGGGCACTGGCTTAGAGGTAGGCTCAGGCTTAGGTTAGTAGAATGAATTTTTGTAAGATCGTGATGAGGAGATTAGTCTCCATTGACTTATAGGTTTGGTCCTGGGCATTGACCTGTCTTGTGTTACAGGTCGTCGTGATCGATTTGGTTCAGGACTTGGACTAAATTCAGCTTGATTCCTTGAGGATCATCTTCTGTTATCACTGATAACAGGTCTGTTGCCGATTGGTCGGCCTACGACTCAACTCCCACTCCTCAATACTCAACCTAAAAGATTTTAGCCCTGGTGATTTTATTGTTTTATTAAGTTTTTACCCGGACTTTTATTGAATGGTCATTTAATAAAGGTACTGAGTATTTAATTATGGTTGGTTGGACAGAGGCTGGGGCTTGCATGGCTAAAGCAAGGGGTATGAGTGTAGGGATTGGTTGGAGTTGACTCCGTGTAGTACGTGGATTTTTGTCCTGCCTCTTTGATATGATTGCAGGTATGTACTTACGTTCGGATTTGGTATTTGACTGCTTGCGATCACAAACCTGTATATGGTTGTGAGGAGTCCCACTGTGATTGTGAGAAGTGATTGTCATATACCTATTTCCCCTATATATACTTGTACTTATGTTGGGTGTTCGCGTGGCGTGAGAGAGTCTTGCTTAAAGGTAAAGATCGGGGTTGGGATCAAGAAAGGAAAGAAAACCCCCTCTATTTTTTGTTGTATGCTTCTTAGGGATTTTTTAGTCGGACGTTAGTCCTGGACCTGGATTCGAGGTCCTTGTCCAGGACATCCCAGGCCCTAGACTCCGCAAGGAAGGAATCTTCCCTCGCGCAGAGCCTATTTGCCCTGCCTGCCGAGACATTAAGCCAGAAGGTCGGAGGTCTCGCGGCGGTTGACTATTCCTTCAGTCGTGCAATGTCATGAGGAAGTAGACCCTCACGACACTTCGAGTCCGACACTTGAGTGTCATAAGCGATACTCGGATCCACGAGGGACCAATTGATTATGGGCACTACACAGTACGCCATCATTGCGATTGCTTGCGGATAATTGCATTGCTAGTCGATATGAGTAGGCCTTGCGTCCGCGCGGTTTTATACTAAGTCTCACGTGAGACGCCTATCTGATTTCCGCATCGAAAAGTTATGGGATGTCTACTGAAGGGACTAGGAGTGTTGTAACGTTGTTTGTTCGTTGTCGTTTGTATATATGTGCGTACGTATGTATGTTTTATTTTTGTGTCTGCTAGAGTGGTGTGCGCGTGGTGAGTGGGATACGTCCTAGTCGACCGACGTCGAGTCGCGCTTGGGACTTCAGGCCCCCCAAGATGTCGGTTCACAAGCGGGTCCGATAGGCGTAATACCGCACCTATCCCCTATGCTACAACGAACGAGAAATGTCCTCGGTTCGTCCACCTCTGCGATTGCAACTGAGTAACTTTCGTACTGTGGACTGGTAGCTCGGCGGGGATACGCCCACCGAAGGGAGGTGACAGCTTCCATAAGGTGGAGGTAAGTTGTGCCTCGCGTAGGCCCTATCCCGTCGTAGGGGCTCGCGAGAGGTACGGCTGGCGCACTCGGTCGGAGCGGCTTGTGGAAGCTCCATGTATACTCGCAACGAGGATTTAGATCAACTCCTGCGTGACACGGCCGGAAGGGTCTTGCGCTGCCCTGTGCAGTGCCGGACCGATGCGCTCGACAACGCTGCTCCAGACAGATGCAGAGTTGGAGTACAGGAGTCAACGCGTTGAGCATAATAGTAGAGGACTTCACTAATGGGTGTTTCTCACCAACTTCGAGCTTGTGTTGTAGTACACTGCAACGAGTCTTAGAGGAGTAGAGGACGAGGTGGAGACCAAGGGACTTACCTATCGATGTATTTGTGATGCCATAGCCCAACTTCGTCTTCAACATGTTCGTACCTGCATCAAGGCACCACCTTTTCCGCAAGTCAGTATCTGGTCACGTCAGAGAGAGAGAGGGAGAGATGATTTTTTCTTTCTTCCACTTTTTTATACCTTTCGTCGCTCATTCTCCTTCCCATATGGAGCTCTTCATCTTCTTCAGAGTATGAGACAGAGAGTTGAGAGTCAAGATTATGCGACATTGGACTGACATTGGGCAGAGATATTGGTGGAGATTTTGTGGAGACTTCACGAGTGATATTTGAGTTGACGACATGTCCATTCCCCCTCCTTCTTCGTCACCTCCTCCTCCTCTTCATTTGTGGATGATCGCTAACCTGACGCCCTTTGTTTATGCATTGGACGTCAGGACCCTTCTTACCCTGTCAGATGGTGATGAGTGTGATGCAGTGCGTTTGATACCTTTAAATCGTGTCACGGTATATCAGTATTCCACTGCGCTATTTGTACTCTATCTCTTTTGGTCGGTTTTCGATTTCCATCCTCACCTTTTGGCATGTGATATGCACCCTCAACATTCTCCGAGTCGAAGGATTTGAAACTGTTTATGCATCCATAATGCTTTATTTTTATTTTTTTCAATTCTCAACAATATATCAATGGTTTTATGAATATTGAGGGACCCGGAGTTTCTCAATAATTTATTCGGGGTGTTTTTTCAACAACAACCACCCTACTACAACCCCTAAGGTTGGAGCGTACTTCAAGTTCGTCGGGTCTCGCTTCACCTTCGGTTCTTCAATGGTTGGGATACAGTTGACTCTTTGGCCCGAGGGAACCATCACGGTTGATACTGCACTCTCGATGTGACTAAAGTCACTTTTCGACATCAAGGGCTACGCGCATCAAATTTTCTCCACACCGACGAAAGATAGTTTGAACTCATGACTCTCAAATTTTCTTTCATATGACCATCTATAACATCAACAACAACAAACAAGTATTACGAAAATCAACGATCAGGATCTCACTGTTCGGCGAACTCGAAAATGACTTTACACGGGATGAATTACTATCTCACTCGTCCTCCTAGTGTTGCTCCTTGGACCCGCGACTTTATATGTAACCATTGCCTAACCCATTGCTACAGGTTGGGAGCTCTCACGCACCTTGCCTTCGGGAACCCAAACGACAAATGTTGTTATTGCGTACACAAGCCTAGGCATGCACAACACAATTAGCCAACTGAATCCTTTGAAGGAGAAGTCATTTTCCTTGCCAAGTTTTAGCAAGAGGTTGCCTCTTCACATATCACAACCTACGAGTCGAGAGCTTTCTTATTGTCTTTCACATCCACAAGGTTTTTTAAAGTCACCGATCTAACAAGGGTTGAACTTTGGTTAACAACTTTGTCAATTCAGTCTTGGTCATCGTGTCCGAGTCTTTATAAGTCTGGTAAGACTGTCGCCATTATGGTTTCCGCACCAGAGAAGAATGAAGAGTAATTTTCTTCCTCCCTTACTTTCTCTGTTGTCAGTTCTCGCAAACCTTTTCCATCACGTTTCTCTGCTTCCCAAACAGATCGAATGCACCACTCTATGATCCTTTCTTCGGTCATACTTTCCTCCCAACTTAAGTCTCTAATCCTCCAACCCACGCTTATCGGATCAACTACAAGGGGACTTTGAGGCCCTCATCACTCCGTCATCCCAAAATATACTTCCACCTCTTCGGGTTGTCTACACGGATACCTATATTGCAAAAATATTTGTCATAGATCCCTCTATTCCTATTTTACTACCACTTCACATTTAGCACCCACTGCTCATCAGACTACCCTCTTTCTCATGTCTGTAGAGAGCTCGTGTTGAGGACCACTACTTTTCTTGTCCATTTGTCCACGATTTTAAGTTATCGACTTCGTAGTAGTTAAAATGACCTCATTCATTTTCTAGAACAATGTCAAAATTTTCACTTCCTCAGTGAAAAGCAAGCCGTCAAGTTGCTATCTCACTCCTTTCTTTAAACTACTCGTCTTCAATTTTTTTTTCATCACATCAGGAAAGTTAACTGACCTATCCAAAAGGGAGCTGCCCAAGGTAAAACTACAACTCGTCATATTTAAGAAGGAGTTTGCAAATGAAATCGTTGTCTCATTCTACTGCTTCGCTATATGCATAGCTCACCAAATATATTCATTTAAATATTCGGGTGAACCATAGACTTCTCAACTGAGTTGAGAACCTTTGTAGCCTCACCTCCACCTTCCTTTTCATTACTCTTATTAGCTCTTTCGTGTCCCTCTTTCATGAATTATTTAATTCTCTTTCCCACTTTGTCATCCACTTATTTTGCAAAAAGACCTTTGGCATAACTCGTATCTATGCACTCGGCCCGGAGCAACGATTGTAGTTCAAACCTATCTTTGGGTTTGTTTATCCAAGAATTCCCGTTTGGTCTCATCAGCATGGTACCGAGAGTTCTCGTTTCATCGACGGACAATCTACGAAGATAAAACGAGCAGCTAGACATTTGTTGCCCTCCTTGGAATCATAAGAGGGGCACCAGTCAAGGCAACTTCGTTGCGAGTTAAAAAACAAAGAGTAATAATATCCTCTACATATGAATCACCATTGGATCAACCTTCTCCCCCTCCACGACCCACCTCTCCAACCCCTTCTTCTTCTCGCTCAGCATTTTACCGAAACCCCCATACAAACCTCATGTTTGTAGAAGCTTCGACTATGTCTTCGTTGCTTATCTATTATTAATTTTTTTTCCTCATAGTACTCATCACGTTCTACCTTCTTGTTCATCGTGCAGCCCTTGCCATTTTTTGCCTTGATAGGCCATAACCATTCTCTTTTGTGAGTTATGCAATAATTGTATGACTGCAATAACTCAGGTCCTTCTTCATGATAATGATAGTAGTTGCACCCTTGACATTTTTTGCCTTTATAGGCTAAAAACATTATTTTTTGTGAGTTATGCAATGATTGAATGACTACAATAACTCCAGTCCGTCTTCACGATAATGATAGTAATTGCAAATAATGTTTATGAAAACCTTTCTATAATCTGCTAAATTTTTATTTACAATTGAAATGATGAATGGCTATGGAAACGAAACAAGGGTCTGTTTTTTTTCAAAACGGTGTCATTTGTATATTTTTGCAATTTGTTGTTTGTCTATGTTTTCATATCTTGCTAATTCAATTTTCATACTACTGAATATGTGATGATTTTTCTTTTATCTCAATACGTATGTTGGCCCACGAATCCTCTACGTTGACGATCGTAGCAGTAACTCTTTGCAAAAAAAAAAAAAAAAAAAAAAAAAACCTCATCGAAACCTTTGGTCAATAACTCAATAGCGAAGTAATATATCAGTCCCATTTTTTTTCTTTACGCGGGAATAAAAAGATGCAAGCGGGAAAGAAGAGGGGGTCTCCGTCAAGCAAAAAATGTTATCTATTTAGTTGGGAAGGGGAGGGAGCTTCATCAAGGAAAAAACACTGTTTATTTAACTTTAAATAAAAGAAGAGATGATAAAGAATCATCCTCTCTACAGATCCTCAGTCAGACATCATTCTCTTACTATGGTTGCATAATTACTTTCGTCACCTCGTTCCACGATGGTTTTATGATGACTTTTTTTTACTGGCATTATAAAACAATTGAAGAAAAAAAAAAGAAAAAAATAAAAAATAGTCATAGCCAGGGTTGCAGGCGTTCGGGACGGGCCGAACGCCCGAACGTACGGGACCCCTTTGGAAGGCGTTCGACCGTTCGGGCCGAACGCGGACCAAAAAAAAAAAAAAAAAAAAAAAAAAAAGTTTTCAAAAATTTCAAAAACATAATATGCTATGGAGAAAAATAAACTAAACAACATTTGCCTGAGTACTACATCCAAATTTTTTACCAAATTCGAATTAAAAATCAAATACAGAAAATAAGCACTATCATAAAAATAAGAAAAAATAAAAAGAGAATTAAAATGAGTGAGTGTGCCAGCACCTTTTCGACACTGCCATCTTTGCTGATTTTTAATTATTTTTTGGCATTAACAAATGCCCTGAAAATTTACAGAGATGTAGTTTACATAATCAATAACTCATTAAAAAATAATAAAATTGTTTAGGCCCCAAAATAAAGTGAAAACTAAAAGTTAAAAGTGAAAGAAAACAAAATAGTGAGTGGGCGAGCACGTTTTGACACCCCCATTTTGACGATTTTTAATGTTTTTTTAGCTTAGCAGAATGGCTTCAAAATTTATAGGCGTGTAGAGTACATCATAGAGAACGCAAAAAAAAAAATTCAAAAAAGAAAAGTAAGTTTTAGGCCCCGAAAACGTTTTTGGCGGGGGCCGAACATGGAGGTGTTCGGCCCCCGAACGGGACCCCGAACGCCCGAACGTTCGGGGGCCAGCCCGGGGGCCCCCGAACGTTCGGTCAGGTAACCCTGGTCATAGCTATAATTCAGACATTCCAACGGTTCGGTTTTAGTCCGGAGTCCAGGCGTCTTGTACGGAAGGTCCGAATCTGCAATATTTATGGGGGCAAGAAAAGGTATAGCCTCCTTCCCCATTGATGAGTCAAGCCCCTAAAATTGTTTTAGGGGTTTTCTAGACCCGTTTTTTTTTTTTTTTTTTTTTTTTTTTTTTACGTGGGATATACGTACAATAATTTATAATCGTACCCATGGTAGCCAACGTTCGGTCAGGGCCAAACGGTTGAATCCGAACACTCGAACATTCGGGCCCCCTTGTAGACGTGTTCGATCGTTCGGGTTGAATGCGGAAAAAACTATATGTTACAAAAAAAAAAAAATGAACAACATTTGCCTCCATGTTACATCCAAATTCGTTGTCAAATTTGAAAAAGAAATACAAAAAATAAATAATACTAATAAAAAATAAGAAAAAAAGAAGAGATAATTAAAAACAAAGCGTGGGTGAGCACGTTTTAAACCACCACTACCTTTGTCACTCTTGGGAAAAATGATAAAACTGGTTGTTTTCTCACTTTTCCAAAACTTTTCGGCGGTTGAACGAGGCTTAGCAATTGGGCCTTGACGGCCCCTTCAGAAAACAAAAAGAAAAACAAAAGATTGTGTCAGGGAAGGTTGTACAATAAGTTGTACTTAACACCAGAACTTACACGTTCGTATCTAACCGCTATAGTGGTCAGTTTCTGGTTTTCATTGTTTGTGTTTTTTATTTTCGTTTTTTTTGTTTTTTTTGCCCCACCAGGGTGGAATGGCACAGTCCACGGGTTGCTGACACTTTTTGGAGGAGGGCATACCCACATTATTACTTTCGAAAATGAATAAACCCGCTTTCTCGTCCTAAGTTCTGTTTCAATTTTTTTTTTCGTTCTTCCTTCTTTCGTGGACTTAACACCCTTGCCGTAACGCCCTTATTGAGGGAATACTCTCATAACGAGTTTAGGCTAGGTATCCACCAGGTATCAAGTCCAAAGGGGTGTTTGTTTTTTTTCTTTTATTTTTTTTTGCTGCGAGTGGGTCGTTTTTTGAAAGTTTGACCCTTTTTTTTTTTTTTTTTTTTTTTTTTGGCCATGACAGAATCGGAAAAAAAACAAAATGGAACCTGCACTCGACAAAACTCGGTGGGGAGTGAAAATCAAGGTCGGGAAAAACAGACTTGGAGGTAATGGTGGTTTAAACACCTTAATCCTTTACAATTTTTCATTTTTTGTAGCTTAGTCAAATGCTCAAAAAATTTATAGGTACCTAGGCTACCAGAGTGGCCTGGGTCCATGATCAAAACGAAAAAAAATAAATATATATATATACAGGGTTACCTGACCGAACGTTCGGGGGCCCCCGGGCTGGCCCCCGAACGTTCGGGCGTTCGGGGGGCCGAACACCTTCGGGTTTGGCCCCCGCCAAAAATTCTTTCGGGGCCTAAAAATAAGTTTTTTTTTCTGAATGTTTTTTTGTGCGTTCTCTATGATGTAATCTACACGCCTATGAATTTTGAAGTCATTCTGCTAAGCTAAAAAAACATTAAAAATCGTCAAAATGGGGGTGTCAAAACGTGCTCGCCCACTCACTATTTTGTTTTCTTTCACTTTTAACTTTTAGTTTTCACTTTATTTTGGGGCCTAAACAATTTTATTATTTTTTAAAAACTTTTTAATGAGTTATTGATTATGTAAACTACATATATCTAAATTTTCACGGCATTTGTCAATGCGAAAACATAATTAAAAATCGGCAAAGATGAAGGTGTCGAAAAGGTGTTGGCACACTCACTCATTTTAATTCTTTTTTTGTTCTTTCTTATTTTTATCATAGTGTTTATTTTCTATATTGGATTTTTAATTCAAATTGGGTAAAGAATTTGGATGCAGTGCCCAGACAAATGTTGCTTAGTTTAGTTTTCTCCATAACATATTTTGT
>BFEA01000058.1:1044589-1054837 GCA_003427395.1 Chara braunii
GGCGTAGAGCCTCCAAGGGAATCTACATTCTGCTTGAGATCCAAAATACACAATCCAGTAGTGTCATACGCCACTTTCTTGATAAAGCTCAGTGTCCTTGCTATGAAGAGACCTGATCACGCCTTGGAGAACATAGCAAAGTAAGCGAGAACCATTGTTGTACTTGCAAGAGGCTTATGAGGGGGCATGTTATGCAGGTCCAAGACTGGCAAAATGTTGAGTAAGGTGCAGATTGTCTGAAGTAGCTCCAAATTCTCTGAGCCAAAGCCGGGTAATGGCCCCGGTATCTCAATTTTCAAAACTCCATCCTTAGGCCAACTAGTTTTTTTTCTAGTAGGTTCCTAGTCCCATTTTCATGAAATTTTCTGATGAGTTTTCTGAACGTGCTCATTATGGGACGCTGGGCTCGGTTCCCAGTTTGTGCCAATTTGTTAGGATATGGTTGTATCTATGGGACGCTGGACCCGGTTTCCAGCAGGTGCTGCTGCCCACCAATAGATGGAGCTTTTTCAACAAAAATAAATAAATAAATAAATAAAAAATGGAAAGGTTGTTTCGTTGAGGAACTCCTCCAATTGGGTGGAGCAGCAATGAAGATTTGTGTGCTTTGAGTGCGATGTAGAGATAAGGCTACCTCAGTGTTGAGTAAAAAATGCATGACCATTTAGGATGCTGGCCACAGAATCTGACGCATGTCTACATGTCGGACCATCAAGATGCTATGATAACTTGTAAGCGTTGCAGCAGATTGCTAGGATGTGTGAGGTTTTATTGACACTGGTCCTACGACAAATTGTTGTTTTAGCTGCTGAAAATATGTGTTGGCACCTCGTGAGTCAGCCTGAGTAGGTGTCTGGTATGCAAAACGATTGTTTAACGCCACTTGAGAAAATGAGAGAGACCCGCCAACAATTATAGACTTCTTGTTGAGTGTTGATCTCATGGTTGCTATAAAATTGGCAATACACCCATCCAGACATCCATGATGTTGACATTGAGGCAGTACTTGGAGCCTTCAAAAAATAGAGTCTGGAAATATTTGTTGTATAATAGCATAGTCTGCCATGGTAACATGACCGTCAACGATGTCAGTCCAGCGTGGAAATGCTTGTCGACAAGGACAATTGCTAGGTCAAGAGGAGACATGTTTCTTGTTATGTTGAGCGCCACTTGTATATAAAGTTACAAAATTGAACACGAATGGGTGGTACCGTGTTGTCACAGACTCGGATGTGTCTTTCCTTGCGAAGAGTAGGACGTTGGTGTAATTCCTCCACCTCTGGTAGCCAGAGAACGCCACGTAATTGTGGTGCAAGCAACATGATGTATATGCACGTCCTTAATGAAATTTAAAAGCGGAGCCCTATCGTGTGCAGGGCTGGAATACCATTAGCGCGAATATTGTAGACCACATATCATGCACTCCAGTTGACAAATATTTGTTGTGAGCTTGACATTTGAGACATTTGTTTGTAACCATTGCAGTAAGCGAGATCGCTAGTTGGGCATAGTTTGGGAGAGGGTCTAGACTGAACCCTTAGCTAATGGGAATTTAAAATTGACGATGGCCCGGTGGGATTGAATTCATCGATTGCTCTAGCTTACTGAAACCTCACGGAGCATAAGTTTTCTTTCCTTCTTTGCTGGATTATGTAATCAATCGCTTATCTTACTTTGCGTTCTACCCACTGTAAGAGTTTGAACTTCACAAGACCGACCATACAATATATTGATTGTCATTTCCAATTGGCTGCTTGTGTAGGCATGGGATGTAGGGCCAAGCGCACGGCACAGAAGGGCCTAGGGGAGTGTCAATTGTAAAGCCTTAGGGTCTATCACTATGAATTTGTATTGTGGGGCAAGTCGTAAGGGAAGGATTAGACAGCCTCGTGAACGAGTCCACCTATTTGAGTGATAAGATCGCATAAGCGATCAAAAGAAAGGCACTACAAAACAACACTCCATCATTCAGGTGATAATTGTCCTTATGGGAGACCGTTGTGGACGCCCTAAGGGTATAAGGTGGTCACACGTCGAACCCAAACCCTTCACAAGGGGCAGTTGCACACTTGAGCCCCCCACCACACCCTTGACACTACCTCCCCACCCGTACCATTGCCGCCCCTCCTCAATAAGTCCACCACCACCTCCCCACCCCTTCCATTACAGCCAACGACCACAACCACATATTTTGCTCACTATGGTGTGCTATAATACTCGCACTCCTGCTACTCATCCCAAAATAATCACTGACGTCACCGTCATCTCTACCACTCTACGGCAAGACAATCACCCTTTCCCATTGTCCTCTGGCCCTTGGAATGTATAGACCCCCATTTTTATTTGAATGCAGATGGTTTTTTTTGCTCCATCGCTGCTTTGTCCAAGTGTCGTGTGTGTCGAAGACTAAGTGTGCATGCTCAACCATGTGCATGGCTTTGGTTGCAAGTGCCTATGGATGTTGAATGCTTCGCTGTCAGAACCAATCGACGGTGTGATCTCACGGTTGTGTGCTGGTGAAAGTGGCAACGACAACAATAACAACGATGACAACAACAACAACAACAACATCAACAATAACAACAACGACAACGCAGAGGACGTCAGTTCTAGTGATGGTGATTCTGACACTGGCGAGATCGGCGGTTCCATCAGCTACAACAACAACAACAACAACACTGATGGCGGCAACAACAACAATAACAATAATCACAACGATAACAGTAACGAGCGATTCATCGATAGGGTGAATGGCGAAATCGACATCCACAACAACACCAACGACAATAATGATAATAATGCGGTGAGTGCGTCGGGGGATGAACGGCGACTCTTTTCTACTCTTTCCCCCTTCTTTTCTCTGTTCTGGCTGCCGATTATTGAAGGGGGGGTGTGGAAAGGTGCACAGTGGTGGCGCGAAGGGGTGGGGTAGGGATAGGACTTCTTACTGGTTTTTGTCGACAGGGATCGACGTTTGGATGTGCTTGATTTCGCCTGAGTGGAATTGCCCTTTACGAATATTGATGGGCACACGAATTACTATGAACACAAGTGTTCGCCATGTGGCGGGCCGGGGAGAGGTCTTGTTGCATATGTTACTAGGGTTTGCTGGTTGTTTCTAGCGTGAGTCGTTTGGTCCCGGCCACGTGGAGAGGGCGGAAGAGTAAGACTCTTATCTGAGGCTGCTTTTTCATCCTTTTGTGATTTTGATTTCTTTTTTTTTGAAACCGGTGTTTTCCCCTATTGAGTGAGTTTTTGTTAATTGGTGCTATAGGGGAGACACATGCGCTGGCAACACTGGGTAGAGATTTGCAGAAGTAGAAGTCAAACCTTGTGTGGATCTTTCCCCTTCTTACTATACTGGATAGTAGTAGAATAGGGCAGGGTAATGGTCCTAGGGTTTGATGGGCAGTCAATCCCCTCGCTCGAAGGCAATCAATGCTGCCCATCACCGAGTGTTTGCGCATTTATAACTGTTCAAACAATTAATTACAAGGATCAGGGACGCTGAACCCGCTTTCCAGTAGCCCCCGCCAATAGATGGAGCCCTCCCGACATTTTGACCGGCTAAATTGACTTGAATTTTTTTCATGGTATTTGTGACTGACTAGCGTCCTGACCTATTAACTTCTGCCATTTGTTTTTGATTGTTGGGTCAAGATCCTTTGTTTTGAGGAGTACCTTGTATCCCAGTTTGACTGTGTATTCCTAGATGGGAACGTTCGTTTTGAGACTTCTGCGTCTGCCTGGTGTCCAAGCCCACTTTGCTCGATCAAATTCCAAGTCTTGAAATTGCCCTATGTATTCTGAAGATTGTTTTTGGCGATGACCCCAACGTTCTTACTTTTCTGAGCACAAATGGGTTTATGACTGTCCTTTCCACATCCTTATTCAGGATAGATATGAGGTCTTGCGTTGAAGAGATAATTGGGAAAGAGGTAAACACACCCAAGGTATTCGACCCTTATTGCTTATAGGAAAATTGATAGGCCCTTGATGGAGTTAAATCCCGCACAGTCACTCCCCATTCACCAGATTTCCAGGTTGAGGCTTTGCTCAACAACTCCTTCCAGCCTTTGAGGATGCAATCGAGAATGGATTGTAGATTCTTGTCTTGTCAATGACATCCTTTGAGATGGGAGGCATGTTCTTGTTTTGTCACCCAGTCCAATTTTTCCTCGTCCCACAGATGACTCACTTTCCAAACTTTGTGTTTTATTCACGATAACCATCTCCTTCCTCTGGGCTTAAAAGATATTGGGTGAACACTTTTTTTTTTTTTGGGGGGGGGGGGGAGACAAATGCTCCAGTCTATTCATGGGGAGCAGCACGTGCCTGGAACCGGCCCTAGCGTCCCATATAGAGTTACACAAGTCATTTGAGATACCGGGGCCATTGCCCGACTTCGGCTGAGAATCAATTTGAGAACTATTGAGAACTATTGAAGAAATTTAAGAAAGTTCAAGAGAATTAAACATTTAGAAAAACTTGGGTAATTGCTGGCCTATTGCTAAGCTACTGAATGCTCAGAACCCCTGGACTCCTTAACAAAACCCTCTAAAATTCTCCAACACTATCTTATTCCCTGTCGAGCTCTCCTTGACCTCATGCCCCTACCTTGTTAGGTTACAGGGCAACACGACTCACCCCAGCTCTGGCCAGCATCGTCCCGACAACAACCCTTGGTTTTCCCTTAGAATGTCCGCCCCAAGGCATCCCCAGATCTCTCTACTAGGCCTCATGCTCTTGCTATCAACAGGTTACAGGGCAACCCCCCAGCATCGGCCAGCGTCGTTCTGGCATCGAAAAACTGCAGATTCATGAATATGACTGCATCAAAGAAGCCAAAAGTGAGTTGTAAGAAGTACCCAGAATCCTAAGGCATTTTCAAGACCACTCAAACAAACAATCCACCCTCATTCCTCCAACCCCTTACTCTTTTTCATCCCCCGACGAGCCAAACTCCTCCACCACATAGTTCGCGGGATGAGAATAGCAGCCGCACCCACACAATGGACACCTTTCTCAATTGTTCCTCATCTCATGACGAGCCGACCTCCTACACCCATAGTTCACAAGGCGAGGAGTAGCACAAATCAGGTGAACTCGCCAATCCTTGCCCTTACTCAACAAGCGCAGCACTACACTTCATCAGAAACCATCCTCCCTCTTCCCTTCAACCCCCTACACTTCATCATCTTTCGACGAGCCGACCTCCTCCACCACATAGCTCGGAAGATAAAAAAACAGTAGACAAACAACCTAACTCAATCTCATAATGGTTAGAAATAGACTTCAACTATTCATCTTCCTTCGACGAGCCGACCTCCTCCACCACATAAATCGAAGAAGAAGAATAAAAGTAGTCCCAGAATAACCTTTGAATGAGTTTAACGAGCCAGCAACAATTATCCTCCCTCTTCCCTCCAACCCCCTTCTCTTATTCATCCCCCGACGAGCCGACCTCCTCCACCACATAGTTCGCGGGATGAGAACAACAGCCACAACCACACAACGGACACCTTCCTCAACACATTCCTCCTCTCACGACGAGTAGACCTCCTCCACCCATAATTCGCAAGAGGAGGAAAGATAGAAATCAGGTGAACGCCCTCACCCTAATAAGCGCAGCACCAACCCCACTTACCTCTTACCTCGCTCTGACAAGACTTATAACAGCTAAGCCACCATCTTAGTTGCGGCTATGCCCTAATCCAGTCCCACTAGCTAGCATTCCTCACCATCAGGACGCAAGTCCACCAACCATAAACCATCCCCCCCAACCCAAGTACCACACATCCTCAAAACACCTGGCCCGCTAACAGCAAAAGGGAGATGAGTACCGACACCCGAGCTAAACCCCGCCGTTCATAAGGGAAGGACTTTCAAAATCCCAACCAGAAGACCTTGACAACCCTCCTTCAAACCTTCCAAACCCCGCCTACTCTCTGTCTAAGTCTGCCAGGCCTCATACCCCCACCATGCTGAGTAACAGGGGAACGTGACTCCCCCCAGCTCCGGCCGACATCCTCCAAACAGCAATCCATAGTTATATTTGTAAGATGCCCTCCCCTAAGCATCTCTCTACCAAACCTCAAACTCCTACTTCTATAGGTTACAGGGCAGAACCCCAGCACCGGCCAGCATCATTCTGGCATCAAATAACTACAGATCCCGAGGTACACGATCGGTAAGAAAGCACCAAAAAAGGGTTGCCAACAATCTCCCCGCTACAACCAACACGGATTACTATCAAATGAACAGCTATATGCAAATTAAGTCCAACCTTTGGAAGTTTCCTAGATGCAGATTGAGTACAAGATTGAAAATCAATTGAAAATCAACCGCAACTTCGTGCGTTCCTCAACTACAGAGTTATTATTAATAATCAAAGTATTGAAAAATCAAAAGCAAAACGTACTTAAGAATTTCCTTGAGTTTTGAGACAAGCTACACATTTATAGGGATTGGTATAGGAATTTAAAAATCATGTAAAATATCATTGGAATATACCATCGGCTGCCCCAAATAGGACTTTTGACTAATGCTATAAAAATTACAAGTTGATTTATCCGACAAGAACTATTATTTAGTATTTTTTAAACTTACAACAGATAACTAGAGATAAAAATTGTGAGAATGTACTTTGAGAATTTCTACCCATTTATAATTGAATTTTCATGTAAAAGTTATCCTGCTAAATTTTCCATCAGAAATTGTAATTCAAAACGAGCACATCGGAACCAATCAGCAAAGACCATCAATTAAGAATCAACGATGAATCCAGCATTAATATTTATGGGATTAGAAAATCAAACTCCAAAATATTTGTAACATATGATTAGAAAATCAACATATCAGTAGAGTAAACCGTCATGAAGATCAACAGTAAGTATGTCACTCGCCTAGCACAGTTAGTTGCTGAGAGAGCAAATCACGTTAAAGAAGCACCGAAGAACAGACACTTCCGTGAATCTTCTCCTCTACCCCCCCTCCACTTGCATGTGACATCACCCCTACCTCGCGGGAACCATCGCCCTCGCACCCCTTGGCATCCTTGCACATCAACTGGGGCGCACGAGGCATCTAACACGTAGCATGGAGAGACCTCATCGGAGCCATTCGCCAGTTTTATGGAGCAACAGCCCCTCCCCGATCTCAACTTGAACCCTGTCAGCCTGTGACGTAGGCAGATCGCGGCACCAATCAGATCCCTGACACCTACCAACCAATACAAAAAGATTCATAGAGTAATAATACCCTAAGAACACTTACCTGTCCAACGCACACTCCTCTGATCCATTGCACTCATCTCTCGTTCAACTCGTGGCATCCCGTGATTCATAGCTCAATTAGGAATTTACACTTCCGTCTCTCACCTGTGGATTTTTAATTTTCGTGCTTCCCCTTTTTCCATCTTTGATAAGTGTGTACTCATGGATGTTTTTTTTTTTTGTGGTCTACTTTTTTTTTTTATATAGTTTTGTCCTTCCTTTTTCAGCAATGGGATGCTGTATGTGGTTTGTCATGGATGTTTTTTTTTTTGGTGGTCTACTTTTTTTTCTTTTTTTTTTGTCCTTCCTTTTTTAGCAATGGGATGCTGGATTTTTTTTTTTTTTTTTTTTTTTAATATTACCAATAAGAAGATTGAGGCCAAGGGTCCTCACAGTCTACCCGGAGTGACAAAACCGAACATGCTGAGAATCGGGCTCAGCGTCCCCCATATGATGATGATGTTGCACTTCTGCTAATTCTATGAAAACTCTAAGATAATGATACTAGTGATGATGATGCTACTGATTTTTTTTTTTTTAATATATGGTAAGATATAAACTACAACAACAAAACCTGGCCTCACAATCTATGAGCAACTCCTAATCTTCCCCCGTATACCAAACACAACACTGGAAAGACAATATCATCCCAACCAGTTTCAGCTATAGCTGAGGTGTTTTCACTACCTAGACTACACTTGACCCCTTAGGTTGTCATGGCAGGGCCCCCAGTTCGCCACTGGTTTGTCTTCCTCCTTCGACGAATCCCCAAATCTCTCTACTAGGCGTCAAGCGGCTCCTGCTACAATAGGTCATAGGGCTACGCCCACACCGGCAGCGTCGTTCTGGCATCAACAAACCAAGGGCACAGAACACCACAACTTGGCAAGGCGGGAGCTAGGATTCTATCATCTCTAAAATCCTACGTCCGATATGAGAAGGAACCCAGATGTCTTCAAGGATTGTAAGAATCCAGATAAGCATGATATAGTCCAATTAAGAAGATATTGATGAATTGTAGTACATGTTACACCGAAGATTGAAGAAATATCTCCCCCCTCCCCATTCCTTCCCATCCTATCCCAACATAGCCTCTACTGAAACTGGTTACCCGGATTGTCGGCAACCCATCTCAGCGCCAACTTGAGACAGACCCACATTCCCCCTCTCTATCCCGTAAAGGCATACAGTTCCCTCCCAAAGTATGCCTCTGCCCACCCTTTACGCTAATTTGCCCCCGTTGGGATGTGTATCCCCACCCCAACCCCATAATAGGGCAACCCCCTAAATCTGCTCACACCCCCGCCAGGGCTTCACTTCCCACCTTGTGTCGCCCCTGCAGAGTGGAGCTCTCCCCTGTTACGCGAACCTTCCATCCATAAGGAAAAAATGTCAATGCACATAGAGCAAGAATACAGTTAAAAAAACAAAAACTGGAATTTCGAACCAAGGAAATTTACGCTGGAGAAAATTTAAAGACCAGGTTTCTGAAATAGAATTGGAAAAGAGCAGCTATGAAAGCGAATGCAACAAAAATAAAAACATAAAAAGTGTAGATACAGATTTGGAGATTCAGATATTCGAAATTTAGGAATTTAGGCATTAAGGAATACCGTTGAGTTTAGTTATAGAAGTTGAGAGTTACAATGATTATGGAATATTCAGGAATATTATATAGAAATTTAATTTTGATATTTGATTAGGATTTTTTTTTAGTTGAAAGAGTAGATGGTTATTGGGATGATGATTGGATGTTGATTAGTTAGTTTTTGAGGATACTAATTAGAAGTATGGATTAGGATAATAGTTTGAAGGAATTTCCAATTAGGTTTAAAGAAAATAGACTGAAAAAAAAGGGAGACGAACACCTACCGGATTGCAAAATGAAGAAAATGTGAGCTGCGCCCCCCTCCCCCCCCCTCTCCCTCCCTCTTTCTCTCACACTCTTCAACCCCAACCGCTTCATCCACTACCTCTTCCTTTCTCGCCCTCCTTCCCCCCTTCCTTATTCATAGCCCATCTCCTCCCACACCATTCCTTCCTCCACTTTCTCCCGTCATCACCCCACGTCACCCCTCTTTTTTCCGTCAAAAGAGGATCGCAGAGCAACAAAAAGTAAAGCAGAGGGAAAATAGTGATCAGAGGAAGAAGGCAGAGAATGTGGAGAGGGGGAAGGGCGAGGAGAATAAGGATGTGAAGCTGGGGAGAAAAGAAGGAGGAGAGGATGACATCAAGTGAAGAGAGGAAGGGTGAAGAAAGGTAAAAAAAAAAGGGAGAGTTTTCGATATTCCACTCCTTCATAGTGTTATCCTCCCAATCCTTCCACACCCACGTTCGACAATGATTGTAGTGATGATGATGATGATGATGATGATGATGACGATGACGATGACGATGACGATGACGATGATGACGATGACGATGATGATGATAACGATGACGATGATGATGATGATGATGATGATGATGATGACATCCCTTGAATATTTCTTGGTGAAGAACATCTTGCCGAATATATGCTGCTTCTAATTGGTGAAGATGACCCTGATGATGATGATGAACCATTACCGTGATGATGATGTCGAACCACGCCCTGTTGATGATGATGATGGTGATGATAATGATGATGACGAGCAGCACCCTTATGATTATGAGGAACCATTACCGTGGTGATGGTGTCGAACCACGCCCTCTTGATGATGGTGTTGGTGATGATCATTGATCAACGCCCTGTTGCTGATGACGAGCAGCACCAAGATTTTGCTGGCACACCCACGTCCTTATGATGGCGGTCGTCACTGCACTCGCAATTCAGTTTACCAAGCCTGAAGGGCTGACTCCACTGATACTCCACAAACGTCGACATAGCTAACACCTCTCAGGCCAGAGAGAGAGAGAGAGAGAGAGAGAGAGAGAGAGAGAGAGAGAGAGAGAGAGAGAGAGAGAGAGAGAGAGAGAGAGAGAGAGAGAGAGA
>BFEA01000058.1:1057872-1068703 GCA_003427395.1 Chara braunii
GGGACGCATGGGAGTGTTAGGGTCCACGTCTGTCCAGTTCTTGAAGGAAAGGTGATAGTTTCGGGGGATTTCGTCGCGCATGCTTTCCTCTCTGTCCTCCTCGCTCTTCTCTCCTGACCAGTGAACTCTTCCTACCCATCCCTCCCTCTTCCCCCCTAACCATTCTTCTGCGAACTGAGTAATCTTGGTCGATATGTCCTTGCCTGTATGGAGGGTATCTAACATTTTTTTAGTCTCCTGCCACCTTTGCATCAGTTCCATTTGAAAATGGGTTTTAAATAGGTCCTTCCTTTCTTCTCCCTCCACCCTATGTCCTTCTAACACCAGCGCGCAACGTTGCCACCACAGGGTCCACAATACCGTCTTCCTACCCAAGGAGAACGTGTTCCTTTCGAATGTATCTTCTTGTGAGGATGGGTGATGGCCTAACAGGATTGCTCTCCAGTCCCAGGGCCACTCCTGATTTGGGAACATTTGTCTCCAAATCCTATCCCACCATCTCCATGTCAGGGTGGCAGTTGAGCATTGCAAGAAAATGTGTTCGATTGTTTCCGGCCTTTTCCTGGCCGGGAATCCCTGCAGGCAGCGTGTGCACCATGGTAGGGTTTTGCCTTGCTGTTCCAACTGAGTATGGTCGATCACCCAGTTGTTTGTAGGAAGGCAGCGGTGAGCGATTTGCCATTGGAGCGAGGTGATTTTTGCCGGCCTGCACTTGCAGTCTTGAAACCACCGTATTGGTGTAAAAAGGTTTCTATCCACATTGAGGTGCTTCTGCCACCTATCGATGATCACGTCCTTCAGCTCTCGGCGGGCTCTTAGCATCCTATAGGAGCTTTTTACCGTGAGACTGGCCAATGTGCGTGGTTTCGTGGCACTGCCTTTGGCCCTTATCTGGGGGGGTCCATTGCCATTCTAGTGGGTCCAAAGGAAGTTTGGACAACGGGGTCTCGGGCATAAACGCTCGTCGTGCCTCCCCTTCTCCAATTATACGAACCCTGAATAGATGGTCATGCTAAATCCATACAAAGGAGTCTGGGTTGCCCTTCAACTCTCCTCTTCTTCCTATTGTATGCCACTCTACCAGGGCGTCTGCCGGGTGCACAAGGTGGATGTGTCCCACCTGCCCGGGGTTCTCTGTCTGTCCCACTCGGTCCCCCTCTTGGAGTTTGCGTCCTTTTCTGAGGATAGATCGCCACCCAATCGGGAGGGCCTCCGTGATGGTTCCCAAGTTCGTTTCTATGTTATGACAATATCTCAATCTCTCCCTCATCTGGTTTTGATCTTTCCAGTCCTTTTTTGCTCCGTCCCACAAGTCTCCAACTCTCATGACTCCATTCTTGACCCAGCCTTTCCATGGGGATTCGGAGCTGCAGAATATATTGCCATGGGAGTTGGTTATGCGGGAGTTTCCAAAGAGGGGTTGCCAGGCTACCTCCTCCTACCGTTCCGGAGGCGGGCGTTGCGGTAGGGGGAGTCTCCTCCATGTTTTGAGAAGTCTGGGCCAGAAATCGTCTTTTGGTAGGTCGTGCCGAAGGTCGGGCTTAGTACGTGCTGCTGGCGCCAGTCTTATCAGCTGTTCATAGGCCAAGGGTCTTCAAACCAGGGCGGTTTCGAAGATCAACCGTATCACCTATTGTAGTACCAGTGCCAGCACCTGCGTTGCCGGGTCCAGGATACCTAGTCCTCCTTTGGATTTTGGTTGTACTACAGAGTCCCATGCCACTCGGCTGATAACGTTCGTGTTTTCACTGTCTCCCCTCCACAAGTAGGCCGCCACCTTTCTCTTTAGTGCTTTCTGGGCTGGGTCACTGAGCGGCTACAGTACCGATTTGTACCATAACGTGGCCAGCACCACATTGTTGATTACTAGCGCTCGGCCGAAGAGTGAAGTGTGCTTGTGATTCCATTGCAATAGTTTAGTCAAGGTCGGGGATGTGAGCCAGTCATCATTGCCTATCGACCGTTCTTGTGCTGTCAATTGCACCCCAAGTACGCGGATCGCTGTGTCAGGGGTAACCCATGTTATGCGGGGTTGTTCGGGTGGCCTGCCCCCTTGTTGGTGTAGCCACCAGCCCAGTGTTTTTTGTCCCCAGTTGACTGTCATAACTGATAAAAGGCAGAAGCGCTCCATAAGCCTATGGATTTCCTCCATGTTAGAGGTTGATGCTTCCGCCATGATTGTCAAGTCGTCCGCAAACAGGGAACAGATCGGGATGGCGGCCTCTGGAATACCTGTGATCTTGATTCTTTCGAGATTTTTGTTGTGTCGGAGATTGGCGGACAGGGCTTCCATTATTATGATGAAGAGGAAAGGAGCGATTGGGTCTCCCTGCCTGACCGAGCGTTGAAGTGTGATTTCTGGAACCAGCAAGCCATTTACTTACACTCGGATCGTCGCATTCTGGTGCAGGACCTGGACCCACCTTCGAAAATCCTGATCAAAGTTCATCTTGTGTAGGCATCTGTCGAGGAAAACCCAATCGACGTGGTCGTATGCTTTTTCGAAATCGATAAAAATGAAAGATGCGTTGCTTTTGGACTGACGGGTAGTTTGATCATTTCGTTCACTAGCAGGATGTTCTCCTGAATGTTCTTGTTTTGCATAAAGTTTGTCTGTGCCGGGTGGATGAGGTCCTCTAGCACCTCAATCATACGGTTAACCAGAGCCTTAGAAAGCATCTTATAGACCACAGTCAGGAGGGTGATGGGTCTATAGTTCCGGATGTTCATTTTGTCACCTTTCTTGCAACAGAAAAATTCCCATGAGAAATGAAAGTTGAAAAAAATATTCCATAAAAAAAAATCCTTCATATTTATAAATTATCATTTCAATGTTTGTCCAATTCTAAAATTTCAAATTTAATTTGATAAGTTCTCGTCTAAATATGAGCTTTCCCTTCGTACTACATCTATTTGTTCAAGATGGAATGAAAGTCTGGACGAGTTTATGGAATGTTTTAACTAGACTTTCATTCTATTACAACAAATATCATCTAATTTAGATTGGATTAACCTATTTATGACTCAAAATCCTTACTTAGAATAGGAGTCCAATTAAAATATTTCATGAACTCATCCAGACTTTCATTCCATCTCTAGCATGCAGTTCAAATAAGAAGGGATACCCCATTACTGGAAGGAAAGTTTTCAAGTAAGACGAAAAATTTTAAAATTGGAATTACATTTTTAAAGATGGAATGAAAATTTGGAATTTATAATGTAATTTTACTCTATAATGATTATTTAATTCTGGGAAATTTTTCTGTTGTGTGGAGTAAAGATAACACCCCTTGTCCTAACATCTCTCCCATCTCCCCCGTCTCCCAGACTGTTCTGTAGAACTGCATGAGGTCGTTGTTAAATCGCAGACACATGGTTTCCCAGAATTCCTTCGGGAAGCCATCAATCCCAGGAGTCCTTTCCTCCTCCATCTGGAAAAGAGCAGTCCATACCTTATCCTTGCTTAGGGGAAGGTCCAATTTTGTCCTTTGAGTTGGTGTGAGGCGATGGTTCATAGGCTGCAGAAAATCATCAATATCGTTAAGCCGATGTTCCGCCTGGGAAAGGATGTGTGTGGAGAAAAGGTCTTTATAGAAGTCCCGGGCTATTTTTGCACATTGTGTCGTGGTGGTGGCCACCTCCCCCGTCGTCGGGACCAGGAAGGCCTCTATGGTAGTGCGGTGGGCTCTGATTGAGGCTAGGCTAAAAAATTGTGAGTCCATGGTACCTTCTGTGGTCCATTTAGATAGTTTTCCTCGGATTCTGATCCCCTGCCATCTGTGCTGAGCATAATGAAGCAGCTGGTCTTTCAAACGTTGGATCTCAGTGTTGTGATCAGTAGAATTGTCCTGATTAACCAGGTCATGAAGGTGACTACTATGGATTTTTTGTTCTTGCTGATAACGTCGGGCCGCGATCAATTTGGAGTAGTCATTGCACTTCTTGGCTAGGAAAAACATGTCGTTTGTAAACCATTGGATATCGGAATTAAAGTTGTCTTTGAGACTTTGCCAATAGGCCCAAACATCTTGTATATAGGACTGGAAGGTCGTATCCTTGAGTAAAGACGTGTTCAGTTTGTAGTATCCCGACCCCTGGTCCGGTCTTTTGCGGAACGTGAAGATGGCTCCGGAGGTGCAGTGGTCTAGTCCCGGGTGTGGGCTTTGTGGGAGTATGGTGGCTACCTGTAAAGCATTTTGTATAGCCTGGGAGATCAGTATCAAATCTATTCGGGATTTTGAGTGTCGTTCCGGGTCATTGGTGCGAATGCATGTAAAGGCGCGATTGGTTGGGTGTAGAAGACGGTATGTGTCTGTCAGGTCAAGACCCCTGCAAAAGTTGGCGATGGTTTGCTCATCTTCCTCTACGTATCATAGGTGGGATGAGTGTAGGCTTCATCTATCTAATCCCCGTTCCAGTGCTGCGTTGAAGTCTCCTGCCATGATGAGAGGTACCCCGGGGGGGGCAGTGGGGGAGAGATTTTCAAAGAACGCTTTTCTCTCTGTTGATGAGTTAGGTGTGTATATGCAGAAAATGCATATTAACTCTAACTCTAACATGCCGAGTACCAAGACTCATCGCCCCTGCGCCTGGTCCGCTGTCCAGTTTATCATCTCAAATTTGGATTCGGGCGGGATCCAGACCGCCACTCTGGCTGATGCCGTTGTCGGGGCATGGACCGCGAAAGATTGATATGGCCATACTGTAGTGTGTGCTCTGAGGTACTCCGGTTTGTCCATCAGGTGAGTCTCTTGGACGCATATCACGTCTGGCCATCTTCTCCCCCCTACCCCTCTTAACTGGTCCCATATCGCTTGTTTTTTGTCTGGATTATAGGAAGCGAGTCCATTGACGTTTAGGGATCTTATATCTAGGTCTGCACTTCGGAGGCAGCTTCTCCACTTCGGATTCTTACAATATAGGATGTCCATGATTGTCGTTCGTTATTGGTGGCAGAAATTCCTCGCGGTCTATGTATTTTACTCAAATACTAAGCCACAGTTTGACAGACCAGTTAATCGTGCATAGCAGACCATTTATGAGAATCCTAGAGAGGGCAGTGTGCAGATCCTCCTTCGACCAGAAGTGGTTGGCCCGGAGGTCATGCAGTCTCAGGTCCATCAGATCGTTATGATTGTACCATTTAAGGCCTGAGTCTTTTCCTTCTTCGAAAAGGATGTATAGATCTGTGTTGGCAACCCGCATCAGACCCTCAACCTGTGGAAGGGTGGAGACTACTCCGTGTGGGTAGTGTTTGCGGATGAAGGGGAGCATTTTTTTTGTGAAGTCCCCTTCCCTCAGGGAAGGAATAGACCAAATGTTATAAAAATTTCAGCCGGGCAGGGTGAGTCCCCCGTCAGTTGGAGATAGTCCCACTTCCATTCTATCCCCTGCTTGTCTCAATGGGATTGCAATTACCCCCTCCTTCTGTGAAAGGGATTTCTCGTACTGACCCTTTTCCACTAGATTTCTCAGTTTCAGTCGGCGGGGCGGGTCTTCGCAAGGGACCTCTTTTAACCCTTCGGCTCCCCCTGGTGAGACCTGCATGAGCTGGCTAGATTCCTGTGGGCTTCCTTCCTCCCCTTCCCGGTCCCCCCCCTTCCTTCCTTCCCTTTGTCCGGAGTCGTAAGAGTTCTGCCCTGCCTTTCCCAGCGGGGGGGAGAACTGTTGATAGGTGATGTGTCTAATACGCTGGAAGAGCTCTAGCCATGTAATGTGGGAGGGGGGGGGCACTGTCAGTGTTGATTTCAGGGTTGGACTGCTGTCTAGCATGCTAAACAGCTGAATGTATGCCTGATCCCAAAAATCAGAATCGGCCCCTGTATATTGGTCTCGCAGGCCCTCTAGAAGCCAATCTGCAATCCTTTGCAGTTTCTGTTCAATTGGCATGTCGTCTCGGGGTGCCGCCGTGTTGTCTCCCGGGTCCTTGTCTTGCATTATTATGTCSGGGGGGGGGGGAAGCGGGTTCGGGGGATCGTCCACCTCCATTGGTTGCGGGCCAAAAGCTTCTCTGAAGTGGTCTTTCCCTCCTGGTTCTGTGTGGTCTTGTYGTCTGTGTTCCAGCTTTTTGGGTTCCCCCTGCCCCCCCGCCCCTAGGTGTTCCATCTTTTCACCTGCAAGTTCTGTGCTGCGGGTTTCCAGGGAGGGAACAGTCGGATTTTCCGGCTTCGGTATTTGGAAATGGCCCGCCGATAGATTGTAGAGTCGATGGAACACCTTGTGCCATGTGACCTGTGCAGGGGGGCCCTTGTTTAGGTCTCGGATCGAGGGGCTCGCCTCCAGAACAGCAGTGAGTTGCGTGTGAGCGTCTTTCCAGAATTCCTCCGGTGCCCCTTCGTGCTGGAGCCGCAACCCTTGCATTATCCAGTCTGAGATCAGAGAGTGTGTGATCCCGAATAACCTGGGCCCAGCTCAGTCCTCGGCATGCAAATAATTAGTTTCCAGGTCTTATAGTGTTATGGGAAGTCCTGTAGGGGCCAGCTCGGGTTCAAGCTCTCAGCGAGGGAACATGTGGGGGCTGCACTCAACCTGGAGGTTGGTAATACCAGGGTTAGTCTGTAGCATCAGATGTGGGGGCTGCACCCGACCTGCAGGTGGGCGATACCAGCCAGGGGTCAGCTGATCAGGACCGAGAACTCTTCAACGGGTCAGTAGGAGTGCCTCCCCTCCTCCCTACGAACATCAGCAGTGTCTGCTGAATGTCGCGTCAACGCCGTCAAGCTTGCCTAGGAAGGTACTGTGCACGTGCATGGCGCGGAGGCGCAGCCCAGAGGGCCTGGGGTCTTGGAGCGCATTTTGGAGACCCCACCGGCTGACCCTCCGTCCTTCCCAAACGCCCCCCATTTCCCTTTTCCCTCCATTTCCCTCCACACTTTTGCCTGAAGAAGAACCCCCTGGGCGCCGTCCAACCTCTGCAGGCTACCGCTGGTTGTTCGGTTCTTGCCTCTCCATGAGGCATGGGTATTGAGCCCAAGACCTTCAGCTCGATTTTTAATTCGTTGTGGATACCGACTGAACTACGTAGGCCGCTTCCACCGTCGCGAATGAGGGAAAAAGAAAAATGAGGGCGCGTTGGCTGGATTGCAGTAGTGTAGTCCACCTACCGTTGTCGCGGACCGGCGACAGCGAGAGGGCCGAGGAGAAGGCCTGCGAGGGGGCTCGCTCCACTACACAACACTGTACATGCATTTGGACGCTTTCTTGACCACATGCATTCATTCACAACGTAGGAATCGGCCGAATGCACCTGGTCCCAAAAGCGTCCAAATGGATGTACACTGTTGTGTAGTGGAGCGAAGCCCATAGCTACTGATGAGAGCAACCAAGGTTTTCTGGCTGCCATAGCCAGTGAGGAGGGCGATCTTGGCTCGGCGCGGCCTGGGCATGGCCGATGTGGATGCCCATTCCACTGTTGATGTCTTGCGGCGGTTATCTGGTTTCACACAGCTCGCACTTGCACTTTTTTTGCACTTTTTTTGCCCCGCAATCACGGTCGGAGACAGTCAGAAAGAAATTGAAGAAAAAAAAGAAAAAGAAAGAAAGAAAGAAAGAGTCCCGGCAGTGCGAGTGTCCTTCCTTCCTTCCTTCCTTTCGTACGGGTACTACGTCGATCGATAAAAAAGCGATGGCGTAGGGAGGGCGGCGTTGGCGGCGCGGCAAGGCTTGCGGCGTATTTTCCCACTGACTGACACTTTTTTTATCGTAATCCACCCGCGTCTACGGTCAGGTACATCCAGGGAAAAGAGTCGCGGCCTGAGTAACCAAGCGCCCCCCCATTTTGCCTTGGTTTTGACGAGCCGCGGGTTGGCTTGTGGAATTCGTCGCCGCTGTTGGCTGTGCAGCCACGTGTCAATCTCGTCTACGTGTCAATCTCGTCCACGTGGGGGACAGCCCATCCTCATTTTACCATTTTATGGTAGTAATAATGGCGGCGTCAACAGCGATCAATCAGCCAGCGCGAGTAGTCGCGAGCCACGTGTCAATCTCGTCGTCCACGTCAGCGACAGCTCATCATCATCATGCTCGCCCACTCGTTATGCGCAAAATGGGCTCGGCGTTGAAATGGGCTTCTCCTTCTCCTTCTCCTCCTGAGCAGTACGTTTTGTCGCGACGTGCTTCTTCTCTGAATTCTTCTTCTTCTTCTTCTTCTTCTTCTTCTTCTTCTTCCCACTGGAGAGGGATCCCGACGTGTTCCGGGAACGTGAGAGCGAGGCATGGCTCGCGGCTCTGTGCTTCGTCGCATTGGAGAGGGATCCCGACGGTCCATCTGAGAAGAGATGAGGAAGGTGTGTTGTTGTGTTCGCTGACTGACTGTCGTCGGTCACCGATAGGATGCGATCCCTGCGCTGTGCTTTGTCCCACTAGAAAGGGATCCCGACGGTCCACGTGCATTAGCTCTTTGGTGAAGTGCGCGGCCGCCTCCAGCTGCTTGTCGTTCACCTATCCTCGTTTCTCACGGCGCCGACCCTTCCATAGGGATCCCGACGGTTACCTTCACCATGATGGCCGTCAGATGCGATCTCCGGGCCGATCGCGGCTACTAGTTCGCGCCGCCGCCGCCGCCGCCGCCGCCGCCGCCGCCGCCGCCGCCGCGGGGAAAAAGTCGTCGGAAAGGAGTAAACGAGGAGGAGGAGGAGGAGGAGGAGGAACTGGCAAAGGCTTTGGATCGAAAGGGCAAATAAAGGTCTCACCAGGTAGGTGGGATTTTTTTTTTTTTTTTTTTTTTTTTTGTGGTTGTGTGTGTGTCTATGTGGTTCGTTTTATATCAGTGAAGAGGGGGGGGTCCAAACTTAACCCGATCGTCTTTTTTGCCCTCTACTTCTTCCCTCTCTTTTTTTTTCTCTCTCTTTCTTTTCTTTTTCGTTTTTTTCGAAAAACAGATTCAACGGAAAGTATTATTTATTATTATTTTAATAATATTTTATTACTTTTTTTTAATTTTTCATTACTCGAATTGCGAGTACCCCATCTTACAAATGGATAGCTTGACTACTTGTGTAAAAAAATAAAAATAAAAAAAAGTAAAATGGATAGCTTTCACCCGGCTTAGCTTTGCATATTACAACCAGCCAAGAATCGTCCCTCGGCCAGGAATAAGGCCTGGCGTGCCCCCCCCCAAAAAAAAAATACAAAATAAAAATAAAAAAATAAAAAGGTGGTCTCCCATTGATGGGCGTGACATCAAATGGATACATACCTTTCGAGGCCTTTTTTCGGCTAAGTAAGATACCAAGTGTGGTATCTTTTCTGATCAGTTTAATACTAACAAGTAGAAAAATTCCATGCCAAAAAAGTGGAGCATTTTACAGGGAAAAAAAAAAAAAACCCGTACACTCTTCCTGCCGAGCTCAAGGCCGGCCCCTGATTTCCCGCCAAAATTTCAAGGCCAATTCTGGCAGGAAGAGTGTTTATTTATTTATTTATTTTAGCTCTGAAGGCCAAGTCCGGCCCCTCATTTCCCGCTACCTTCACTCTGTTTTTGTTTCTATTTATTTGAAACCCACCAGTACCACAAAGAAATCTGGTTTGGGGGGGGGGGGGGGGGGGGGGGGGGGGGGGGGGCCCCCCCCCCCCCCCCCCCAAAAAAAAAAAAAAAAAAAAAAAGCAATCTGGGTGATGCTGACCGGGGGTTGACCGAAACTGGCTGGGTAATCCTGCCTGCAATGT
Source organism: Chara braunii (assembly GCA_003427395.1). NCBI lineage: Eukaryota > Viridiplantae > Streptophyta > Charophyceae > Charales > Characeae > Chara > Chara braunii. The sequence continues at coordinate 1,067,539 of BFEA01000058.1, forward strand.
TAGGTATAATTTGAAAAACGGATCGAGAAAAAAAAAAAACAAAGCCAGTTTTTTTTCCCCTTAAATCTCTCCTTCCCTTCCTCCTCCTTCTCCTCCTCCACCTTTTTTTTTTTTTTTTTTTTGGAAGGAAATGCCAGTATTTTTCTCTGGGTGTGGATGTTGAGGACCCTGCTGGGGGTTCAACGTTTATGCGGAATGCAAAAATCAAATGGAATGGTAACTTGTTTCTTACTGTATTACTTTACAGTCTTTACTTATTAACAACAAAAATACAACTTATAATAAAAGTAATTAACCCACAATTAACCCAGCCACGAGAGTAGGAGAACATAGTTCATGCTAGATCACGAAAGCATAGTTGGGGCAAGTGAAGTTAGGACGAGAAGCGGGTAACAGAGCCCTAAATTTTCAGGGCAGGTTTGTTTTTTAAGGGGCAGTATTATAACAAACAAACGCCCCACACCTTTTAAGCCTACCAGACTGGTCACGAGTCCATAATAGAGTGGACACCAAATAAAACCAACAGCAAAAAAAAAAAAAAAAAAAAGGGGATCAAAAGGGCCTTAAACCCCAAGGGGCAAAAGTGTGTTTCCATGCAAAAGTCGCTCTTTTTTTTTATTTTTTATTTAAAAAAAAAACAAACACTTAATTAAAATTAAATTCGCTCTTTAGCACATAGTCACAAAAAAAAAAAAAGAAAAAAAAAGATAGCTATTCTTCTCAGAAAATTGACCAGTCAACAAGTCAAGGTGTCAAGTCCAGATAAATACTCTAGCCGCGGACATTCCTTGACTGGACTCTGCACCTCTCCCCAAACCCGTCCAGATTCGGACCGGATGCCGTCCGGTCAGCCTGAGGAGGCTAACCCACGCACGCAGCCTCTGAGGGTTTGAAACCTCACCATCCACCTTTGCCACCAAAGAGGATTCAATTTGGTTGTAACGCTTGAATCTGGACGGGTTTGGGGAGAGGTGCAGAGAATCGCGGGTGATCTGCTTTTGTGCATCTTTGCATCAAAGACGTCCAGATTCGGGCGCTTAAATCCCACCAATCCTCTTTGCTACCGGTAGTGGGACCTCGCCCCAGGTGGCAGAAGAAAAGATGCATGTTTAAGAAGAAGGCGGGAAGAAAAAACACAAAAAAAAGGGAGAATATACAATTATAT
>BFEA01000058.1:1068770-1091629 GCA_003427395.1 Chara braunii
AAACGAAAAAAAAAAGAAACGAAAAAAAAAAAGAAACGAAAAAAAAAAGGAACTGTGTCGGAAATGCCATCCCCGATAGTTCCTGCCAGGGGCACCATCCAACTGCCGTGTTCCCCCGAACACAAAGCACCCTCAACGTGACTGTATCGGACTGGATTTATAGCTCGTATACATTAAGGATGAGGGTGCGTTGTGTTCGGGGGAGAGGACGGGCGCAGGAGGATAAGTTCAGACATATGTGACCCAATTGATTGATTGATTGGTTCATTGTCAGCGTCCAGATATGACGACAGATGTGGATACGAACGCAGCATCGGTTTGAGGACAGTGAGTGACATACGCGTGGTGTGTCTACCTATATAGGACAGCTTAACAATCAATCAATCAACTAACCAACCAACCAACCAATCAATCAACCAATCAATCAATCAATCAATCAATCAATTCGATCAATCAATTCGATAATCTTTATAAATTTGGATTGTATATATATCATCAAACAGAGCCTGCCCGGTAAACCGTAGGCAGAGAGGGAGAAGAGGACAACGAACAAACGAGGGGCTGTGACAAACTGTTTCGTCGGAGTTTCACCGACTCATCAGGAGGCTGAACATATACATATATATTCACATATACCGGGCAGTTCTGTTTGTGACGATATATATTCATAGAATATATACTCCGACGAAACAGTTTGTCACAGCCCCTCGTTTGTTGTCCTCTTCTCTCTCTCTGCCTACGGTTTACCGGGCAGTTCTGTTTGTGACGATATATATATATTCTTCAATATATATATATATTCATGGATTATCACGTATCGGTCAGGGGACTTCGCAGACTGTAGAGGGTCCAGCCTTCTGATGAGACATTCGGTGAAACTCTGACAAAACGGTTTGTCACAGCCCCTGGTTTGTTGTCCTTTCTCCCTCTCTGCCTAGTACGGTTCGCCGAACAGAACCCAGTCTCATCACGACGAATGCATCGGACCGGAAAGATAGCTTGCGTGCATTGATGATCCCAGTGCATTGTGTTTGGGGTAAGACGGTGGTGATATTGTGTTCTGCTTGCGCAAGTATGTGGCGTTTCAGGGCCACATTCAAAACACGAGGACAGTTTGGACGGCAGCACCGGACCTTCAGTACGGCTGTATACAGTCGAAAAGTTCTGGTGTGGTACTTTGGGACATCCGTTAAAATTGGAACGATACAGAATAGATTAGCATGGCCAAAAAAAAAAAAAAAAAAAAAAAAAAAAGGTTGTGGTGCGAGTGATTGTGGGTGTATACGATGGTGAACGTTCTGCTGTGAGTGAGCTCTTGTTCTTAGGGAAAGTTTGGATTGAATCTGGGCTTAATTATGTCTAAATACAATCGAGAAGTTCTGGTGTAAGCAAGCTGAGCCTCTTCTGAGGGACAACTTGGACCGAACGCATGCGACCTTACTTATGGCTGCATACAGTCTAAAGGTTCCGCTGTGAGTAAGCGCTTCTTCTTAGGGGCAAATTGCAAAGGGCAAAGAAACTTCATACATGCGTAGATTGAATCTGGCCTTAATTATGTCTAAATACAATAGAGTAGTTCTGCGGTAAGCAAGCTCTTGTTAGGGACAGCTTGGACTGAATGTGACCTTACTTATGGCTGCATACAGTCTAAACGTCTGCTGTGAGTAAGCTCTTCTTCTTAGGGGCCAAGGGCAAAGGGCAAAGGGCAAAGGGCGAAGCCCAAAGGGCAAAGCCCAACGAAACTTCATACATGTATAGACGGTGTACCCACGAGTAAAACCTTGACCATCTGTAAGCCCTAGTTTAACCCAGTTAGACCACTGGATGTTATGGCAGTTCATCCCTGGCATCCCTTTCGGTGGCAAATGACGACATTAGCGCAGTGCATCGTCTTCTCTCACAGTGCGCCGGACATGTGCTTGCACTACGTGTTTATCACACGGTCGGCCACGTGACAGATGCAGCGCACGCACTACGGTCTTCCCCCGAACATAACACACCCTAAAAATGAATGTTTACAAGCTATATTTCCGGCCAGATACAGCCAAAATAAGGGCGCGTTGTGTTTGGGGGAAGACGGTAGTAGGTGGGGCCAGATTTCAACAACAAAAAAGAAAAACAAAGGCCTCCGCAGGGCAAGACATCCTACAGCATATACACCGACACTTACACTGAGTGTCCATGTGCTATCACTTGAACTTACGCCCTCGATGGAACGTCCACCCTCGATGGAACGGAGGAAATGGGATGTGAACCCATGCGACAATCTTGTTGTATGTTGATCTAGCAAACCAATGCCTTCAGCCGCGCAGCCGTACCGCCCTGGAAAAAAGGGGCTCTGAACGTGGTCTGCTGTGTGGACTGCGAAGTACGTTCTCTCTCCACTCCTCTCCTCTCTCCTCTCAGAGGGAGATAGCGAGCGCTCACTCGGTTTCCAGATACCCCGTCGGAATGCACCTGGACGTGCAGGAAGCCAGGTGCCTATGTTGTTGCTGCGTGTGGTGGTGAATGCCGAGCGACAGGAGTGTACTGGACTTTGCCAGTTCTTTGAAAGGGAGTAGACCCTAGCACCTCTTTTGGTTGTGTTTCCTTTATCCCTTCAGGATTCAAACTAATGCTGTGTCTGTTCAGTCACAGCACATGTGTGTACCATTCATTGAGGCACGTGGGCTGGGTGTCTTTGCACGGTTCTGGCAGAGACTTGTGGGCAATTCTTCCCTTTTTTTTTTTTTTTTTTTTTTTTTTTTTTTTTAAAAACATGCTCCATCTTTTTTTTTGGAGCAACACCTGTTGGAAACCGGGTCCAGCTTCCCATAGATACTGCTACCCGTCATGCGTGCGTTTTTCTTTTTTCTTTTTTTTTTTTTTTTTTTTTTTTTTTTGGAAAGATGGCTTTTATATTGCAGAAATCATAGTTGAGGCCTGGGACCTCACAATTCAACCCCGAGTAGCATACTGGGGCCAATACCCAGCTTAGGCTATGCTGGAAACTGGGTCCAGCATCCCTTATAGCCACAGCCCCTTTTCGAAAAAAAGGGGGGGAGACTGAACTATTAAACTGAAGAGAACTCCGAGACCAAATGTACATACACATACATACATATACATATGTACATGCACATTTACTTATGTACAAGTGTACATAGGTACATGTACATATGTAATGTACATTTGCATGTACATATGTAATGTACATTTGCATGTACATATGTACATACCTACATTTATGTATGTACATGTACATATGTAAATATGTAAATGTACGTGCAAAATGAAGAGAACTCCTAGACCATATGTCCATGTACATTTGTACCTATGTACATGTACGTACACGCATGCCTGTACATATGTATGTACATGTACGTATGTATATGTGCATGTACATGTACGTATGTACATATGTAAATGTACATGTACATATGGTCTCGGAGTTATGGACATAGGTATGTACGTACATCTACACATGTACATATGTAAATGTACATGTACATACGTACATATGTACGTATGTAAATGTGTAAATGTGCATGTACATATGTACATACGTATGTAATTATACACACATACGTACATGTACGTATGTACATATGTAAATGTACACGTACATATGTACATATGTACATATGTACGTTTACATTTGTACATATGTACGTATGTACATACGTCCGCATGTACATGGGTACGTCTGCACATAGGTATGTACGTGCTCGGGCGGGCATGCCCTACCCCTACATCAGGCCAATGCGTTCATCTAGAAATAGCATAGCGTGCTGGGCGCCCAGGCCAACATTCACATGACTCTAGCTGGCCTTGGACTTGGTGATGGGGCACTGGCCCCACTAACGGAGGCTAGGACTAGCTTTTTGAGTTACCTTAAGGTTTGAGATTGATTAGTTGGCAAAAACCCTGACGATTCACTAAAGGATGGGTTTACCTCACGGTTTAAGTGTGTCCACTTAGGGTTCTACTGTGTTCACATAGGGTTTTAGGCTGTTGTTAACTTTTTTTTTTTTTTTTTTCACTTAGGGTTTTAGGGTGTTGGGCAGAAAGCTCGAAGACTATGTGAAGAGCATCGTCAAATGGGGTTTCTTTTGGGGTTTAAATTGACTGTTCACCGAAAACCCTGACGATTCACTAAGGGGTGGGTCTGCCTTAGGGTTTTAGTATGTTGTTAGCTCGGGTTCACTTGGGGTTTTAGAGTGTTGTGAACTTGGGCTCGGGCTTTAGGATATTCGCTTGGAAGCTTGAATATCCTGTAAAGGGCATCGTCAGATGTTGATTCTTTGTTGCCAGTAACTGGTTATGGACTCAGGGCGTACTCATCCTTGGGAATTCTACGATGTATCTGGGACAAAGTACGGCCAGCTTCAGCCCCGACACTCCCAGCCTGAGGTAAAAGACCTTAGGGTAATCTGGTACATCGCAACCGACAGTAGAAAGATAGTAGAAGGGCAAGAAGAAGAAGAAGAAGAAGAAGAAGAAGAAGAAGAAGAAGAAGAAGAAGAAGTGAAGAGGAAACAGGTTAAAGAAGAAGAAGAAGAAGAAGAAGAAGAAGAAGAAGAAGAAGAAGAAGAAGAACGGAAGAAGAAGAAGANAAAGAAGAAGAAGAAGAAGAAGAAGAAGAAGAAGAAGAAGAAGAAGAAGAAGAACGGAAGAAGAAGAAGAAGAAGAAGAAGAAGAAGAACGGAAGAAGAAGAAGAAGAAGAAGAAGAAGAAGAAGAAGAACGGAAGAAGAATGGATGAAGAAGAAGTGGAAGAGGAAACAAGTTAAGGCATAAAACAAGATCAATCTCCTCCTTCATTCTCTCGCTCCTCCTCCTTAATGTGCGGTGCAGTGCAAAAGAGAACAGAATTCTTGCGATGCGGCACAGAACAAATTTGTGCTGTGCAGTGTGAAGTCTGGGACATGCCAAGTCTACTGGGGCTTACAAGCCCCTTTTTTTTCAACGATTTTGGGCCACTTTAATGGAATATACAATTTGCGATGCTCCAAACCTCTCTTTCCCCATTGTTTTATCATGTTTCAGAAGTCAAAGGGTGCGGGCAGCAGATGAAATCGCTACGACGGGGAGGGAGAGGGGTGGTGTCGAGTACAGAAACACGTGTACAACGAAACTGTAGTGTACAAGGCATTCCACCAATGCCACGTTTGGATATAACGACCATGCCTTTTATTTGAATGCAACATCCATGCATTATTCAAAAAAAAAGTGAGTAAGAAAGTAAATCTGACCTTTTTAGGGTAAGTTGAATATAATGCCCGGACATTGTTTTTGGGTGAAGATGGTACTTGGTATTTAATATTTATGCTTTCAGATTTCGTTTGCGTAAATGATGCTACATGATGTTTTTAGTGTATGATGACAGATGAGGATGGTTTTTGGGTGAAGATGGTACTTGATATTTATGCTTTCAGATTTCGTTTGCGTAAAAGACGCTACATGATGTTTCTATGTCAATGATGACAAATGAGGGATGACGATGATAGACTTGTTGGGGAGCCAGCTCCGCAAGGGTGCAGGGTGACCCTCACGACCACGCTACCCTTTGCAAATAACCTCACCGCTCTGATTAGGGCCTCAGACTCGTCTTTTTAGGCCCTGGCGAGGGCAATGCAGGCCTTCCACCTTGCCTCTGAAATGAGAATGACCTGGCAAAAAACGACGGGCTGGTGGCTGGCTGATACGGCAGTGCCCCTGCAAGCAATAACACTGGAAGGCTTCACTTGGCCAGACAAGGGGATCCCACTGAGATTCTTGGGTATCAAACTAACACACAATGGTTCGGATCAGGCGATGGCCCCGGAAATCCTGGCCAAAATGCTCGGAAAATTGGATGCCTGGCCCAGCATTTATACCTTGGTCTTCGGCAGGGCATCGGTACTGAACTCATCAATCTTCTCTATGCGCTGGTACGCGGTTACAATCTGGACCCTTGAAACCCGTCTCAGAAAGACCCTCAAAAGAAGGGCATCAGCCTACCTAAGGACAGGTAATCAGGTGAAGCAGAACTTCATCCCCAATGTCGCCCGGAAATACGTGATCCAACCAAAGGGCAGAGGGGGACTCAGAATCCTCAACACAGAGACACAAACAAAAGTCCTTCAATCCAAATGGGTCTTCAAGTTGCGGACTCAATGTAACCTACCCTGGACCTCGCTGGGGCGCTGCAGTATCAGCTGCTGCCCAAGATCCGCATGCCCAGCAACATGCAGGGCTTCTTCTGGATCATGTACAAATCCTGGTCAAGCCGAAGGGAGGCGCGGACAGATCAGGACCAGCAACAGGGCTCCCATCAGGTGGGCGGCCGGGATTACTGGTGGCAAGTCCTGAGGACATGGCGGGAAATCTTCCCAGCGAACGTCAAAGAGCTGTCTACTAGGGAGGAGGTCGTAAGGCAACCTCTATTCTGCAACTGATGGCTTAAAGATAGAGCAGACAAGCCTCGGATGGCAGATCGGCAACATGGGTAAAGAGAGGCGTTTGTCAGATAAAGCACTTATGGGACGAAGAACACAAGCGATGGAAAACTCACACGGAGCTCCAGGAGCTCCTGAAGGGCTGCCACAACTTGCAACAGAACCTCAACGACCTGCTGCTGTCCGTTCCACGGTCTTGGACGGTGTTGCTCAAAAGGAGGCCGTCTTGGACGGCAGGTGAATGGGCGACCTGGGAATGGGAGGACCCCGCCACCGTGACCCTTCCCTTCATCAAAAGGGAGCGTCCAAGGGGGGAATGGGGCTTAATGGGAATGTATGCCATCAAGCAGCCAGGCCGAACAGCCAGTCAAGTTAATAAAATCTGCAGGGCACAGGTAACAGTGGAACTCCCATCTCCTCAGGAAAATCAGTATGGTAGAAGACGAAGATTATAGAGTCTACGAACCCACCACGTCTATCCAGGATCTTGAATTCGACCCGGGAGAGTGGGCGTGGAAGATGAGAACCATGATGGAAGGGATGGAACGAAGAACCAATATTCTGAGATACTCTACAAGGCTGGGCTACAGTCTAAGACGAAGATCTGCAAACATCTGAGACACTGGCTCAGCGGTGGAAGAAGAACATGCCTGGGGGACTAGGGGGTCTACCTGCCATACCCTGGAAGGCCGTGTTGGCAATCTGCAACACCAGGATCAGAAGTATGCAATAGCTCATAGCCTACCGGGCCCTCCTGGTCAACAAGTGGCTGAGCAGGAGAAGGGCGAGAACCAATGGGCCGAGTCCCAACGAGAACTGTATGATCTGCGACAGACGGGCAGTGGAAAACATCCTGGTGCAGTGTCATACAGCCGAACAGGTTTGGCGCAGGACCAGAGAAATTTGGAATGCTGTCACCAGCAAAAGGGCTAACTGAGAACACCTTAAAACTGCTCGCTGGATTCGTGGAACCGAAGGGGCTGGCAAAGTGGGAGACAAGCTTTACCGGAGGCTACGGCCACTGGTGCTATGGTCAATCTGGAAAAGGAGGTGCAAAGGCACAGTAGACGCAGAAGAACCTTCCCTCCAGGAAGTCTGGGAAAGCCTCAAGCAGGCATTGCTCATCGAGTAGCACACGGACTGGCAGAAGGTCACCAAACAAATCAAAAGGGAGCCAGAAAAGAGTCAATATCTCATTAACCAATTCGTAAAAGACACGTTGGGAAGCGCGACGCTTGGCGTGATAGAGGGAGACACGCGTAAGTTGAACTGGAGGTTGGACGCAGATGACGGTGGGAGCGCGCACCCGATAGCGCAGGCTGACTCGGAGCGCAGCGAACGGACGATCACAGGACCAAGCATAGCATCAGACTGAAGATGGCAGGGGCCTTGACAAGAGGTCCCAGGCAGCAGGGAAACGAGGGCGACAGGCAGAAGGGGGGGGGACCGGTTCAAATCGCCTCTTAAGAGTTTAGGGCGTATAGCAGGCAATCTGCCTTGGGCATACTAAGAGGGACGGCTAGAAGCAGAGGTGCAAAAGGGAGAATAGGAACAACAGATGCTGCAGAAACGCACAGCAGCACGATGGGGCAGGGAGCAATTGGTTGGTAACAATAGGCTAACTTAGGCAGGGGTGAGGGGAGGTACATCCTTCCGGATTGGAAGTGATCAGTGCTGCCCACTCGGGTCTCCCTACCATAAAGGGGAGAAGAGTTGGAGTGCGTTGTAATTTGTATTCTGACTTGCCGGTGGAATAGGAACTGGACTGACGCTCCCCAGAATGGACACGGAGCCGGAGCTGTAAGGATCCGTTTCTTTTCATTTTAATTTATTTTTTCTTGTTTTTTATTTTTTATTTAAAGAGTGATGATGATGGTGGCGGTCATGTCATGATTTGCGATGATTCTTTTCTGCAGTGGATAGCGCCGCCTTGTTGAGAAGATCAGAAGAGCGGTATCGGGAGATACTGGCATCTCCGTTGTATGAAGAGGGAGAGGTAACAGACTTATAAATGCACTTGCCTCATCTCTTCTGCCCTCGACCTCTGACACTAGCACTTTTCCAACTGAATCTGATCAAAGATTGCTTTCAAATACATGCAGGAAAGTCCTACCGTCTTCGCCCGAATAGAATGCTGTGTCATTATTGCTGTGTATTGACTGAGAGTTGCACCAAATACAGCTATAGTGACTGGGCGTTCCATCTGGCGGAACACGGTTGCGTGAATGTGCCCTCAGCTCTTCAAACACCGTGTCCATCAGCAATGCTTATAGATAAAGTGCCACCACCAGTGGCCCTAGCTCAGTTGGTACGCCCACAAACTGTTGAAATACAGACCCAAGTACGAATCCAGATGTGAATAGACAAACAAGATAAAATAATTCTGAATTAACTGCGGCTGGTCGGTTCTATGATGACATCTCAAGGCCGTCGCCCTGTTTTCTTTTTCCCTTCCAAAAAGAGAAAGTGTGGCCACACAAGCAGTCTCCGGCTGCGCTAGACAACTCCATGACTGAAGTGCTCATTATGGTCGCGTACAGCCAGGAAAGACCTAGTCTGAGTATGCCCTCAGTACATACTCATACATGATGGGGAGGAGTTGCGAGGGAGCTTAAACCGCCCCTGTCTGGGATGGCCTACTTTTTCTCAAAGTGGTGACTACACTACCAGGCCTGGATTCTCCCCTTCTGGACTGCCAAGATGCCGTATCCTACCTGGCGTCGTCAGGTTCTGAAGGTCAGGTATGGAGGTAGTGGTAGTTCAAACTTTTTAAGGTGGCCATCAAGCCTTTCCCGTCCCTCCCTTTCCTTCCATCTCATCTGAACAATAATTGTTTTTGTTTTTCACTTTTTTAATAGTGCAAATCACTCTTCAATGCTCCCAGCTAACATTTTTTTTTTTTTTTTTTTTTTCCCCCTTTGCTTCTGGGAGGTAACATAAGTTTAGCTCCCAGTGGTTCTCAGACAGGTCAAGATGACTCTCCATATGAAACTGCCTAAGCTCGACATTATATCTTCCGCACATTATCCAGCGTCTCCAACATCAAGTGCTCTTATCACCCACCCCATTAGATTCTGCAGTCTTAAAAAAAAAAAAAAAAAAAAAAATTACCCGCCAGTTTGTCGCCATCTGCTTGTGCCTATGCCCTTTTCCATTCAGTGTCTTTCTCAGGCAAGCGTTGCAGGTGACGATTCTGTCTCTTCCCTCTTTCTCAGGCAAGCACTGCAGGTGATGATGATGTTTGTTCCCTCTTTCTCAGGCAAGTAGTGCAGGTCATGATGAATCTTCCCTCTTTTGTAGGCAAGTAGTGCAGGTGATGATGGATCTTTCCTCTCTCTCAGGCTAGATTGGTGGTGGTGACGATCGCTCTTCCAACATAGCCACAGTGAGCACCAAGTAAAAAAACTCTTGATCTGCATATACTGGGGGAGTGTGTCGCCATCTGCTTGTGCGTCCGCCCTCCTTCGCTAAGTGCCTTTCTCAGGCAAGTGTTGCAGCTGATGATGACGTCTCTTCCCTCTTTCTCAGGGAAGCACTGCGGGTGATGATGATGTCTGTTCCCACTTTCTCAGGCAAGTAGTGCAGGTGATGATGAATCTGCCCTCTTTCGCAGGCAAGTATTGCAGTTGATGATGGACCTTTACTCTCTCTCAGGCAAGAATGGTGGAGGTGATGATCGCTCATCTACCATAGCCACAGTGAGCACCAAGTCAAAAAACTCTTGATCTGCATATACTGGGGCACCCGCCGAACCCAAGAGAAGGATTTCTGTGCCCTGGAAAAGAACGAACCAAAGCGTTCTAGCAACATTTGAACCCAACGTCTGTTACTGGGTCACTCAATGAACCCTGTTGCCAACGCTCGCTCCATGCCCCTCTAATAGCTTGACGATCGCCTACTCTTTTGCTCTCAGGCATAGTTCTCCTTCCCATGGAATGCTTAGGCAAGCAGATGCCTTCCTTGCGATCTGAGTACTTACAACCCGTTTTGCCCCACTTGCTTGCTAGGATCTACCCTCCTCCTTCTCTCCCCATACCTCCCCACCCAGAACGGATCAGGTTTGACGGGTGCATCGCCTCATACTCTTAACTCATCTTGTGCTGTTTGTTTTGCATTCCTGCCTATTTCTTCACTCTCTCTTGAGTTCTGGCACTCTCTCAAGAGACCCCATTTATGGGAGTGCTCCCTGATCTTTCCTCTTCCTAGGGCAGGGATTCATCCTCAAGTATTCCTCTGAAGGATACTCCCTCTCGGAAGGCTCTCCTCTCAGGTTCTCATAGGATGTCAGCCTGGACCCTCTTCCTTTTTTTTTTCCTTTCAACCCAAAACACACAAGCCCCTTCTATTCTGGGGGGTGTCAGTCCGGTTGCTTATTACCGGCAAGCAAGAGTACAAGAAACAACAAGAGAAGCAAAAGTAAAAGAAGACTCAGCCATACCATGAGTCGCCTACTCAAGGGGGGGGCGGCCACGAGCCGACCTCCCCCCATACCGTAGCCTTCCTGGCAGACTTCTGCTGGCTGGGAAGCTTACTGGCAGCACCCAGTCACGCAGCAGAAGAGTCTTCAAGGCGCGGGGGACGCCCTCCTAACAGCCTCTCAGGCCGCAAAACCCAAACTTGCTCACAGCTATTCGAACAACGCAAAGACCACCAAAATCAAGTAGCACCAAATACCACTAGTACTAGCCTCCTCCTTCCTACATATGAAGTCTTCCTAATCTTACTCCTAGTGTTTCCCCTAGTCTTTCCTCTGTCGCCCTCCAGTATTTGCCGTCCGCCCTACCCAAACTCTCAGTACCCTATTTATCCTGCCTTGCATTCCGTAGTAGTAATCTCCAGCTTGTACGACAAAGTAGCCTGCACCCTCTTCCATCTGCATATATTTTTTTCTTTCGTTGTTTTAATAAGCATTTGTATGGGGCTAGGCCCTAACATTACTGTAGTCACCGGGATTCAAATATCAACAGTAACATGTGTTGTGCCATTCAGCCGGCAGGTGCGAATCTCAGTCTGCATTCGCTTTTCAACTACTGCCTGTCCTGGCTCTCCATCCACTTTTGTCAATGTTTTTTCCGACGTTTCCACACACCTTGCCATCATTTAACACGTCCATAACAGAGCTCGCAGGGCTGTGATCTTCGCAGTGGACCTTGTCTGACTCGCGTGCAATGCAGGCCAGGGTTAGGCCAGGGTTGGGGGTTTGCATGAATGTGAAAAAGCCAGGCATATCTGGTCTTCTGTTGTGGTTCGTAATGCAGCGATTTTTGTGTTGCTGTGAACACTGCAGCGTTTTTTGTGTTGCTCTCAACACTGCAACTTCGGCTTGCGAAGGGGTTGAGAGTCGTAGGGACATAGTTTTAGGAAGCGTAGGAATAAAGACAATGGTCGCAAATGGTTCAGGGTTGAGGGTTTAAGGTTTAGGGATTAGCTTGGTACGATATACTTAGCAATGGAAGCCTGTGGTGAAATTATGGTCATGACTGCTGTGTGCAGGTTCGGGAGTTTGTTGTCTGTGCGCGGTTCAAGAAAGATGAGACGAGAGGAGGTGTTTCTGTGAGCAAACAATCTCCTTCACAAGACCGTCTAGATGATTGGCTTCCAATTGCTGAGCTGGCGCTAGTCTCTGACGAAGAAGCGGCAGTCGCAGTGCCAAAGGTTTTGCCCTTTCTTTGCAGGTGCGCTTCTCTCTACGCTCGGTTATCTTCTTCTTCTTCTTCTTCTCCTCTTGCCCGTCAAAAGTATTCACTGTATCCTAGCTAGGTTGCTGGGTTTAGCGTACTGGGTTCGTACCCCAGGGTACTGGGTTTGTAACCCTAGGCACTTGATTTCTAACCCAGTGTACTTGGGTTGTACATTAGGTTAGTGGGTTGTGGTGGCGCATAGTTGTTTTCTGTCAAGATGATGCGCGCAGGTCAATCCTGTCTCAAAATCCGAATTTGTGAAAAAGGGTCAACAAATTATCTGGCGTATGGATGCAGGTCAAGCCTGTCTCAAAGTCCGATGTGTAAACATACTAAGAAAAGGTCTTGGGAAATATATGGTGTGTTGCCATCTATGATGAGAATGTGAATGGATGAGGGAGCCTAGATCCAGACTTGTTTCAGAAAACTGTGCTTGGAGCTAAGATGGTGGTTTCAGGGTTTAACAGGGATCTCAAGTGGTTTCCAGGGGGTCTAAATAAAAACAGTTTTCAGGACTTGCTGTTAAGATAAACGAAGTGGAAAACACCCTTCTGGTGACCTTTGACACACATATCCCCTGATAACAGAAAACACCCTTCTGGCCATCCTTGACACGCATTAGCGTGCCCATGTGACTGAGAAGTATGTACATTTAACTCCAAGTAAATGGATCGTAAGTTCAAATCCTGATGGAATCAGATGAATACAATAATGTTAGTGGCTACCCCTCTTAAATTTAAAAGCATGTGCCCCCTTTTTTTCAGTTTACAATGGCCCAGTGATGGGTAGTGTAAAAGGAAGTTTGAGTGCTGCTGCACTTAGCTGCCAAAGGAACGCAGGGGCAGAAGGGGAGTGCCGCTGGTGTTATTGCGAGTTGATCATGGTACTTTGTGTTCTGATATTAAAGCACTGTAGTATCATGTGCCCCCTTGTTTTCAGCTCATAGAACATGTGCCCAGTGATGGGTAGTGTAAAAGGAAGTTTGAGTGCTGCTGCACTTAGCTGCCGAAGGAATGCAGGGGCAGAAGGGGAGTGCCGCTGGTGTTATTGCGAGTTGATCATGGTACTTTGTGTCTGATATTCAAGCACTGTAGTATCATGATCTTGCTATATGTACTGTGGGGGTTAGCACAGCTAAACCAACTGGGTGGGGGCCAGCTCAAATATACAGCACTGGGCCTTGAAGACGTTGAATGAGAGAACGAAAACTGCTGCAGAGAGAAAGAAGCCCAATGGGCTCAAGAGAATCAAGGTCAAACTGAGACAAATCAATGGAAGAAGCCAGAGTTTTGGCACTGATGGATCAGAAGAATCTGCGTTTGTCGCAACAAGGGCCAAACTCGGAGCAGGATGAGAAGACGAAACAGGTCCCTGAGCTGCACTCTGCAGCGAAAGCAAGTCTGCACCAATGCATGAAATAGTTGGTTCCAATAGGAAGGCAAACATACCTGGATCAGTTTGTGTGTGTGTGTGTGTTAAACAATCACCACAACAACCCGTTCTTCCCCTGGATGTATATGTATCATATTAGAAGCAGTCTTACCATGTGATGTGTGAACGTGATAATCATGTTTCACGGAAAGGGTTGTTTCACTGTCATAGTGTGAGTGGTTCAAGGCCTCCCACATCCGTGGACTTGATCGCAGAATGCGTACACACCCATTTGCCTTTCAGCACACTTGCACTCTGTGCGTGTGTGTTTTAGAAGTTCACCACAACAGCCCCTGTTCCACCCATATGAGTAGATCCAAAATCGATGCAGCTTTACCTCTATTGCCGACAACGAAGCACACTTTCCATGAGTCGTTCCAACAGTGAAACATTTTACCTCTATAGCAAGCACCATGGCGTAGAATAGATCCGTTATATCCATTTCTTGGCTTTCTTTGGGTACCCCCCTTCTTCTTTTTTTATTCTTATATAAAACTAGGATATATTCTTCTATTAAATCACCAGTACCTCGCCCAGCTAAAGAAAAAGCTCGTGACCGTTGACGCGCCGCAACTTTCGGGGGTCAGGGGAGGGGAACGCCTGACAGTACCTCATTCAGGAGGCTGGTCACTACAGGGTCGGGCACTTCGTTTGCAAAAAACAAAAAACAACAAGAAGTACCAGCGCGGCTTTGCCTGCGCCGAAAAGGAGTATGTCAGGGAAGAAATTATTGGATGTCCTAAATACGTTTATTTGGACCTCTGTATATTGAACGGTTAACCTAAGTGGCGGGAGGAATTGGTTTATTTGCACGTGGTTAGGGTTGATTTAATTGATGTGAAATCCTACGTAGCACCGTGTTCGCGTTGGGAGGCGAACGCGAACAAGCGCCCAAAATCCTCCGAACGTGAACATTAAAAAAAAAAAAAAAAAAAAAAAAAAAACCTCAAAAAAAAAAAAAAAAAAAAAAAAAACCCTCCAAAAAATCGGGAAAAAAAAATGTTATGTAAAACAACAATACAAGAAACTTTTGCCTTGGAGTCATGTTCAAATTCGTAGCCAATCATGAGTTAAAAATCAAAAATCGAAAACAAAATTAATTTTTATTTATTTATTTTTTTTACGAAAAAAAATTACGTTCGCCCGAACATGTTCGCGACCTGTTCGCGCGAACACGTTCGCGCGAACGTGAAGGGGTGCGAACACGTTCGCCGTGCTACACAGGTGAAATCATTGGAATGTGTGAAATTTAGGAATGAGGGGAGTGACGGAAGGGGGGTATCTGAAATGCGTTTATTTAAGGTTTGAGACAAAAAAGGGGAAAAAATAAATAAATAAATTATGTTGTAAGAAGCATCTAAGAGATAGGTGAAACACCGGAATGTCTAATGCGAACTGAAGTTCTAAGGCAGATATCCTGAGATGAACAAAATGAATTCATTCTGAGTTGCTTGTGCAAGGAAGATGAGCATTAGCGAACTCCATCAATCAAACAGCATCATACATATGAGTCCAGATAGTCTTGACCTCGAACCAACAGGAGAAATGCATCACGAGATTCACCAAATAAGAACACACCAATAGTTCGTAATTGACAATGCTGAAATAGTCTCTCATCATCATAAACGAAGAACAAGAGTTGATGTCCTATTGGCTCTCGGCGCCTAGACTACATGTGGCAGATCCTATCTAGCCTAATACTACAATGCCGATGTTGACAACAACAGCTTCCTGAAGTACGAGCATACAGCGGACAATGCCGCACGCTTCCAGCACCAGGTATGTCTCTCGCAACACTCACAACCCTGATCCACACCACACAGATGCCACTAGCACCCAAGGACCACCCTGCGCCACACCCAGCTCACAGCGGAGCAGCTCGGCTATGGATGCCCGCTCCTTCATGCTTGCTGGTGAGAGCGTGAGTGCCAGCCAGCCAGCAAATAGCGCAGCAACGCTCGCACAGCATGCAGCCAGCACCCGAATGTAGGCCCCGGTAGGCACAGGCCCAAACCTCACACGCAGGCCCAGGGCCTGATGGTTGCATGTGCCCAACTGCCCTTGGCCTGCTCACGGCCTTTCCCCCGCGTCTGGCCCAGGTCCCCATTCAGATACATTTGCAAAATATGGCCTAGGCCTGGGCGTCTTCAACCAACTGGCGCAGCGCAACTGTCTGAATTTCACCAGTTGCGGGGTACCCTGAAAATCGAGGCCCTGAGGGTCTGTCGCGCCTGCCTTCGCTTAGGGCGGCCGACATGCTGCAAAAAGGGCCCCGAAGGGGCTGAGCGGGCGTAGCCTCGCATTCCCTCCTCCATATCTTCGTTAGTCCTCTGAGAAGATCAATCCTGAGCCATCTGGCGCTTTCCTTTCAATACATCCTTCTCATAGCGGGCAACGATTTGAGGAGCGGTCTACATCAATTCCTCCCGAGTAAACCAGCGGTCCTCCTTCGGATCTGTGTGATGTCTGAAGTGGACACGAAACTGCAGCTTTGTCTTTGGAGGACGTCCCCTTCCCGGAGGCTTCTGAACAGGCATCTCCCTGTGGTCGACGATATCATCGATGTCGACTTCTCCGTCCATCGTTGGGGGCAGCATTGATCGACGAGAGGGAAACTGATCAGTTTCCTTGGCCGCAGCGAGCTTAGAGGCGTGAAAGACTGGGTAAGTTCTGAGATGACCAGGGATATGGATGACATAAGATGGACCATCAGGATCTGTCCCTATGACGTCTAAAACTTCCCAAGGTCCAAAGTACTGAGGCATGAGTTTGCGGGATATCCCGAACTCCTGTCCTAGTTCTGAAGACTTGACCCAGACACTGTCCCCAACCTGAACTGTAGAAGGGCGGCGGTGTTTATTCTCAGATTCTATCATTGCTGCCTGCGCCTTCTGCATGTGCTCTACAGCCTCCTGCGTTTTCTGTTCGTAACGACAAGAGAACTCCAAAGTGCCCGGTGTAACAGTTGGCTGGTTATCAGGAAGTAGGAAGTCTAAAGGCAGTCTAGGCCTAAAGGTAAGATGTAGACTGTCAGGACTTACCCCGGTAGCGCTGTGTACAACGTTATTGTACAGACTGGCAACAAGAGCAAGCTTCTCGTCCCAGTCCACCTGATTGGCCTTAATGTAATGCCTCAACAGGTGTTGAACAGCGCGGTTCATCTGTTCAGCCTGGCCGTTTGCTTCTGGATGGTTTCCAGAAGTCATTTGCAGTTGAGTTCCCTGTTCAGCTACAGCGGCCTTCCATAACTCACTTGTAAATCTGACATCCCTGTCACTTACAATAGACTTAGGCAATCCAAAATCCCTCACCGAGTTCTCCTTGAACAACTTGATTACATACTCGGTCTTCGCTGTTTCCGGCATGGCTATTAATCTAGCATACTTACTAAACCTATCCACGATGACGAAGATCTGCCTCATCCCACTCTTGCTGGTGAGTAGTGTATCCATGAAGTCCATGGACAAGCTTTCACCCGGCCTTTCCGGAAT
Source organism: Chara braunii (assembly GCA_003427395.1). NCBI lineage: Eukaryota > Viridiplantae > Streptophyta > Charophyceae > Charales > Characeae > Chara > Chara braunii. The sequence continues at coordinate 1,085,792 of BFEA01000058.1, forward strand.
CGGAAGGGGCTTGAGTAGCCCAAGAGGAGCCTGAGTACGGGGCTTGTCTCGTTGGCAAACTTGACAAGTTTCCACGTACAGCTTAGCATCTTTTAACATCGTGGGCCACCAGAACCTTTGCAGCAAATTGGCTGCGGTCTTCTTGTACCCAAAATGGCCGGTGGCGTCGTGACATTCGCCTAAAAACAAACTACGCAAAGACTCTTTATTAGGGACACACAAACGTTTATTCCCTTCCTTCTCGAGAAACAGCAAGCCATTGACCAACTCAAACTCGGCTGAAGTTTGTTTATCCTTCGCCTCGAGTCTGTGTATGATCTCAGCCATAAACTGGTCCTCTCGATAGGCTTCCACCAAGGATCGAGTGACATCATCCGTAAGATCGTACTCAGTAATCAGCGCACCTGAGAAGTCAGGTCTATGCGACAAGGCATCAGCAACCTTGTTGTACTCACCCTTAATGTACTGAGGGTCAAAGTCATACTGCTCAATGACTTCTATCCAACGCTTCAATGCGTCAGAGAGTACAGGCTGAGTTCTCATCCATCTCAAGGTCTGATGATCAGCCCTGAGGATGAAGAACCTCCCAAGGAGATGGTGTCTCCAATGGGTCAGCGCCTTGAACAACGCATAGAGTTCTTTCTCATAGGTGGACTTAGCCAACTTCTGAGACAACATTTTCTTGGACATGTACTCAACAGGCCTCAACTTTGGCCCCTCCTGCTGCGCAAGCACGACGCTAATGCCATATTCGCTTAACATCCGTGGTTACTATAAACGGCTTATCAGGATCGGAAAGTTTCAAGACTTCATAATGCGTTAGTGCATGCTTCAGATGTTTGAAAGCAGCCTCGCACTCATCTGTCCACTCCCACGGGGTATCAAGGCGGGTCAGATCATTCAAAGGAGCGGCCACTACGCTATAGTTCTTTACAAAAGTCCGGTAGTAGCCTGTCAGTCCTAAGAAAGATCTCATCTCAGTCACAAACTGAGGTCGTGGCCAATCACGAATGCTGGCCACCTTCGCGTCATCGGGCTTCAACCCTTCCGCGAAGATCTCATGACCCAAGTACAAGACACGGGTGCGCCCAAACTCACACTTCTCACTGTTGACCTTGAACTTGTGCTGTCGCAGGAGACTAAGGACTTTGTCCAAGTGTGCAACGTGCTCCTCGACAGTCTTACTAAAAATAAGTATGTCATCGAGGTACACGATGACAAACTTATCCAAGTAGTCATGGAATATCCGATTCATAGCATGCTGAAAGGTGCCAGGAGCATTGCACAGGCCAAAAGGCATCACCACAAACTCGTACAGGTCGTACCTGGTCTGAAATGCGGTTTTGTGTTGATCCTCGGGCCGGATTGCAATCTGATGGTACCCGGACTTCAGATCTATCTTGCTGAAGTACCGACACCCTTGCACTCTACCTAACAGATCGTCGATGCGCGGTAGGGGCTCTCTGTTCTTTACAGTGATGGCATTGAGACCCCTATAATCAATGCACATCCTGAGAGTGCCCTCCTTCTTCTTAGGTACGAATAGAACTGGGGACCCATAAGGAGAGACACTCGGCCGGATCCAGCCCTTCTCTACGAGTTCCTTGAGTTGGCGGCGAAGCTCATCAAGCTCGCCTGGAGACATCCAATAAATCCTACCCTTCGGGATACTAGACCCTGGGATAGTCTCTATCGCGTGGACGACCTCTCTCTCAACAACTCCTGTCGGCTCTTCAAATATATCAGGGTACTTAGCAACTACTCCCTCTATCTCCGGCGGCATTTTCACCGGCTCGCCTGCACCAGAGACATAAACTAAGTACATACCCTCCTCCTGATTTTGCTTATAATAATTATAGAACGCGGCCGCACACATGCACCCGTAGGACTCGATCAGACTACTAGCTTTGAACTTGTGTAATCTGGCGGTCCCTCCATCTGGCAAGGTGTGTTTGACCACTTTTCGGTCTCAGTCAAACTGGGGCTGTGCCACAGAGAGGTAGTACATACCTAACAACATGTCCATGGGGAGTTCATCGCTTACTAGGAACGAGACACGATGTCTCAAGTCCCCTCCCGCGTACGTGAAACAACACTCTACATCCTGGAGGTTGTCGTTAACTACCATGCGCTGTTTGTTGGCACAGGTCGACTCCACAGGTCGACTCAGGTGTTGCACTCGCCCCTGTAAGCGCAGTCTCTCAACGCACGCGCGACTAATAAAGTTCCGCGTCGAGCAAGTGTCATAATAGGCCCCGGCCTTGCGGCCGCCAATAACGACCTCGCTGACGAACATCTCACCCTTAGGAGCTTTGACTAAGGCCGTCCAAGAAGCTAGCGGGTCTAATCTAGACCACTCTACCTCTAGCTCCTCTAAGGACTCAAACACATTCATCGAACAGAGGCTCGATGAGTCTGAATGTGTTTGCGGGACGACGTTGGAGTCAGTAGCTTGGGCCATCTCTCGAGATGGTGAGGGTGTCTCCACCACCTCGACCCTAGTAGGAACAGCTACAATCCCTACTGGCCCGACGTGTTTCCCGGAGCACTGCCTGAAGAACTGGCAATGTTGCTACCAACGGGTTGAGAGGATCCTAACACCTGCCCCATCGTAGGCGGGATCTTTTCTGTCACCTTCTTGTTGCGACACTTGAATTGGCGATGGCCATATTGGCCACAACGGATACAGGCCTGCCGAGAGTAACGATCTCTCCACACGTCCTCTGTGAGACCCGCTTTCTCCCATGGAGGAGCATTGGGGTCAACTTGACTCCTAGACCGGGAGCCTCCGCGGCGTTTACCGGTCGCCTTACCTTTTTGTGCTACGGCAGCGACCACTCCACCCTCTGAGGTGTCTAAGCTGCCTGCCTCTAAACCTACTCCCTCCTGGAGGTTGCCGTCCAACTCGATGGTTGAACCATCGTTATCGACAAACATTAAGCGACCCTTCGCCTTCCAGTTGGGAGGCAGTGTCTTCTTTCTCCCTTCCGTAGTGGGTGCCTGTCCATGCCCTATCTTTGCTTCCAGGTCTAGGGCCACCTTGCTAAACGAAGGGAAGTTGTGCATATTGATGTTGGCCTCTTTTGCCAACTGGTTCCTGAGAGGCTGTGAAAAACATCTCAGGTACGAAGTCAACAGGACCTGAGGATCATAGCGTACCCCAGGGACACAGATCGAACCGCTCAACAGCGTCGGTGGCTTCCCTTACTGACTTAAACTGCCGCGTGTGCAGTGTCAGGATCGCGTCAGTGGCCCTTTGAGCCTCCTGAGGATCATGCCACCTTTCTTCCACCATCTTCAGGAAGTCCTCCAATTTCTGGGAGGCCGCCCAAGCGCGGAAGTCATGTCCGTATCCCTGAAGTTGTACTAGACCACTCAACCATCTCGCTGCACTACCCTCGAGGTAGGAGGCAGCCACAAGCACTTCTTCGTGCGGCAAGGTGAGTTTGCACCTGACGTAGACCGGCACTGCCCTCAACCAAGTGTCGAGTGTCCCCTGTAAAAGGTTTAGGAGCGGCGATGGCCGTCTTTGGAACCCACTGAGTTTGTCCCGGTCCCTGCACCACCCCGGGCTGTGGACCCGGTGATACAGGTTGCTGTACTAGCTGCTGGGGCTGTGTGCCCTGTGGCTGCACAGGTTGCGAGACAACAGGCTGCGTGGTAACTGCAACATGCAACGGACTCTGAGTGAACACTGTCTGTACAGGAACCTGCGCACTACTCCCTGCTGTTACCCCTCCTGACAGAGGCATGCCCAGGGAAACGATAGCAACTGATGACGGGGCTACATATGGGGATACCCCAGTCACCGGCGGGACAGAGAAGGGAGGATATGGCACGGGCCAGGCACCAGTCCCTGCAGGTGATGGTGTTGCCTGAGAACGCCCTGCCAATATGGCTAGGCTCTGCTGGATGTCCTGAAGGATGGTGGTCTGATGCTCCTGCATCTCTATTACCCCTAGCAGAGCTCTCCTGACTACCCTCACATCATCATCCATGTTCGTCAGGTCCATCGTCTCTAACTCCTCTATGTCTGTCTCTCTTCGTTGCATCCTGGTTCTTCTTCTAATCATCATTTCCTTCTCTCTTTTTATCTGTCCTAATGCCTGCTGTAGCTGTGCCTCTTGCAGGGCTGCCTGCTGGATGGCGACATCCTCTGGGGTCAACACCGCGGGCTGGCTTGCCATTAAGCCAGTGGACTGACTCACGGTCTGCGCAACCGTGGACCCGGCGGTACCTGAACTACCGGCTTGGGAAGTCTGCTGCGCAGACGTGCTCATGGATGTGGTAGCCATGGCTGCAGTAGCACCGACCTCACTAGCTAATGCCCTGCTGGCCTCGGCTGCTCTAGCTCTCCTCTGCTGCTGCCTCTCCCTCTGCAGGCGGAACGGTTCCCTATCACCCTCCGGCCCTAGGGACACGTGAGTTATCGGGCCTCGAACTGATCGCAATATCCTGCGGTCGTCCTCTCCGGTGTCCTCTCTGCCGCTCATAGGCTACAACACTATGCACCGTCTACACTAGATCATACAAGATACCTACCGCAGCATAGTGCACATACCAACTAATTAGTGGTGGCTACTTTTGGAACAGATCTCATTTGGGGTCAGCAGATAATTCAGATTCCTACAACTGAAACTATTTTGAGTATGACTAGTCTGCAAACAGAAGCACCAGTTCTAACTAATGCTGTCTGTCAGATGTCAATGGCAGTCCATTTAACTAATCAAAACATAAAAATAGAATCACTTGTGTGAATAGGACAGCATGGTATTTTCTCGAACTTGTCACCTGGAATCAACCCCTCCCTCCAATCTACACTTGCCGTCAGCGTCCTGAGCAATCAGGTCGCATCCGTGACTGAAGGTGTGCAATCCGGTCCCACCCCTGTGCCCCAGGTTATCGTCGAGCAAGGCAGCCACAACACTCTTATTTATCCTCGTACGCCGACGAGCCTTACACTCGGTTGATCTGGCTGATCAAGAGGCAATTTAACGTCCGCCCCCAAGTGACATAAGGAATTATTTTACGTCGCAACAGGACGACGATCACAGCCAGATTCAGAGCCGAGTCCCCAACCAGAAATGTTTATAGACGGTCTGGTAAGCGTCTCAAGAGGCTGCCACAGCCGAGTTAACCTCTATCTGCGCAAGCAGCAGAACCAAAGACTTGCAGCGAAGCATGCGTGTACTACACCCAGTGGGTTGGCATGGTGACCGTAACCCAGGTCTTTGTCCAGGGCCCTTCAGAAAGCAACGCCCTCTTCCCCCTGATGCTCCACAGGAAGTATGCCGACTCTCAAGGTTGAGCGCACTCGACACCTCACGATGAGAGGACTCTCAAGTTGGATCACACAACCTCACGGTAAGAAGTGTTGGAGAGGGTAGATAAGGTTGGGAGTAACGTACCTCAATATTGCTGCCCCCAACCACAGAGATAATCTCACCAGATGACCCAATGGCAATTGCGATGACCAGTCACTGCATCGGCACAACCAGCATTATCCGCCGTTCCACCTCAGCATCAATCGCACATTAGATAGTTCTCATCACACTGTCCAGACCACATTCACCTTACATAGCCTTCCTGGCGAACCCGTCAACTCCAGGGTCGCCTTCACACTCGTCTCCACCCTCCTCACTACACACCACTTACGGCCAAACTCGCCCAGCAGACCGCATGTATGTACCGCATAAGGCAGAAGACAAGCGCCAGATGAGCGCAATCGTACCACAGCTCTGATACCAAATTGCAAGGAAGATGAGCATTAGCGAACTCCATCAATCAAACAGCATCATACATATGAGTCCAGATAGTCTTGACCTCGAACCAACAGCA
>BFEA01000058.1:1095258-1107869 GCA_003427395.1 Chara braunii
TATGGTATTGATTGTCCTGCTGGGGTACTCTGGGTTTCTTTTCCTACTCCTCTGTGGTCTTGATTGTGTGACTGAACGCATGTGATCTACCTACTCACCTGATGGATGGAAAATGAAGTATCTTGACCTACATGACGAACTAAGTTCAGGTGAAACTCCTCTTGGTTGGGACCTGGTTGAGACCTACGTGGGACCCTTGGGACCCAGTGGGACCTTGGGGACCCAGCAAGACCGGGCCCAAACAAGAAGAGCCTCTGGACCCAAATTGGTTAGGCATTGACCTCTTGTCTTCTTGGCTGGGATACGAGTTCATTCTTCTTGGATTAGGACACCCACTGCCGAGGGGATCTTGGCTGAGACGTTTCGCATGTCTTCTGATTGCACTGTCCGTGGCTTGACTCGCACCCTGTACACCACTCAATTCTCCATTGTTGCATTTAGTTACTCGTTGTCTGATTTGCTGTACGGTCACGGAGCTGGTCAGACTGGACTCGAGAGGACCTCGTATGCAGTCTGATCAGACTGGGTCGCTGGATCAGACCTCTCATTGAGATTGTTTGTTTCTTCTGCTGCTCTCTACTTCCAAATGAAATGCCGCTCCGGCTAGGAGTTCTACCTTCTCTTCTCTGAGCTTTTCAGTCTGTTTTTCCGAGTTCATTTCCGATGCCCGTGGAGACTCGCAACTTGAAAGAGGAGAGAGAGAGGAGGGAGAGAGAACAGGGAGAGAGGGAAAGTGATCGTCTGAGGTGGGCTAGGACTGGGAAAAGGAGTGTTCATCCAAGCGGGAGGGGGAGTGAACCTCTTGAGAGTCTAATTGATTCTTTTGCTGATTGGCGACTCTCTGACCCACCTGTCCATACTGACAATCCAATAATGGCTCAGCTAACTTCAGTTCAGTGGCGGGCCTTGTTAGATGCAGTCAGTGATGCTAAGAAACCTTATCTGCAAGCACTTTTAGATAGTGCAATCAAAAGGGAACAGGAGACAAAGAAGGAGAGAAAGGAGACCTTGCTGAAAAGGCGAGTGGCCCTTCTAGAGACTGTTCCCTCACTGACTGAAGAGCAGTGTGGGGAACAGTTGCAGTCCATACTTACAGCCTTTGTTCAAGTCAGGAATCTTGAGGACCATACCACTCAGATCGCTGAAGTCTTTGCGAAGTTGCAGACAATTCAAGATGATCTGACTGATATGACTCGCAAGTACCATGAATCGACAAAGGAGGTGGCTGACCTGCGACAAGCCCAAATGGCCAACCCTCTTCCTCTACCCCCTGGAGCTGAAGCTGCAATCGAAACTACTTCTGCCCCTCTTACTGTATCTTCTTTCTCGAATGTGTTGGCAACCCCCTCGGGACCTGCAACAAGTGTAGATTCCGCTGTTGCTGTAACAAGCAATGAGGCTGGAACTTCTGCAACTGCTGCAGCCCCAAGAGTGGAACCAGCTGTTGCTGGTCCCAGCCACGCTGGTCCCTATGTGGACCGAAAAGTGGTACAGATACCGTCTAAGTATGACGGCAAGGAAGACATCGAGTCCTGGATCGGCTCCATGAGGGCCTACTTTGAGATTCTGGGGACTCAACCTGAGACCCAGGCAGTGATCATGGGAATGAATGTCGAGCCGGTCGTACGGGGCTTCCTAGAAGTCCAAGCGACGCGGGTTGGGTTCCAAAAGACTGCACTAGCCAAATGGCTTAAGACCACCCCGGTTGCCTCCCTCGAGGATCTCCTTATCTCACAATATTAGGATCCACATGCTGCGGCTAGAGCGAGAATCCAACTTGACAAAGTCAAGCGCAGCAAGTGGACAGGCTCCATGAAAAGCCTGCAAACCTATCTTAGCAAGATGCTCGCTACTCCTGGTTTGGAATTGACTGCTCAATCTTGCTTAGATGTGGTTAAGGGCGCGGTTCCAACTAACTTTACTAATCGCCTAGGCAGGGACTACATTGCATACAGTGACTGACTCACCTTAATGAAGGACATAGTCAGATTGGAGGCTACAGACCTCGTTAGCACGGCAGGCAGCAAAAAGCCCATGGGCGGCAGACGGTTCAAGGGCAGCAGTCGTTTTGCTGTGCATGACCTGCTGGAGGCCGAAGAAGAAACCGATGTGGATGACCCCACTCTTGGTGACGACCAAGAACAGGACTCCGATACAACTTGTTCTTCAGCCCATGAGTCCGATGCAAATAAAGAAGAAGAAACATTTTCTGCCTTTAAAAAGACGGCCAGTACTAAGGGACCGAATCGGAGTGGAGGAGTTAATTTTTTATGAGAACGTCGTTTTCTACGAGTTGTGCAACCATTAGAAGGATGTTCTAATGAAGTCTTTTGTTGGGGTTTTGCTATAGGGTGTAAAATTTTGGATTGACATCGTCGGTGAAGCCGAGATGATCTACGTGCCCGCAAAAGAAGAAGACGATCGTGTATGTCATTGTGAGCATGCAGTGGAGAAGTCTATTGTTGTGATGTAGGTTGTGGGGCCAGTGGTACATTATTACACATTTGATGTAGCGGACGATGTTGGAGAACCATGTCTACATATGGATGAAGTACCAGTGACAGTGAGCTCTGGGTATGGATTGTGGTACGGAAGAAAGTGCGGTTATACTGATGATATGTTGTAATGACAACGGTGTAAAGTTAGATGGGATTGATGACATGTTAATCGCATATGGAGAAGAATGACGTTTTCCTTGAGGTAGAAGCTGTTGGCTTTTTGTTGAATTCATCGAGTTTTTAATTTGATGATGTTCTGGATTAACTGAAAGTAATGGTGGAGAGAGGCAGTTTCCTTTTGTTGTGCCCATCATTGAAAAAGAGATCAATTTTAGATGTGGAGGAAGGAGTTCTTTTTCTAAAACTAGGATGTTTTCTTCTATTAAACCACTAGTATCTCGCCCAACTAAATAAAAAGCTCGTGGTTGTTAACGCGCCGCAACTTTCGGGGGTCAGGGGAGGGGAACACCTGACAGTACCTCATTCAGGAGGCTGGTCACTACAAGGTCGGGCACTTCGTTTGAAAAAAAAAAAACAAAAAAAAACGACATAAGTAGTAAATACTTCGTTCGCAAAGAAAAAAGTGAAAAAAATAAAAATAAAGAAAGAAAAGAGATAGATAGATAGATAGATAAATAGATAGATAGATAGAGATAGATAGTTATATATATATATATCATCACAATATATATATATTTCTATTTGACGATATATATATATATATATAAACAGTTTGTCACAGCCCCTCGTTTGTTGTCCTCTTCTCCCTCTCTGCCTACGGTTTACCGGGCAGTTCTATTTGACGATATATACTACGACTTCGCTAGCTTCCTGCTACGGTTTTCTCCGGTCAGGTCGAGCGGCAGTGGTCGGGGCCGTCACTACGCGGCCATGCTGTGCCTCTAGTGCCAGCGGCGTGTCTGGAGTGTATTTTTTGGCTGTGATAGACCTTTCTTTGTTTCGTGGATGTTTTGCTGGCTTGTGATGGGGTGTGAACCGACAGTCTGTAGAGTTTTCCATCTGGTGTGGGTGAGTGATAGTCTACTTTGATTTTGGTTGAGTAATCAGTGAGGGGATTCTGCAGACTGTTGAGGGTTCAGCCTCCTGATGAGTCGGTGAAACTCCGACGAAACAGTTTGTCACAGCCCCTCGTTTGTTGTCCTCTTCTCCCTCTCTGCCTACGGTTTACCGGGCAGTTCTATTTGATGATATATATATATATATATATAGGGTTCAGCCTCCTGATGAGTCGGTGAAACTCCGATGAAACAGTTTGTCACAGCCGCTCGTTTGTTGTCCTCTTCTCCCTCTCTGCCTACGGTTTACCGGGCAATTATATTTGACGATATATATATATATATTTGACGATATATATATATATATATATATATATATATAGAGAGAGAGAGAGAGAGAGAGAGAGAGAGAGAGAGAGAGCTCTGCCTGTTGCACTTTCACTGTCTAACATGGGAATGAATGTGCCCGCGTTTGCATGGGAGATTCATTCTCACTTTTCACATGATGCTCTGCCGTGCACCGAAAGGTTGGCGCCTTCGCAGACATAGTCACGGTATTGTCGTCGGGGTTGAGATGCAAGTCGCCATCGTCAGGATCAAGGTTCAGGTCGCCGCCGTTGAGATCGAGTTGCCTGTTGTCGCCGTTATTCGCGATTAGGCTGGCTGCCATCATCGTGGTCATGCTGACCATCATAGTTCGTGCAATTGGTTGTTGTTGTGAACTTCAATGTACTTGTGACCTCCCATGCGATAACCTTCTCTGTTGACAATACTTGTGTTTCCAGTTGTCATGGTATCCATGTTCGTCGCAGAGGTCGCCATTGTGTTCTGTCATGGTCTTCGTTGAGATCGACGTTTGTGCTTGTTATCGGGTCCCTGGTGTTGTTCCCCATCAAGACTTCGATCTTGACCTTATTCCTAGTGGTGGTCGGTTCCCTCAGGCGAAAATACCTAATCATATTCTAGCAGGAGATTCATTCTCATTTTCGCACACTTGGTGGTGAGGGGATGCGGTATCCGCTGCACTCACTGTGGCGGTTGCACTGCTCGTTGAGCTCACCGTGATTTTCAAACCCTTCTTCGCAGTTGTATCCATGTTCGCCGTAGAGGTCGCCATTGCGTTCTGTCATGGTCTTTGTTGAGATGCTGACGTTTGTGCTTGTTATCGGGTCCCTGGTGTTGTTCCCTATCAAGACTTTGATCTTGACCTTATTCATAGTGGTGGTCGGGTCCCTCAGGCGAAAGTACCTAATCATATTCTAGCAGGAGATTCATTCTCATTTTCACACGCTTGGTGGTGAGGGGATGTTAACTCTGGTGGTGCTTTTGCGAGCACTTCCCAGGGAAACACCTCGGGCCAGTAGGAGTGTTAGCCGCTCTTACTGGTGTTGAAGTGGTAACCTTACCTTCTCCACTTCAGACGATGGCCAAGGCTATTGACCCCTTGATCGCCCCGCAAACAGATCCAGACCAATCGATGCTCTGTTCGATGGATGTGTCCGAGTCCTTAGAGGAGTTAGAAACTGAGTGGTTAGAAAATTACCCTATAGACTCCTGAGCGATGTTGAATAAAGGTCCAAGAGGTGAACATTTCGTGGTAGAAGTCAATGTAGGTGGCCGAAAGGTTGGCGCCTTCGCAGACATAGGTTCTACTTGAAACTTCATCAGTCGTGCTTCTGTGGATAGGCTGCACTTAGGGGACCAAGTGCAGTGGCTTAGCAAATCTGTAGCATCTACTTTAGCCAACAAACACTCCATGATAGTAAGAGACTATTTCAAGGATGTAGTCTACACCTTCTCCTATGGAGGAGAGGAACTGAGACACAAAATCTCGTTCCTTGCTAGGGACGAACTGCCTTTTGACATGTTGCTAGGCATGCACTACCTCCAGGTTGCTAAGCCTTTGTTTGATTGGGATAGGAAGGTGATGATCCACAAGTTGCCAGATGGAAGGACCGTTAGGCTGTGAAAGTTTAAGGCTACCAGACTAGTGGAAAACTACGGCTTCATGTGGGCGTCGTCTTTTTATAACTACTACAAGCAGAATCGCAAGGAAGCAGTGTACTTAGTCTTTGTCTCTGAGAAAGGGGAGGCCGTAAAATCACCCCCAGAGAAAGGAAGCAGTCGTTGCGCAATATTTAGACCTCTTTGAGGAACCTAGGGGTGTGGTAGATAGGGAGATTGTCCATGCGATAAAAGTCGTTCCCGGTAGCAAAGTACCTCAAGGGTGAATCTATAGGATGTCTCCTGCGAAGTTTGATGAGCTCCGCCGCCAGCTTAAGGAGCTCACAGAGAAGGGCTGGATACGACCAAGTACGTTGCCCCACGGAGCGCTAGTTCTATTTGTCCCAAAGAAAGGGGGTACCCTAAGGATGTGCATTGACTATAGGGGCCTCAATGCCATCACTGTTAAGAACACGGAGCCCCTGCCACACATTGACGACCTCTTGAATAGAGTGCAGGGATGCCGGTACTTTACTAAGATAGATCTGAAGTCCGGATACCATCAGATTGCTTTTAGACGTGAGGACCAGCACAAAACCGCTTTTCAGACCAGGTACGGTCTGTACGAGTTTGTGGTGATGCCCTTTGGCCTAGGCAATGCTCTTGGGACGTTCCGGCACATAATGAACCGGATCTTTCACAAGTACTTGGACAAGTTTATCGTTGTGTGCCTCGATGCTATCCTTATCTTTAGTAGGGCTGTAGAGGAGCACGCTGAGCACGTGAAAACAATGTTAGGGGTCCTAAGATAGCACCAGTACAAGGTTAACTTGGAGAAATGTGAATTTGGTCGCACCAAGATCTTGTATCCGGGTCATGAGATTTCCGCGGATGGTTTGAGGCCGGACCATGTTAAAGTGGCCAGCAAACGTGACTGGCCTAGACCTCCATCTGTGACTGAGGTGAGGTTGTTCTTGCGGATGACAAGCTACTATCGCCCATTTGTGAAAAATTACAGCACAATAACCTCTCCTCTAACTGACCTCATGCGCCTTGACACCCCTTGGGAGTGAACCAAAGAGGTGAGGTAGTCTTCAAGAGATTGAAGTATGCCCTGACGCACTATGAAGTCCTCAATCTTCCGGATCCTGAACAACCCTTTATTGTGACCACAGACGCAAGCTAGTACGACATAGGCGCGATCCTTGCCCAAAGGGAGGGGAAAAAGTTGAGGCCTGTTGAGTACACGAGCAAAAAGATGCCTTCTCAGAAATTAGCTAAGCCGACGTATGAGCGCGAGCTCTATGCCCTTTATAGAGCGCTGGTCCATTGGAGGCATTACCTCCTAGGCAGATTCTTCTATCTGAGATCTGACCATGAGACTCTGCGCTGGATTAAGACACAACCCGTGCTCTCCGATGCGCTCAAGAGGTGGATTCAAGTCATAGATATGTATGACTTCAAGCTTGACCCTCTGAAGGAAGAGTATAACAAAGTGGCTGATGCGTAGGGCAGAGTACCTCTGCATGTTAGCGACGGAGTTTGGGATTTCTGATGATGTGACTCGATCTATGGTGGAAGCCTATCAAAAGGACACAATCATGTATGAGATCATCCACAAACTGGAAGCTAAAGACAAAGCTACTTCCGATGAGTTTGTGCGGGTTGAAGGCTTGCTGTTCCACTTATGCATTTCGAATAGAGAGTCTTTGCGTAGTTTATTTTTAGGTGAATGCCACGATGCAACCGGACATTTTGGCTATAGGAAGACAACAACAAGCTTACTGCAGCGATTCTAGTGGCCCACATTGATGGATGATGCAAAGAAGTATGTAGAAACTTGCCAGGTTTGTCAGCATGACAAGCCACGGATGCAGGCACCGCTTGGGCTTATCAAGCCCTTACCCATTCCTGCTGGCCCAGGTCAAAGTGTGTCCATGGATTTCATAAATACCCCTGAGAAAGAGCGTTAAACGGTACATCTTTGTCATTGTGGACAGCTTCACTAAGTATGATAGACTAATCGCTATGCCTGAGACAGCTAGGACTGACCATGTCATCAAGCTATTTATGGACAACTTGGGCAGTAAAAATTGTGACTGGTGTACTGGAAGCAATTCCTACAGTAGGATCGCCATTAGTAGAATTGCTTCGTGGAAGCGTGAGTGTTGGACAATCAACTTCGGTCTACCTTAGTTTATTGTGAGTGACAGGGATGTCAGATTCACTAGCGATTTGTGGCAAAGTACAGCCCAACAGATGGGCACCCGATTGCAAATGACATCAGGAAACCACCCTGAGTCAAAGGGACGGGCTGAACATATGAACCGGGTAGTGCAGCACTTGCTTTGGCATTATATTAAGCCAAGTCAAGATGACTGGGATGAGTTCTCTCTCATCGCCAGCCTGTTTAGCAATGTTGTGCACAGCACTACCGGTAAGACCCCCAACCAGCTGCATCTTGTGGAAGCCCGGATCTGCTCTTGACTTTCTGTTGTCTGAAAATCAGCCAACCGCAGCACCTGGTAGCATAGAGTTTGCTGTCAAGTATGAACAGATGCTGCAGCAGGCTGTAGAGCACATCAATAAGCTCAAGATGCCATGTTTGCATCTGAGAACAAACACAGAAGACTGTCTGCATTGCAGAGAGGTGAACGAGTCAGGGTAAAGTTATCTGAGTTGGGACAGTAATTGGGAATCTCACGTAAACTGATGCCACAGTACTTTGGACCCTGGGAAATTCTTGATATAGTGGGAGATCAACCAGATGGTCCTTCATATGTCATTCGCATCCCTGGTCACCTCCGCACACACCCTGTTTTCCATGCCTCCAAGTTAGCACCTTTCGCTGAAACAGAACAGTTTCCCTCAAGAAGATCAACGCTGCTCCCAACCATGGACGGACATGTCGACATTGATGACATTGTTGAGCACAAGCTGATGCCTGTACCCAAGCCTCCAGGCAGGGGATGCCCTCCGAAACCGCAGATGCAGTATCGAGTACGTTTCAGACATCATATGGATCTTAAAGAAGATCGGTGGTTCACCAGAGAGGATTGATGATACTGCTCCCCAAGTTATCACAAGCTATAAACAAAATTTGAAAGGGAAGCAGCCTGCTGTGTAACGACTTCTCAGAGGACTATCGAAGTAAAGGCGGAGGGAGTGCGAGGGTTTATGTTCTCGGCATAGGGCCCTGCAGCAGGCTTGTACCAGCCCTAAGTGAAGGCGGGCCCCCTGAATCTCAATGCGCCCTGAACTCGTCAATTTTTGCAAATCTTGGTCGGCGCCAGACAGTTGCCACGCGCCAGTTGGTTACATCCGCCTTGCTCGTGAGAAGCCAAAATCTTCTAGGCTCTTCCGGCACATGGTGTAAGCAGGGAGCATCGCATGTCTGTGCCTGGGTGGTTGGGCATGCCTAACCAATTGGGTCCCAGGCCACTGTCTGAACGGGCCTGGGGGCAGACACTTTGGCTGAGACTGAAGCTACTGGAAACTCGAACTCACGTGGGAAGAGGCAAAGCGCTGGCCACTTTCCATATAGGAAAGGGCAGGGCGCAGGGGAGGATGGTCGGGCACTTGCAAGTAGATGCGGCAGCGCTTCTGGAGCTAGCACTCACGGGCTGCTGCGCTAGTGCATAGGCAAGTGTGCGCACACGTGCGGTCGTGCGAGAAGGCAGGGCGCTGCTGAGGGCAGCGCCATAGCCAGCCCCCATAGCCGGGCTTGGCTTGGGCCTTAGCCAGTGGAGGTGGTGGTGGTCTTCGTGTATGAGGGTGAAGACGTGGGTGATGAAGTCAAGGGTGAGAGAGAGAGAAAAAAATGGGGTTGATGATGTGACGACACTTACCTGGTCTTGGCGATGGTCTACAAGGGTCGACATCTTCATGTACTTCGGTTCTGCTGCTGACGTCAACCAGATCCATTGTCAATTTGTAGGCTGCTAGTATGCTGCGTGATCGTACTCTGGGCGTTGAGCGCCAAGTCGGAGGAAGGGCTCTGGATACATATGTTGGTGGTGGCGAGAGTATGCTCTCTTTGACATTTGGATTCAGTACTTTGGTTCTCCATTGGTGGAATATCAGTGCATTTCTGCTTTCTGGACAGCGTTGGATTTTCTGGCCTTCAATGTGAGTTTGCATTCTGGATTTCTGTCATTTCGCTATTGCTCACTTTTCCTTGCACTTGTGTGCAAAACCAACTGCGCTAGGCTGCTGGTTCATTGGGGTACCCCTACTTTTTTTTTAATTAAAAAAAATACAGCTGTCTTCTCCTCATATAGGGGACAGTTGTATTTTTTTTTTTCCCTACCCTGTTTTCTTCTCTCTTGAGTCACACTAGCTACCCATATCTATGCCCTACCCACAAGTCCTACAAGGCAGGTGGATCCTACCCTTATCCCTACAAGGCTGATAATGGACCACACGGAAGACCAACTTTCAGGAAAGGCAACTACCCCTCTAGGCGTAGGGTCGAGGGACAGGGACAAAAGTAGAATTTGCTAGGGACCCAGTAGCGATATTCCAGTAGCTTGGTAGGCCTAGAAAGGTCCGGTAGCTTTTCAGTAAATTATTATTGTCCAGCATCCGAATGTAGGTACTAGGTAG
Source organism: Chara braunii (assembly GCA_003427395.1). Classification (NCBI taxonomy): domain Eukaryota; kingdom Viridiplantae; phylum Streptophyta; class Charophyceae; order Charales; family Characeae; genus Chara; species Chara braunii. The sequence goes on from BFEA01000058.1 coordinate 1,105,322, forward strand.
ATATCAGGTTAGATTTAGGCCCTGTGGACGGATTGCAGACTTTAGTGATGTTACCACCCGAATGGGGTAGGAACCAGTAGGCCCTGGCAGTCGCTGGGTGAGGTCTGGAGGCCGAACGGCAAGCGTATATCATTTGGTGCAGTGAAGAGTCTGGGCATTCACCCGGCAGTCGTGCTGCTGCTCCTCCTAGAGGGGGAAGTGAGATGGAGCTTTTGGGTGAAGATGAGAAGCAAGAAGACCTCCATGGAGGAGTGAGGAGGAGGGTCGGCGGGGAAGTTGCTTGGCTGTGGAGGGAGGTAGTAGATGAGGCTGTGGTAGTAATGAAGGAGGAGGAAGGATGGGGGAACTGACAAGGAGACTTACCTTTGGGGTGGACCTTCATCTTCACCGTCCTGTTTGGCTCTGGATCTGGAAGCCCCCTGTTGGGGTATTGGTTGGACATGGAGCACATCTGGAATAAGGCTATGGTGGCAGGAAATGGGAGACACATAGTTCTAGTTGTGTTGTCCTCTGAACATCCACGCCAGGCATAGATGAAACGCCTTAGCTGCCTTATGAAGAGGAGAGGAGAGCGAGAGGAGGCTGAAGCAGTGCTCTTTCTTCACTGGTAGTAAGGGAGATGATTTGGACAATTTCGGACATTGATTCTTGTTTGTTCATTCATTTATTACTGGATTTAATTGTGAATAAGAAGAGGCAGCGGCAGCTATTTGAGGGTCGATGATGATAAAGTAGACGAGGGGGATGGCATTGGTTCAATCTTTTGTTGATTCTTTCTTCAGTCTTCTTCTCTCTTTGTGTAAATCCACTTCTTCTTCATATGTGTTGTATGACATTGTCTCAAAGTTGAGGCTTGCATTGTGAATTGAGCAGGGTCAAAGGAAAAATAAAAGCACTAAAATTGACCTCCAAATGCCTATTTCAGTGGTTGGGGGGCGCTGTACACAAGGGTCCCTGTTAAGCACTTGTGTGGGCATAGTACAAACTGGGCCCCAGTTGACCATGTCTACAGTCTTCCCCCAAACTGAACGCACGTATGTACTATTCAACTTTCCCTGGAAAAGTCCATTTCTCAAAGTCGCCCCCGGAAATCCAAATAGTACGCACATACGTTCTACTCGAATCATACGCACGTAAGTTCTATTCGAACAGACGGGTGTTCTATTCAAATAGAACACACGGGTGACGGCTCTCTCTCCCTCTCTCTCTCTCTCTCACACACACACACACACACACACACACACACACACACACACACACACACACACACACACACACACACGAGGGCCTACCATTTAGTCGCTCCCAAGCCCAGTAAGTATGGCATGCATGCCATCTGTAAAGGGTCTGGGCGCACTAGCTTACTTTTGTTTGCCTGCCAAATTTTGTGTGAGAGTCTGCTGGACTGTGTTTCACCAGGTTTCCAAGATTCAATGGTTAGTGTCTCTACCTTCTGTTACTCCGAATAGAATGTACGGTCATTCTTGCGGTATCTTGACTGAAAGTTGGTTCGAATATGGCTATATTTTTTTGGCGCACTGGCCTTTTCCCTCCGAACTTGCGCCGTGCCGGATCACTGTTCATCTTGCCACGGTCATAGTGTACTGCGTTTTGGTGAATAGTATTCGGGTAAAGACGGTGGTTGATACGCAATGCCGGATAATAACTGTCATATGTTGGTAGCATCTAGTGAGGTATGGTCCTTATTTTCATGGGATGCGGAGTTCTTGATGTGGGGTTGATGCGGGGTTAATGTGGCCCATGCTTTTTAGTTGTCTTGACAAGTTCGACCCAAGCATAACATTGCTTTTTCTTTGTGACTCTTGTTGACGAGTTTGTTCACGTGGGTTTGATTTGTTGGAAAACAGAGAGCTTGCTGAATGTGTCGGCAAAGGATGCCCATCTCTCCGCAATATCCCAAGAGACAGGTTGGAAATTTGCGTCATCCCTTCAACTCCTTATTGATTGTCTTGTCTCTATGTACTCATCTGTGTCATTGATGTTGTCACCTGCATCTCCATTTCGTTGTTTTCTCTAACCTCCTTGAGCTACCTATTCCATTCCTTCTCCTCCTTGTCTTGCTATGGTCTCCTGCTCGGACTCGTGGTTATTGTGTGGTTCATCCACCTTGTCCTCCTCTCCCATCCCTCCTCCCCCCTTGCCCCTCCGTTTCCTCCCCCTCCACTTTGCCTCATAGAGGATTGTCTGTGGAGTTGCCTATGGGGGCTCACGGGAGGCCTCTTCTTTCACAGAGTCGGGAGGGAAGGGATGTGTCTGCGTGATGCATTGCCCAGAGTGAACCGTCAGCAATGCAAGTCCAAAGATCACCAACATGAGAAAAAGATGCAATGCGACACAGTGGAAGACTCAAATCAGATAGGACCGACTCACGATGCAGCAGAAATGACAATGTGACTCAAATCCGACCTCACACCCAGCAAGAGGGGGTCCAAACATAGAAGATACCTTGCGCAGGTGTGTGTGTGTGTGTGTGTGTGCGTGTGTGTGTGTGTGTGTGTGTGTGTGTGTGTGTGTGTGTGTGTGTGTG
>BFEA01000058.1:1108131-1132733 GCA_003427395.1 Chara braunii
GAGAGAGAGAGAGAGAGAGAGAGAGAGAGAGAGAGAGAGAGAGAGAGAGAGAGAGAGAGATTGGAGCCTGGTGGCATCCAAATGAAGTGAGAAATATTTACCAACTACTAAGCTGGCCTCTCCTGAGTACCACCCGACCGGCCACCAACCAGGCTCCCTCTCCTCTGAGCTGTCCAACCCTCGCCACAATCCAGTGGCTCAGATGAGAAGGCCGCGTGACCATACTCAGGCCCAAGCCTGCAATCATGTGGTCTGGGTGCCTACTAAGGTCCAGGCCCTACCACAGGCCCTACCACACTGTCTCAGCCGGAGGGCCTGGAATCAAAATGGCCTGGCACAAAAAGTCGGACAGAGGTCCAGCCTAAAAAATGAGCTGGGCCAGAACGTGAAACTGGAATTGAAAGCAAAGCAAACTGAATAGACTGGACTGAGAACAGGCAAAACACACTCACGCCTGGACTCCGGACAGACAAAATAGATACACGCCAATCTGGGACCCCACTCTCCAACGACCTCAAATTCGACCGGGGGGATCTTGGCAGAAGTCTGGGCTGCCAAGGGCCGCCCCTAGGATATTGCCACGCCCCTAGCCCAGTGTGGGAGGCCCTCAGCATGCCACACTGCGCCAGATGCAGCAGACCCGGGGGCAGATACTCGATGGTTCTGGGCCTGTCTCTTATACACATCTAGATGTGTATAAGAGACAGCCCCTAGGATATTGCCACGCCCCTAGCCCAGTGTGGGAGGCCCTCAGCATGCCACACTGCGCCAGATGCAGCAGACCCGGGGGCAGATACTCGATGGTTCTGGGCTGGGAAAATCTTTGCAAGGGGGAGAGGGGGCACTTGGTAAGCCTACATGTTCACAAAATCATCAAAATGCCGTCATTTCTCCTCTCTTTTTTTCGCCAAAGTTTCACTGTTGTGGAGGCATGGCTGCCCATTTGGGAATAAAAAGTTAAAAACACCCAAACCTGATGTTTCTTGTTGTTGTTGTCATCCTGACCTGGTAATTGTCTCCGCCCCCACCCCCCTGACTCCTGCCTCTTCCCTTTCTCCCACTGTCCTTGTGCACATGCCTGTGGTGGTCCTGGCATTCTACCTCTATTTTTTGGTGACCACTTCTTTCCTCTCCTAGTTTAGCCCTCACCCTTCTCTCATCCTCCCAGTCCAATTCCTTCTACCTCCTCCTGCCACCCTCCTTGGCCTGCTGGTAAATGTCTTTCCCTCTCCTCCTTCTCATCTCTGGTTTCTGGGTTCAGGGTGACCATGCTTTACACTTCATAACACAGCTGCTGATTTATGGTTTGCGCAGAAAAGATTGTTGTGGCTTGTATTCTTGAGAACATGCTTCGAGCTTTGGTTTGAACTTTGAACGGAGTCATAAATTGATTGTGCGCTGTAACGAGCGTGAGACTGAGGGTGAGCCGAGGGAGAGGAGAGAGAGGGAGAGAGTGAGAGCACACACACACACTCACTAACTCGACACGACTGACTGGGACTGAGGATCGGACGCAGACACAGTGGCAAGGCACAAAGTCCAAGTCTTGGATTCCGAATGCCGAAACAGCAAGTCACACTGAGTACGAGTACAGCAGCAGGGAACTGGTACGAGACTGGCCCCCCTCGTACCGTACGGGGAGCCGGTATAAGTACCGGTGACACGTGCGGTACCAGGGGCATTTCTGCAAAGGCCCCGAGGGCAGAACTGAAAAATGCAGTATTTGAAAGTGGCACCCGAATTGCAGCATGGCGCCAGTTGTCCAAAATCCTACGGTACCAAAGGAGGGGTTTGGAAAAAGGGGTGCCAGGCTGAGAACGGGATGCAGCCAAAACAGCAAAAGATAGACCAGGGATCGAGCCCTGGCGTGCGCAATGTGCGGCTGACTGTCATTAATTCCAAGTTCCAGCGGCAGACCTAAGGGTTCACCTTGGTTCGCGTTTTGCCTGATAGTTCATAAGAAGGTTCAGAGTCCAAGTTACTAACTCAACAAAATTGGGCCCCTGGCTGCAGTCGAGGGGGACCTTTGGCTCTCTGTCTCCCTCCATTTTGTGTTTGTGTCAATTTTCAAAAAGAAGAAAAGAAAATGAGGTAAAAAATAAAAAAAAACAACAGCTGCTAATATTTAGACACAGCAACCCAGTCTGCCTCTTTTGCTAAGTCATGTCTCTTGGTACAAAAGCTGCACCTGGTTCCTAACCCACGGTCCAGAGCAAGGTTGGGAAAATGTACAGTTACCTGATAGTACATGGACAATGCATGTGTGTGTGTGTGTGTGTGTCCATGTGTGTTCGTGTGCTGTGCGTGCATGCGTGTGTATGTGTGTGTGCGTGCACGCGTGTTATGCGTGTGTGTGTGTGGGGGGGGGAGGGGGGGGGGGGGGGGGGGGGGGGGGGGGGGGGGGGGTTGTGCATTGATGGCCGTGTGTGGTGTGCGTACGTGGGATGGTGTGAGTTCGTGTCGCACATGCAAATTCCGGTGCGTGTCAGTGCCTCAGAGACACGGCTGGGGGGAAATGGAAAGCAAAAAAAGACACACATGCCCTGGCCTCATGTGCCATAGAAGAAGTGGAAATTGGGCCATTGCTTACAAGCCTGGAAAAAACACCAAAACATGGGATAAAAAAAAAGAGGAGGATGCCTGCAACCTTGCACGCCTAACAGAAAACGCAAAAAAAGGTGCTCACATCATGTCCTTGCATGCCTGGAGAAAAGCAGCAACCAGGACGTCCTGGGTGCCTGAAAACGAAACCAGGAAACAAAATGTGGCACACCGCCAAAAGCAAGACCAAGAAAAAAAAAAAGCGATGCCCTGCCGCACCTTTCGTGGACAAAACAAAGGAAAGCCCAACAGCGGGCCTACAGGGCAGCCTGGGTGCCCAGTACCCCTTGGGCCTGCAGCGGGCCACGTGAGGTCCAGCCTGCATCTTCCTTGAGTTTTAGAGACAGATCGATAACATACAGCTTGTTATTGACTTAGTAAAAACCTTCTTGTGGCTGCATCGAGGTACAGAGAGAGGGAACTGTTTGCCAGATTGTTTGAGCTGATAGCCAGGTGCACAGGCATCGTTGTTCTGGTTACATGTCGAAGGGGTTTTGAGAACAAATGTAAACACAGAATGAAAGCACAGAATAGAAATGACAAGGGGCATATTGTACTGTCCACTGTTATCCACTGTTATCCACTGTTGCCCACTGTTATCCATTGTTATGCACTGTTATCCTCACACTGTTATCTATGTTATCTATGTTATCTATGTTATCCATGTTATCTATGTTATCAACTATTAATAGTCTATTATCCAATGTCCTCTTATATGTTCTGTTATCCACTGTTTCAGGCTGGAGTATGCTTTTGAATCAGCAGACGAGTTCTATAGACATGTGATGGAAGATGTGGGTGGCTCTTCTTGGGAGGAATCCATTTCTGCTGAGGTAGAGGAGAATCCTTATGAAGTACTAGGGCTTGGGAAGAATGCTTCACAGGAACAGGTAAGTTACATTTGCAGCTGTAACCACGCTGGGACTTACGAAGAATACCTCACAGGAACAGTTTTCTTTTTTCTTTTTCCACTTTCCTTTTTTTTTTTTTTTTTTTTTTCCCCCTGGAAGAACGTTTTAATTTTTGGACTTGACCAACCAAATCAACGGTTCTTATGGAGTATGTTTCCCACTGGTAATAATGTGCGAAGCATGTGGCCCTCGGCCTTGTCAGGAAAGGCACGCGCCCTCTGGAAAAGGGGCCTGCACCTGCCCGAAGTGAAGGCGTGCCTGAAAAAAATTGACAAGGCCCAATTTGTGGCCGACGCGAGTAGAGAAAGGGCCCCATTGGTTGATTGCTGCACACGGCATCTTCAACCAACCGGTAGGCCGATCGTTTGAAGATGCTGGAGGCCCAGGGCACTTATAGTTGAGCCCCAGGCATATTCTGGAAGGGCCCTGGGTGCAGCTACTGGGACAGAGGCCGCCCAGCCAGACAGGACAAAAGCAAGTGAGGCTCACTCACTTGTAACATCTGGCTGGCTGAATGGCAACAGGGTGCTGGCGGGGCACGAGCAAGACACTGTGAGGGCGCAGCGGGCAGAGTGCAGCAGCCATAGCTGGGCTGCTAGCACCATAGCCGAAAGAGGAAGGCGGAGGTTCTTGGGTGAGGGACTGTGCAAGGGGAGTCGAGTTTTGGGGGATGTGATCGGGCACTTACCTGGTGATGCTGGAGCAGACCGTGGTACTCAGAGTCTTCACTCGTCATTCGGCTGATTTCTTCATCGCAGACCTGTTGCAGATAGATGTCTAGGTCGATAGGAGCCGTCTGATTGTGGTCTGGGCGCCGAGCACCGTATCAGGAGAGCGACATTGTTCACATTGATGTTGGAGGCGAGAAGAGAGCTTTCATTATCATTTGACTTCAGTGCTTCGCTCTCTCGGATTTGGTGTTATCTTGTGGTGCAATCTGCTTTCAGTTCGGACCCAAAGTTGTCTGGATTTCTATGGAATGCTGCGATTTGGTGTATTGTCGTGCGCTTCGCTCATTTCCCTTGCACATGTGAAGGAATCAGTGAAAGAAACACAGTTGTGAATTGTTTTTACGACAGGTAAAATTATGAACTGTGTGATTGAATGAACCACTGCAGGAACCGCTGTGATGGATTGATTGTTTTTACCACAGAGGCTCACAGACTGAAATTAAAAGGGCCTTTACCCGATTCAGCCCCTGATCGACGAAATCAGCATATTGGGGTCCCTCGCTCAGAGCCTAATTCGTGAAAGCAGATCAAGAGACATGTTCTCTGAGTCAAAGGTCACATCCTGGCTAAAGTAAAGACAATGTCAAAGGTCATGGTTGGGCCCTGCATGAACAGTCACCATTTTTAGATTTAGAGGTCACATCTGCTCGCCAGGGGCAATACAAGTCATGTCTACTCAAACAAGGGATGTGTCTGTACGTGCAGTCAATGTGTCTGTTCATACAGGAAGAGTGTCTGTTCGTGCAGGAAGAGTGTCTGTTCGTGCACTGGGTGTGTCTGTCCAGCAGAAGTCAAAGAGTTGAGTTCCAGTCCGGATTCAAGTCAGAAAGGAAGTCTAGATTCAGATTGGGAGTCTGAAATCAAGGCCTGAAGGCCGCAGCAGCAGCAACCCCTGAAGGAAAGGGAACTGGGACACATACACAGAGGCTGGGACTGGGAAAGGACCAGGACAGGCAGAATTCAGGCCTCACCAGGGGAGGCCAGCACTATAAGAAACGAGGCCGCCTCCCCCACAGATAGATTCCCATAGGCATTGATGCGTGGAAGTGCTGAGGCACTTGTGCGCTATAGTGCTGGGAGAGGCGCTGGCTGAAGAGGGGCTGCGCCAGGAAGAAGGGAGGTTGGGCGCTGGCTGTAGGGAAGCCATAGCTGCGCTAGCCTATGTTAGTAGTAGAAGGGTTAGTAGGTAGGCATCAGTGAGTGACATTCAAAGTAGATCTTCGTAGGTGAGAGTGTGCATGCATAGTGGGGTAAGAGAACCAGGACAGAGTTCTGGAGAGAGAGAGAGAAGAGATCAAGAGAGAGAAGACAGGGAGTGAATCTGGATATGGTGGACACTTACCTGTTGGCGCCACACTTGTGATCAGAAGGAGGACGCTGGCTGAGCCAGGTCCCACGCTGTTGTATGACGAGGGAGACTTACCTCTTGTTGGCGCTGAACTCTGGAACTCATGATACTCTTTGTATTAAGTGACATTGATAATATAAGCTGCGCTACTTGGTTCTTATCTCCTCTCAATCTGGTTTTGTGTGAGACCACTTTGTACATGTGATGGCATGTATGCATGCGGTTTGATGCACTCGAGCAAGCTGTGAACAGTCAGGTTCCTTGCAAAATAGCTAATCGCATTTACCTTGAAGAACTTGGAGGGTAGGCAAAGAACTCCCCACCTGATTGTCAACGAGTTAGAATGTAAGGCCTTCAGAATCGGCCGTAAGGTTGAAGGTTCATACGTTTCTGCTATGAAGGGGAGTGGCAACTGATCCTCCATAGTAAAGGATTCAGATTTCAAACTCACTCCACCGCACTCTGACAGTGTGAGTCACAGAATCAAATTAGTTTTACCAAACACAATTGCCACCATGCAATATGGCAAAGTGATCACGTGCTGGAGTGTGTGCATTTGTGTTTGTGTATGTTGTCATGACCGCTATAAAAGTGTGTGTTGTAAACTGTCATCGCAATCTCTTTTGCACCCAGATGAGTAGATCCAAAATTGAAACAGCTTTACCTTAGAATCTTCTATAGCGGCTAGAGCCACAAGGGTGGCTGAAATCTCGTCTTGTCTGGCCATCTTCTCTTCTTGCAGCATTTCTTGTACAAACATGCTTGCCGGTGATGAGCGACCGGACTGACTCCCCCCAGAATAGATGGGGCATGAGTGTTTTTCTTAAAAAAGAAAAAAGAAAAAAGAAAAAACTTCAAAAAAGAAAAAAGAAAAAAGAAAAAAGAAAAAAAAAGGAATCTTCTGTAGCAAACAACATGAAGCACACTGAGACCGTTATATTGCCTTTTCCTTGTGCAGTTATCTTCACTTTTTTGTGGTTCTCCCCATTTACTGTACCTCTCACATGCGAGGTTTGCCTCATTGATTGTGGTTGAGCCTGAGCTGCCCACATCCTCATGTGCCATAACAGCCCACTTGCATGCTATGAAAAGGAGAGGTATATTTTGTCTGTTTTCTTTATGATGGTGTTTTCTTTTTAGTAGTTCTGCACACGTGGGGAGGGAGGAGGAAGAAAGGGAAGGGGAGGGAGGAGGAAGAAAGCGAAGGGGAGATAGGGTGAAGACGAAACAGAACAGGGGAAAGAGAACACAAACTTCACAGGGTTCTCAGTATTCACCTGCAGTGCAGACTTCTATAGAATGGCACAAGAGCCATTCAGTATTCGGGTTGCCGAGGAAACAAAGCTGACGAATGGGTGTTGCCTATGATAAATGGCCATCCCTGCAGACAGGATAGGACCAGTTAGTGTGTGGACTGTGGAAACACCACATCCAGTTCTCGCAGTTGCAGTTGCTACGTCCAATGGCACGGTGTAGACAGATACATGGCTGCCACATACAAGGAACAGAGGCATGCCTACTGCAATTGTGTTAGCCCCTGTCTAAAAATAGGACATTCTATGTTATGGTGTCCACCTTCCAGTTCCGACATCATCGGTAAACAATTTCAAAATCTAGGAGAGGAGGATGGCGGGAAACAAGATAAAGATGAGGCTGAATGGAGAAACAGAGGTGAAAAGAGGAAATAGAAGGCAAAGAGGAGGTTTTCAGGATGACGTGGACAAAAAGAGGAAGAGGACGAGATGGTGGCGGTTGCGGGGGTGAATGGACCTACCTTCTTGCCACTGGCCATGAAACTCCTCAAATCTGCCTTGCTGCATCGAGCAGCCACACTATCCGTGCTATAGGCCGAACAGTGTTGAGCCCGGCCAACCTTGGCACACAGCAGGCACTGGGAGGCTGTGGGAGCCAAACTGCGCCGTATGAACATTTTCGTGAACAGTGCACTCTGGCGCCTTTTTGCCTGCAACACTGTCCAATGGACTTGCTTCCCAGGCCGTCAATTTTCGAAGATCAGCGGCCAGGGAGGAGGACTGAAAAAAAAGAGGGCTGGTAGGTGTAGACCCCTACATACATACGTGCTTATCTTTCTGGCAGGTGGCCCAATCCAATTGAGGACCCGCCCACACCCGCCTGCTTGTTTTTTAATCTATGGAAGGCCACCCACAACTGGCCCATTTTTTCCACTAGAACTGCCTCCCAACCCGGAGCAGGGTCATCCTCCCATCGTCTGGCCACACCTGGTCAGGTGGGACATGGGGCTTGCCAGACCTGCAGGTTCTGATCTGACCGCAATCACGTCCCGAGCTCAGTGAAAAAGTCCTGCTGGGAGTACGCCCTGAAGTAAGGTGGCAATAAGGCAACTGAAACTCCTTGCCTGGTATTTGTGCTTCCTCCCTGTGCACGGACTATAGAACCCAATAAGGGAGAAGTGGGTCTTGTGTGACGCTGTCCCACGAGACCCATTTCCTGCTTGGGCCCACAGTCATGTGGTTTGTTTTTTTTGTCGTTTGTTTTTGTTGGCCGTGTGCATGCGTCTTTTTTTTGTGTGGGAGACATTGTAATATTTATTGAGCTTGAAAGAACAGAGGCCGAGGAACCTCACAAACAACCCGGAGTTACTGGGGGCAATACCCAGCTTAGGCTATTGCTGGAAACTGGGTCCAGCGTCCCATGTCTCTCTGATACTCGAATCTCCCCAAAATAGCCCTGATGCTCAAACAAGGAAAAAAAAAAAAAACGTCAATTCGAATTATGTCTAAGATTCCAGATCTACTACCGGACCCGTCAGACAAGCTGATAACCGTGGGGAGCCTGGGTTACCACGATGAGGTTTCACATCTTGCAAACCTCTGTTAGATACAGCCATCTGGCAGACTCCCTACATCTGAATGGGTACAACCCAAGGTTGCTCTCTTTTAGTCTAAGATCTAATCCGACGTGCCCCCGTAGATCAGCAATGTCCCCACAACCGCTAGAAGGTCTCCCATGACCTTCAGAAGTTTCACTGCCTACTACGAACGACCTTTGACATACAAAACTTAAAAGAAACCAATACTAAAGCAAAAGGCGCGCAACAAAATGGTACACTTGAAGCAAAGTGCAACATGCAGGCTAGAACTAGTAATCCATAGAAGACATATACAAATCTGCGAAGAAGGAAGAGCAGACCAATAGCAAGAATGATAATACCAAGACCAGGCGCGTCAGGCCAGCTTATAGCTGTGAGGAGCCTGGCTTGCCATGGCTAGGTTTCCCACCTTGCATCCTTGGACCTCTACACGTACAGCCATTTGCTGGGCTCCTTTGATCTCAATGGGTATGGAAGCTTCGGCACTACCAAGCTGGGATACAGACTCAGGTGCAGGTTGGTGGAGGTGGCAGACACAATCAAGTGTATGTGGAAGGATGATATGGGACTCAACATGACGGGACGAATTGCCGACCCCTGGAAGGTGGTGCTGGTGATATCGAATACGCGAGCGAGGATATGGAGTAGCTACTCACATTCCTCGCCTTGCCGGTTAACTAATGGCTGAACGAGCGTAGAAGCCCGGACCACAGATTTTACCTTAACGAACTCTGTGCCCTGTGCGAAGCCGGAGGGGTGGAAGATATCCGGCATTGCTTCATCGACTGCCCAAAGGCCCATCAGATCTGGGATAGGGTGCCAACCTTGTGCTCCATGACGACGGATATGCCATTCTCGACCATAGGGCCGTCCATCTTCTTGCCGACTGCCCCACCACTGCGGAAAGCCTTCCAGCATCGGTTCTTTCAAAGAGTCAGACCCCTGGCATTGTGGGCAATCTGGAAAAGGTGCTGCCAAGAAATGATAGACCAGAGGCTGAGCTGCGGAATACTTGTTGGATTGGAGAAGGGTGAGGAGGGACATGGACCGCAACCCCGACAAGGCACACGAGATTCTGGACCAGTTCGCTCTGCATCGCTTGGGAGCAGGCAGGATTGGTAGAATAGAGAGCGGCGGATGCGCTTCACCTGGCGTCACCCAAGGAACACGGGAGGAGGCAGACGAAGGGCAGGGAGAAGCCTCCGTACACAGCCGATCCTCTGACACCTGTGGACTGACATCCGACTGGCACAAGTAGCAATAACATCAGGGGCCCCAGGGGACTCCCTGCTATCACCACATAGAAAAACTGAGAGCACAGGATGCCCCGTTCGTGAAGGGGCATAGCTGAAGCCGGGTAACGCTGGACCCAGTTTCCAACAGGTGCCACGCGCCACCAGTAGAATGGAGCAACTGGTCCCAGGTCTGCTAGAAGGGGGGGGCGCTCGTATCACCCTCCCTAGCAGCACTAATTTTCTCTGTATCGTTCCAATTTTAACTGATGTCCCGAAGGACACATCATTGTGTTTCTAAAAGGGACAAACAACGCTTTCGTATTGCATACATGACTAATTGGTCCTGACCGCACAGGGAATGCTAGTGATGATTGAAGGTTGCAGCATGGCTAGATCAGTTTTGAGTCCGGCCCAGACATGTCAGGTCTACCCAATTGTTCCAAATCCTTGCCATGGCAGCAAGTGTAACTCTGGTGTTTCTGCTGCTTTCTTTTCTTTTTACGTTGAAACAGGTCGTTATGGTCCTGGCTTCGTGTCCATTCTGAGGGTCATCAGTGTAACAGCGGCAACTTGTTTGAATTACATATGATGACAAAATCACGCTTCCATCCATCAAGGTCGGAGGACCCCTGAACGGCAGTGGTTACTCCTTAATAATCCTTATCAAGGAGGATTAGCTACTTTGTCTTCTGGGCATGTTGCCATGCATGCATTGCGTGTTCCCTGCGGACCATTCACCTGGATGTCAACCCCTTCAGCCTTTCCTGATTAACATCCGTCGCTTGTTTGTTTTTTGAAAGTGAAGATTGCTTTTTTTTCTTTCCTTTACGAATGCTGAAACACTGGTTTCCATGGGTTGTCGTGTTTGGTAGTGCAGGTGAAGGCGGCATATCGTGCATTGGCAGCCGCTCATCACCCGGATAGAAATCTAGGTGGAGAACAGGCACTCGCAGAAGAGAGATTTAAACGGGTAAGCTCAGAGTTCGAATCCAGAAGGAAGTCGACGAAGGAAATTAAACAAAACAAGAGACCTGCTCCTCCTCCTCCCCCTTGCTCCTTACTGTTGTCTGCCACATCCTCTCCGTCCCGCTCCTGCATCGGCCTCCTCTTCGGCCATCTCCCCCTCCACTGCGTGCTCCTCCTGCATGTTTTTTTTTTTGTTTTTTTTTTTTTTTTTTTTTTTTTTTTTTTTTTTTCCCGTGCTGTGTACTTCTACTCAGGCCCCAGAATATGTGGGGCGGACCGTACTTTGTGGTTGGGATGCTACTAACAGGCACACTCCCACTGCGAAAAGGGGAAAACAGAAACAGCACGGCCCCAAGCCCCGGCTTCCCCCCCCCCTCCCCCCCTGAAAAAAAAAGTGCTGGCTGAAGATACGCCACCGCATTTTGCTGAGTAGTGGAGAGAGGCCCTACGTTCTCGTCCCTTCTTTGTATCCAAATCCTAGGCCGTTTTTCCGGGCGCCCAGGCACCCAACTTCTGCCCGGGTACACGCCCGGGTGCCCGGCCGGGCATGACCCCCGGGCAGGGTTCCGGGCAGCCCCAGCGTAAAACAAAAAAAAAAATACGAAAAAAAAGTATGTTGTGTAGAATTGAAATGCAAACGACTTTTGACTGAGGGTCACATTATAATTCCTCACAGAATCGGCGATAAAAAAGAAAATAACCTATGTTGCCAGCTGTCCGATGGGGAGACGTCTCCCCCGTGCGTCTCTGGGAGACGGTCAGGGGGGAGTTGTCCGGAAAATAGGACAACTGTTTTTTTGCCAAAAAAAAAACGGTGGGGGTCTGCGCACCACTAGGGGACCCCCCCAAAAAAAATTCTGGCTGTTCTGAGCAAAAACGAAAAAAAAATTCAGATACGGTGGGGGAGGTGTGATGGTGTGTGGATAGAATGTGTGTGTGTGTGGATGCCACTGTCACTACAGCTGCTGCATCTGCCGCAGTGGATGGTTCACTGCATATGCAGCAGTTGCTGACTGCACACACACACACACACACACACACACACATTTTATCCACACACAAACACTACGAGTGACATGCACGTGAGCACACCTACACAGAGTCACACACACACACTATCTACTCGCACACACACACACACACACTGCCTGCACACACACATGCACTGTGTACACACACAGATGCACTGTCTACACACGCCAACACACACCGACACCCACCCACACACACACTCACACTCACACTGGGAAGGAAACAGTATCAAGGCCAAGGCAAAAGTTGTTCATTTTATTTTTCTGTATAACATAGTTTTATTTTTATTTTAAATTTCAAATTTTATAAAGAATTTCGTTTTATTTTTTATTTTAAATTTTATTAAGAATTTCGATGTAACCCCAAGGCAAAAGTTGTTCAGTTTATTTTTCTGCATAACATAGTTTTTTTTGGGAATTTTTGGAGGGTTTTTTTTTTTTTTTTTTTTTTTTTGGCCATTCGGGCTCCGGACAGACTGCCTGGGGAGGACGTCCGACCAGTTGTCCGATCGGACAACCCCGGACGGTCAGGTGGGTCCCGGACGTCCGATCTGGTAAAAAGAATCACGCAAAGTCAACCCCCTTTAGACCCCTTTAGCCCCTTAAAACCAATTTATACCCCCCTCCCCCGCCCTTGGCAGCCAACTGGCAAAAAATGAAATGAGCCCGGATATGGGGTCCTCTGGGAGAGCGCAGAAAACCCAAAAAAAAATAAAAGTAAAAAAAAGTAAAAAAACTCTTTTTTTTTTCTTTTTTTTTTGCACGCCCGGGTACCCCGAGCGTCAGACCCCCCCGGGTGCCCGGCCGGGCAGGACTGGCCGGACGTGAGAATCTTCCTAGTCCAAATCGACATATTAAGGGTGTCGCTCCACTACTCTCCAAATGTGCAAATTGAGAATGAATATTGTGCTAGAACATGGAAAGATACACTTCCGTATTTTTTGTCTTTTGTGCATGTCGTGAGTCGTGGAGCGGGGCCCTATGTATGCATATTCGAACAAATGGGTCTCGTGGCACCAGACCCTGTTCTAGCGTAGGGTTCATTTGTGTTTGATTGGTAGTGCGACCACAAAAAAATGCCAAAAAACCAACGTCGAACAAATGGGTCTCATGGCACCAGACCCTGTTCTAGCGTAGGGTTCATTTGCGTTTGATTGGTAGTGCGACCACAAAAAAATGCCAAAAAACCAACGGTCTGTTCCAGCGTAAGATTCATTCCGTTTGATAAGTAGTGCGACCACAAAACGCCCAGAAAAAAACATGAATTTACACCTGATCTAGTGCAATATTCATTCGCATTTGATTGGTAGTGTGACCACAAAACGGCCAAAAAAAACAAACGAATCTACCCCTGTTCTAGTCCAAGATTCATTCATGTTTGATCAGTGCGACAACAAAACGACCAAAAAAGAAAAAAGTTCAAAAAAAATCTATACCAGGTATACCCACACACGTTGGCACTGTTCTGGTCGTCTAATGCGAGCACAGAACGACCAAAAAAAACAAACGAATCTACCCCTGTTCTAGGGCAAGATTCATTCACGTTTGATTAGTGCAACCACAAAACGACTAAAAAAGAAAAAAATGAATCTTCACCCACACACGTTGGCACTGTTCTCGGTGACCACAAAACGACAAAAAAATCAACAAATCTTCACCCACACACGGTGGCACTGTTCTGGATGTATCGTGGCTGTGCCGCCCAAACCCGACTGTGTACTTGTATTCGAACATACGTGTTCGGACAGGCCCAGCCCAAAAAAGGCTGAGCGGTCCACCCAACCTGCCTGGTGTTGGGCCCAGGGAAAGTCCCCCGCTAGGGCCACTATTCCCTTTAGGAAGAAAAAAAAAAGGGAAAACATGTGAAAAGTTGAAAACGGTGGAACTGGGCAGAAGTCTCACTAAAGGAACAAAGATGGAGGAGGGGGTAGAGGAGGAATCGGTATCAGCTGGGGCTCAGGCTGGTGAGGTCGAAAAGGTGGATAAGGGGGCGCTGAAAAGCAAAGGGGAAGCCTGGGGCAAAGAGGCAACACAGAAAGATGAAGGAGAGGAGGCGAATGAAAGTGTGAAAAGGGAGAGGGATGAAGATGAGGGTCTGCCAGGATTGGGGCAGGATGAGATAGGACAGGCTGAACAGGGAGGCGAGCAGAGGACAATTTCGAAGAGTCGGGTACGCAACAGCAACTGGATAGGCCGGTGTATGAAATGCCAATAATAGCACAACAGGTTAGGAGGGAGTGTCGCTGATAAGATACTGGTGCAGACAGAAACAGGTGACTGCTGGTCCCCTGAAGAGCTCTTCATCGGCTGAGTGCTTCCCGGTTCCAACCTTCTCTTCAACCAGAGCTGAATTGAAAAGTGAAAGGCATGTAAGCCAGGCGGAATCGGGACAGCAGACGCTACCAGAGACCTCACGGGCAAGTCTAAAGAAAATAAGGGAAAGACAACGATCGCCGCTAGGGAGCAAGGGGTATGGACCAAGGTATTGGTTGAGGGGGAAAGGAAGAAGGGATGAGTCGCCATTGCCATCGGCCTCCGTCCCTCCTAGAGAGGCTAGCTTTGGACTCCCGGTTGAGGGAATGAAGACACAGACAAGCAGTCAAGAGGAGGAGGATTCGTTAGAGACCTGGGCAATGGAGACATCGGATAGCCCGGGGGAAGACGAACAATCAGTTCACCAGGCCATGGGGCAGGAGGAGCAAGACATGCCGTCAGAAGAGGGACAACACACACAGCAGGACCAGGGTCCGGAAGCAAGGGCCGCAGTAGCTGAGTCAACAAGTCCAGAGAATCGGAGCCTGCAGGAGCAAGAGAGTCAGTAGCGACAGGATCCGGGAAACCAGCTGGCTGGGCTGGCATGGCAGGAGCGAGTGGGGGCTACGTTGAATGACATTATGAAGGCAGGGGAAGGCTATGTTTACCCGATAGTCCTCTGGCAGGCATCGGAGGAAATCAAATTGCTCCTGGAGGGGGCAACGGAGGTGCCAATTTTCGGAGTGACTAGTAACAGCAGGTGTTGAAGAAAGTTGCTGGATGGCTGGGTCCGAGGTATGAAGTGGTGTCGTTGCCTCAGATATCGGCATCGCGATTTGTTAGACAGACAGTGGATGGGGAGGAATACATAATTTTCATGTACTTTGTGGAGGCCATTCCCAGGAAGCCAGGATCTCCGAGGCTGGGAGTAAACAGCATGCACTGGATACGGTTTGCTGAGGCCCTTGGTCCTACGGCCTGTTCTCATGATTATCATGTGCTGCATGCGATCTCCCTGGCCGTACTTATTAGCGTTACTGCGCACCTGGTACGGGAGGAACAAGTGGGGGGGGAGCAGTTCCAAAAAGGAACGGGCATATGGGATCGGGGGGAGTGATGGGGGTGCAGTAGGGTGGGGCGGGATGTAGGATGTATATTATCTTGTATGGGTGTCGCTTGGATGAAGACACCCCCCCAGCAATCAATAGAGGGGGTTAGGAGTCTAGGTAAGTTCGGGAGTAGAATGTGAAGGTTGGTAGGTATAGAAGGGCTAGAAGGGCGGAGAAGAATAGGGTGGGTGTTAGATTGGAAGAGATTAGGATGGGAATAGGAAGCAAGACTGAAACTGCTGACTTGGAACGTGAGAGGCCTGGGGGCTAAGTTGCTGCTACCCAAGAGAAGGGAGCTGGTGAAAAAAGTCAAAGCAGAGCAAATTGATGTGGTGTGTCTGCAAGAGACTAAGCTGAGGCCAGGACAGTAGAGCTGATGTTATGGTGGGAGGGCCATCAGATATGGGCCATGGCACAAAGCACGCGAGGCGGGGTGTGTATTCTCGTCTCCCCACATTTTGGGGGAGAAGTGTCAGATTGGTACTATGATTCTAGGGGTCGGTGGGCCTGGGTGCTGCTGAATTCGGGGGAAGGAACCTGGGGGGTGGTTATAGTATATGGGCCAACAGAGGTAGGCACACGGTGCCGGATGTGGGAACGACTGCAAACGCTAGTCGTGGACATCAACAACCTCATTATTGCAGGCGACTTTAGCTCACTTGTAGATCCGGAACGGGACACAGCAGCTGCACAGCAGGTGGATGCAGACTCTTTGGCTTTGGTTAATGGAATGACAGGGCTTGGATGCACGGACTCCTATAGAACATTGTATCCACAAGAGAGGGCCCTTACTCTCTGGGGGAACACCGTGATCCGGAGAAGCCGGATTGACATGATATGGGCATCTGCGGGTCTTAATGAAACAGTGGAGCAAGTGTGGGTCGACCCAATTGCTACGTCAGACCACTGAGCGGTGATAGCAACATTTCTGGTAGGTCGACTAGAGGTTGGTCGCCCGCCGAAGGCAATTCCAGCATGGGTGTTCAAAAGCAAGGAGTATAGGCCAGTGGTTGCGAGATTTTGGGAGGACTGGGTGGAGGAGTTCCCGCAGGAGCAGCTGCTGAAGCATGTTATGATGGAAGTACAGGGACTGAAGGACAATTTGCAGAAGCTGCTGCGTGGGAATTACTTAGCGCATAAGAAAAAAGGGGAGAAGTATGCTCATAGGATGGAGGAACTGAACCAGGGCCCTGAGGGAAACCAAGCGGAGGAAGAGTGGTGGGCATAGAGAGTGGAAGCAGCGCGAGGATGGAGGAAGTGGCAGGTAGACGAAGTGACTAAATGGGGTAGACGTACAAAAGAGACATGGATTACACTGGGGGAACGAATGTCGCGTCAATTTTTTGTCACGGTGGCAGTAAGAAAGGCAACGCCAGCATGACAGCTATGGACCATCCTTTTGATGGCCAGACTGAACGACAGCGTACCACGAGGGGAATTCTGAAATGTGTTACGGACTTCTACCAACAGTTGCTGATGGAGGAGCAGTGGACTCCTGGGGAGATGGGCCAGGGAACCTGAGCAGGACATGTCCAGCGCCGACTCGATCTCGCAGACACATCTAAATTGGAGGAAGACATCACTGAGGAGGTCTATCTTACAAAAGCCTTCTTGAGTTGGATTATTACATTCTGAACCAAGCAGGGGGACAAGGACATGGTCTATCTTACAAAAGCCTTCTTAGTGTTCTGTTCCATGCATCTCGTGCTGGACAATTAGTAACAAAATCCGAAAACACTTGCCACGAGTCGTTACATTTCACAGTATATGACGTGTCGACGGCTCCCGTGTATAACCTGTCCATCACCCTTCTTGCCTTACTGTCACGATGTTTTGAGACGCGATTTCAACCTGGATAGGATTGCTGGTGGGCTAGTTTAGGGCTTCTCAGTCCCATGTGCCTTGTACTTGGTCTGTTGACCAGTAGAACAATGAAATTATAAGTACGGATGTTGAGATTTTTCAGCAGTTCTAACCTGGCCATATCAGTCTTGATGGCCGGCTCTGCTGCCACACCAAGCTGGGAGGGTGGGACATTTGATGTAGTAGAAACTGGTGACGGATGGTAGAGGGAGGGAGGATTGGGGCTGTGTGATGGAGGATCGTCTCAAGTTGATGGTGGACTGGGTATGATGTCCCCTGATGTAGTGGTCGCGTTGGAGTGATAGCAACAAGGCTTTGTTTACCCTGGGAGTTCATCGTGTAAGGAGTCTTCGTGCTACTTTCTGGCATGTGTAGGATTTGTTTCATGGTAACCGCGGACCAGGACACCGGACACTTCCGGACTGTCTTCCGAACCAGTGTCTGGACCGGTCCGGACTGTCCAGTGATCCGGACATCACCGGACCCGGACAGTCCGGATCGGTGTCAGGGCGTGCAAAATGTCTTCTCTTAGTGAAGATCACAACCATCCTTAGCAACGGTGATATTTTCTTGCCTCAGCAAACCATCCTTAGATTCCTTACCCATGTCATAACCTCTTCCCTACTGTTAATGTCCTCTTTTTCTTCAAGGATAACTGACTCCTTTAGTCTTCTCTTAGTCAAGATCACAACTCTGGGAAGATAGTACCTGAGATGACGGAAATGGCACAACCCGACTTTGCGCAGTTTGGCGAATGTCCAGTAAAGAGATCAAGTTGAGGAAGACCCGATCTTCCTATCTCTGACAATCTCCACCTCACATATCGTAGTCAGGGAACAGTAATAGGACTACCAGAGGCATGTCGACATACAATGTCTTAGGTCAAGGATAGTGTTGAAGGATCGGCTCTCTGTAGTTACTCCGGGGGAATGTAGGCAGTCAGCAAACTTGCCAAAGAAGGACAGGCTGGCATTAGTCTCAATGACAAGGGTGAGCGTGCAGTGGTACATCCTTCGGTGGGCAGGAAGCAATCAATGCCACTCTCTTGGGTTCCTTGGCCATGATGGGGGAAAGTGTGCATGTGTTTCTTTATGTGTGGGATGCTGAACCTGTTTTCAGCAATAATGAAAACAAAAGAAAAAGAAAATAGGACTCTTCCTGTCTTTTTGTTGGTGCAGTGCAGTAGATTACTGATTCATGCTTTAGGGCTTCAGGCTCCACCGTGCACGCACAGCCTCGAACCGGCACCCTCAGCCACAGGAATCAAATCTCTTAACCACTACGGCCCCGACGGAGCGTTCAAAAGTGGAACCATACCGGCCGTGATATCCTCCCCACCCGTGCAGGGCTGTAGCGCCCAACGCACACACAGCACACACAACACCACACGGACACGGCAATTCACGCACACTTTGCTCCAACAGCACGCGACCCACCACCGCTACTTAACCCAGCCACACGCACGGGCCATCTTCCTGCGGGTTCCGCGGGCGCCTTCACAGTAGCTGTCATTTTTGCTGTGATT
Organism: Chara braunii; assembly: GCA_003427395.1. Lineage (NCBI taxonomy): Eukaryota > Viridiplantae > Streptophyta > Charophyceae > Charales > Characeae > Chara > Chara braunii. The sequence goes on from BFEA01000058.1 coordinate 1,126,556, forward strand.
AACATATGCAGGGTTTGATCCCTGCTACTGTAGGAATGAGTGCTGGATTCTGTTCCCAGAACTTGGCCAACAATACGGTTAAGTTCAGCCCACTTTTTTTGTTTTTTTTTGGTTATTTTTGCTGCCGGTCGGGATTGCGCCTAGGGCCTACAAGTAGAGTCTGTTGGCCAGGCTTAGATTTAGCTTTTCACAAGTTTTCAGACTATATAAGAGTGGGATTTTTTCCCCAGCAGACCGGGTAGGCCCAGGGAACGAGTTGCTAGACAAAAGTAACGAGATCAACTGCACTTTCAGTCACAAATTTTAGGTAGAATTGAGAGGGGAAGCGCTGTTGCTCATCACTAAGTTCAGGTGAGTACAGTGAACAGCCATTGCTGCTTGAACTGCAACCCGTCTCTTTGCTCCCCATTTGTTGTATCTGGCTCTGGGCCTTCCAGGACCCTTGTGGACACATTTGTCTAGTATTGTCATCAATGTTTGTGAGGTCCCCAGCCTTGAATTTCAATCTATTAATGAAATGAAATAATTCTGCTTCGGGGAAAGACAAAAAGACTACTGGTAGGTTTCAACTTTCAAGTTTCAAGGGTATATTAAGCTGTTGCAAAACCTTTTCCAATCCGGTTTGGTGAAGGTTCTGAGAGTTCCAATCTAGTGTGGTGTGATGCATATTTGGATGCTGTCAAGAGTGTATGAGAAGTTGAGAACAAATCCGATCGGAAGCCAGTGAGTTTGTAAAACCTTCACCCCCGAAACCAAAGAAAAATAAGCAAAGAAGAAAAGAAGGGGTCACCCACCCTCAGGCAGATGCAATCATTGCAATGTTATAACTCTCGACTAGAAAGGTAGATGTGATCTAATAGACCATGGATTAACGCTCCCGACAAGAGAGATCCATCAGGATATATGTCAGTTGCCCTGAGTTCAGTTGGTCGAGCGCTGGTCGGTTAGGCACCTTTGTGGCTTAGGGTGTGGGTTGGAGTCTTCGAGCCTGCACTCTGGTGCACCGTACATACTGGATATTGGTATTCTGCAATATTCACCATTGTGGCTTAGGGTGTGGGTTCAAATCTTTGGGCCTGCACTCCGGTGTGATGTTCTGAATATTGATATTGTGGATTCACTGCGCAGAGCTTATTAGGCCCATTCGCACACTGCGTTTGCACTGTAGCCCAGATGGATTGGGTCCCTGTGTGTTCACTTCCACAGGTTGCGGGTTCGAGTGTTGCCATGCCCTGTGGGGCACTTGTGGCGCATGCTGCAGGCCAGGCGTTAGACCGTGAAATACACCCGTTCCTCGGAGACGCAGGTTGCAGGTTTGATCCATGCCATGCCCGAGTGGATGCTTAGGCGCAGCCTGCCGGTTCCCTGTCCGAGCCTAGATAGATGGTGCTCGGTCGACTAGAGGGGTCCTGAGCCCACTGTCTTGTGCCAGGATAAGGTTGCAGCTGCCACCGCTCTGAAGCATCTACAGTTGGCTGGCTGGGATTAGATCTGTGCCTGCTGTCTCCGACCCAGCAGCTGGGCTACAGTGCATTCGCCTACTAGGGTCAGGTACCCCTTGGGGGGATGGCCCAATAAATTGTACGCAATGGATACTACACATTGGGGGTAGGCTGTTCGGTGTTCTTGATGAGAACGGAAGGGCAACTCGCAGCACCTCAGGGGGAGCAAGGGTGACGCCTGTGCGACTGGGTACCGTAAAGGTCTCCTGGTGCAGTATACTCTTGGCAGTTAACCCGGAGACCTGCGCTCTTGAGTTGAAACGCCAACTGCCCTAGCGTGAACGTGTACATTTTCATTTTAAAAAAAAAGCAGATGATCAATCCTTGCTCTTGAATGAATTAATTTCCTGATTTGCAACTTGCAGCCGATTTGCAATTCAAAACACTTCTCATTGTGGGTGGCATTAGCTCAGTGGGTGCACTGGTGGAAATTGCGCCTTGTGGTATAAAGGCACCAGGGTTGCTCTATGGGGGGGAATCGGGATTAGGGGATTCATGGTGCACCCAGCATGGGGCGTCCTTAGGGTGTTCTTCAGCATGATGTATTGGAGCTGGGGGAGAGAGGTCTCAGCGGGGGGAAGCTGGGGTCCTTCCGAGTGGGTAGTGCTGGTGGGTTGTGTGTGCCCTAGGGGGGATTTAGGGGACGTCCTAGAGGGGGCTTAGGGCGTTCTGTAGGGGTGGTACCACATCCTAGGGGGGGTCTAGGGAGCCTTCTAATGAAACTGTGGAGGATATCTCTGGCGCTGAGGCGCTAAGTAGGGGGCTAGGGCTGAGGGTGCCCGCTTTGAATAGCAGTAGGAACTAGGGGTGTTACAGAGCACCATGTGGAGTGTGGTAGACGTAGGAACCCAAGGTGAAACACCCCTACTGGGGCAGTTCGCCTAAGGTAGTTTTGGTGCCTTACTTGCTAGGTGACTAGAAATAGGAAACTCCACTGTACGCGGGAAACTCCTCGAATAGATAGAATTTAATTTCTAGATAGTAAGTAATTGGAAATAAATTATTTAGAGCCTTTAGAGGGCAATCTGCAGGAAACCAACATATGTCTCTGTAGGATCCTCGGAGACTTTATGTGGAGCTACTGGTAATTAATAATATAAAAGAAAGACCAATGACGTATGAGTATACATACGCAATGGAGGCAGACAATAGAAGTGATAGGCGTGACCGCCCTACTCTCCAGGAAGATCTGGTCTATAGAGCTAGCATAGTACTAGGGAGCAAGGGCAAATATATAACTGGGGCACTTGTAGTATGCTGAACCATCTTGACCATGTGCTGCATGGGAGGGGTGACCTGCGGTCGTAATGGTTGAGGAGAACATTGTAATGCCAGCAGGGGGACCCCACTTGGGGGGGGTGACAAGCTGTAATGGGGTCGTAAAAAGTACTGACCAGGGCTACTAGGGTCACAGAGGTTCACTTAGGGCAATAGGCCCCTAAGACCATGATATATGCGGTTTAGTGGGTCTAGACTCTAGAGTCAAACCATTTACATCGAGGGTGTTAGGGAGTTACGATGCCAGTCACGCCCATGGATGTGCCATGGAAGGTCTGATCCTGCCACCCGCAACCCTTTTTTTTTTGAAGGAAAAAGAAAACATTTTTCATCCCTACATGAGTATGGTGCACTGACTGTCGTGTTTGAACAATCTGCGCAGGTAACAAAAGCTTACCAGAAGCTGAAGAGGTTACAGCAGCCAAGCGGCCAGGAGAGTATGCTCGATTCAGTATCCTTGTACGAGACATTAGGTGGACACTCGCGATCAGGTCTCAGCAATGCTATAGAGGTGACCAGTGTGGCAAAGGATGGAGAAATTCCCTCGTCGATAATTGCTTCCGTTCGGCGATTGGATGCAGACATTACTGCAAGTGTTGTCATGGCCATGCGGACCAGAGCCAGTTCTAACAGGGCTTCCGTGGCAAGGTGAGGAATGAACATTTCATTGTCCATTTGTAAGAGATCAATGTTCAACAGTTTGAGCTAGTTGGAGCTTAGCTAGCAGTTTTGTGCCCAATGCCTTCCCCATTCAGGTATTACCTACTCAAAGATGGATCGGCAGGTCACATGGCACCCACTGGATCAGGGTCTTGTGCACTGTCTGGTTCAACATTGATGGATTAAGAACTCTACAGCTTTTAGGTCTTTAGAAGCTTAGACCCAACATGTAGACTCATTAGCGCTCCTTAGCGTTTCCTTGGTAGAAGGTGAGTGGTATCTTTCTTTCCTTCCTATCATCGCGAGCAATTGCTGCAGATAAGTGCACCAACTGCAAAGGGAAAGGATGCGGCAACTTAGTTAGCAGAAAGGAGAGAGATGTCCTTAAAAGCTGAGGTGAACGGAGGCAGTCACAGCTGAAGTGCGGAGGAAATGACTGTGGGTGGTGGGGACCTATGACGCGTAAAGTAGAGAGAGGAAAAACAGGAGGTGAATGGAGGCAATCACCACAGTAACTCTGTGATAAGGACTGGGGAACACCTGTAAAGTTTGGTAAATGGGAATTAGCTGCTGCAAACGGAGACCAACCGTATCTACAGCAGTTGCAAAAGAGCAGGGCTCATACACTGGGAAGACGGGATGTGGGGGGTTCTATGAAGGAAAGGCGAGAGAGGAAGACATCATTAACTTGTTGAATCGAGTCTACAAGCTTTTAAGGTGCATCGTCCTCTCTTTCCCACTGCCTTCACACCTTCTTATAGTGAGTGGATCCCCGCTTTCCAGGTCGGATTCCTCAAATGCTTGTGCAGTGTTTTGCTCCATCCATGAGGGTTGCTCTTACTGTCAATTCAATGGGCATGCAACACTGCAATTAAGCACCCTGCGTAGTGTGTCCTGCAATTGTCTCTTCTTCTTCTTCTTCTTCTTCTTCTTCTTCTTCTTCCTCGTCTTCCTCCTCTTCTTCTTCTTCCTCCTCCTCCTCCTCCTCCTCCTCCTCCTCCTCCTCCTCCTCCTTCTTCTTCTTCTTCTTCTTCNACGAGTGTAGGTGTCTCTTATACACATCTAGATGTGTATAAGAGACAGGACTAGGGTTTTGCGCCCTGTTTTTTTTTTTTTTTGAACCGGAAAGTCTCCTCCTCCGCCTCCTCCTCCTTCTTCTTCTTCTTCTTCTTCTTCTTCTTCTTCTTCTTCTTCTTCTTCTCTCTCTTCTTCTTCTTCTTCTCTTCCGCCTCCTTCTTCTCCTCCTCCTCCTCCTCCTCCTCCTCCTCCTTCTTCTTCTTCTTCTTCTTCTTCTTCTTCTTCTTCTTCTTCTTCTTCTTCCTCCTCCTCTTCTTCCTCCTCCTCCTCCTCCGCCTCCTCCTCCTTCTTCTTCTTCTTCTTCTTCTTCTTCTTCTTCTTCTTCTTTCTCCCTTCTTCTTCTTCTTCTTCCGGTCCGATGTTCATTGGCTGCGGATTATGACTACCTGTTCAGGTTGACTCACTGCGTACTGACTTGGTTGGACTGTACCACACCCAGCAGTCCCAGAATTCGCCACAGGTTTTCAAGCGCCCGCCACACAATATCTCGAGCACAATTCGTCATGTTGCGTCGTTCCGCTCTCGCTGCCCTACTTTTACGTTTGCAAAAAGGTTAAAAGGCGGATTGGTTCAGCTTCACCCTCACCCCGTTTGGAGTTGAGGGTGTACTGTTCTTTTTTTTTGTGTTGAGCAAACTGTTTGCCCTTACATCCTCAGTCTGCACCGGTGCTTCGCTGCTCGAAGTGAGTGCTTCTTCTGGACATGCGAGTACAGAAGAAATGTCCCAGTAATTAAATTTGCCTGTTTTTCTTTTCAGAGTTTTTTTTTTTCTTTTCTTTTTTGCCAAGATTTTTCCAACAACAGTTATAAGGTTACAAAATTCGACAGGTAATTGAATTGGTTGGACTTAAAAACAATTTGAAACTGTTTTCACCTTGGCAGTAACAGATGCAGATCCCAGGGATCGATCCCTAGACCTCACCTCACCAGTGTACAGTACCTCTGTGTGTTTGAACCCGTGACCTGCGTTTTAGGAGTCAGTTGTTGCTTGTCGTAGGTCTGTGTAGCTGTAGGGGTTCGATCTGTAGATCTGTTGAGTAGGGGTCATAGTTGTATAGAGGCCGTAGCTGTAGCAATTTTGAAAGGTCAAGGTCGTAGCTGCTACAGTCCCGAAAGGCCAAGTCCACAGACTTCCGGAAGGTCCGGAAGTAGCCTTTCAAGTTTTCCTCACGTTACCCACAGCAGACCAGAGGCAAGTGGGCAAGTGGTGAGTCCAACTTCGCTTAGTCAGCGGTACCCAGTCCCAGTCTCACTTTGTACAGTCAGCAAGTATCATGAGGGACTGTGTGCACAGTGGGCCCGGTGGAAAGGGGCAGACCAGTGACTTACAGAAGTATAAATCAAGAGGCAGCGTCCAGCCATTCATTCATTTCCTGCGGAAGCCATGCGGAAGCGCTGCCAGGCGACTTGTGCGAGGTGGTCTGCAGATGCCCGAAGTCGAAGTGGGCTGAAGGGAGATAGTTCGTCCATAGTCAGCAGTTGTGGAGCGGCCATAGCCGCTGTAGCTTAGTGATAGACGTCAGTGTGTGTGTGTGGTTTTGTACTGAGTTGTGCGTGTGGGATATCCAGGGAGATCCTGAGTCGAGTGCATGTGAACAGTTGGTTGAACACAGTGGCAACAGAGGATGTGAGGGCGCTGAGGCGCCATAGCTGTTTGGAAG
>BFEA01000058.1:1132971-1148431 GCA_003427395.1 Chara braunii
AGAGAGAGAGAGAGAGAGAGAGAGAGAGAGAGAGAGAGAGAGAGAGAGAGAGAGGAGCGATACAAGATTGTTGTGCAGCCCAAGAAGGAAGTGGCGGCCATGGCCGCCGAGCTCGGACACGGAGTGAACGAAGGAAAGAGAAGACCTGGCGAAGGAGGAGGGAGAGACGAAGAGGAATGAAGAAGTCATAACCAAGGAGGAGGAAGGAGGGACGACGAAGAAGAAGGAAACCATAGTCGGGGTGAAGTGAGAAAGAAGACGAAAGAAGGAAGAAGGGAGGAGAAGAGACGTAAAGGTTGGTGAGAGAGAAGGGGTTGGCAGCCATAGCCGAGTCGAGGGTTGACCAAGGCGTTGACCGAGGGGTTGACCAAGACTTTGATCAAGGAGTTGACCAAGGAGTTGACTGGCATTGACCAAGGCAATGACCGACGAGTTGATCAAGCGTTGACCAGCGTTGACCGGGGCTGTTGACCATGAAATTGACCAAGCTGGAGTTGGTATACTCTCTCCAAGCCTTCAGCCTATCCCCTCACCCTATGGATGTGCACTCACCCCATGGTACTTGCTGAGTCTGTCTATCTCTTCTTTCTGCATCAAGTCTCTTCTGTCCAGGTGATAGGAACTCCGTATATGAGGTCGTACAACTGTGTTGACGAAACCCACATGGGCCGAGTAGGGTTAAAGGTCGTGTCTGATGACTGACTGACCCAGAAGACAAACCCTCCCAAGGACCGGTACAGACCGGTGGGCTGCTCAGTGTGGCATGGTAGGCCCAAAATCCAAGCCGTGGGCTGCACAACCAGTTGTCTAAGTGTTGAGAGAGCTCTGCTGATCGCGTCGTCCTGACTGCGACGTTAAAGAATTCCTGAGGAGTTATGGGGGATCTCCCTAAATGTCTCCTGATCAGCAGTAGAGCTATGTAGTGACAACCTTAAAAGTAGGTCAAGGCTAGTGACCCTAGTTGACAGGGTCCTGATTCGGAGAGAAAGCCCAGTGGGATTGACCGCAGGTGCAGGGCATCATGCTCTGGTTTGTAAAGGATAGTGGTGGCGAAAGCTTCCGTCGGCCGTGGTAACTTGGCTAGATCAAAGGGTAAGGCTTTGTGGTCCTTAGAGAGTTAGTCAGTCAGTTACCCCCCTCAGTGAATTCCTCAGCGCCCTGCGATAGCGTTTCGCAGATGTCACCAGGGGCCTCAGGGCTTCTGACAAGTTGCAAACTGTTCACACGAGACAGTGGAAGAGTGTTAGGACATTGAAGGCCGACGTGGATGAGCTCGTCGCCATTCCTGGCCATGGGGTCACTGAGCCCCAATTGGTCCAATTGTTCTACCGCGCTATGCCCGACATGGGCATTTCTTTGATAGAAAGCAGCAACCCAACATAACGTACGATACGTTGAGTAGGGAGGTTGTTGCCTTTGAAGCTCAGTCCATGCCAGTTACCACTTTCTGGCATAAGGACCTCGCCAAAGCGAAAAAGTCGAAAGGCCACACCATCACCAGTCAGGTCAAGGCTAAAGACAACCTTATTCTTACATTAGATGAGGGTACTCTAGAAGAGGTCCCGTATAGCGAGATTGAGTGGGGCCTCGATGAGGCGGACAACGACACTGGCCAGGGAAGGATCTATGCTGCTGTCGCGGCCGGAGGGAGGCCGCAAGGAAGAGGAAGAGGTTAGAGCCAAAGGGGCCAGACCTCTGGTGATCGAGGGCAAACCGGCCAGGGGGTTGGCGGCAGGGGAAACCGCCAAGCGGGAGGAAGGGGTCAAGGTCCCCCGTCAAACCGTCGTTGCTCTAGTCGGTCACCTCCCATGTCTGGTGGATGGCACCCCGGTCGGCCTGAGGGCCGACCCTGGGAATCACTGGGCTTGGAACAGACAGTGTGGCAGAGGCGAATAGACCAGGATCATCGCATCTATTGCGGTGATCCTGGGCACATCATAAAATATTGCCCTAAATATAGAGAAGCCCGGTTTGATGTGCAGGCAGAAAAGGCAACCGCCGGTAGGGGTTGCAACTGCCCCTACCCCTAGACCATGTGGAGAAGAGTGCTCGCACCACAGAGAAACTCCCAAGCCACATGTGTCTATGACAGAGGTTGCTGGCCAGTGTCTAGACAGCTGTCCAAAGACTGCTTGTGTTAGAATCTCTCTAGGCACTTCCCTCACAGGGGAGAGGCGGTTAACGGAGACCCAAAATTTCAGCGTTTTTTGAATGCTATTTATAAGAAAACCAGAAGGCCTTTTTAACCAAAAATTGCATCATTCCATAGAGTGCACACCATATTAACAAACCATTAAAAAAAAATGAAAAATAAAAAATAAAAACAGGGTGAAACAGTAAGGCAAAAGTGCACTTGAATGACATTTTGGATTCAGCGAATTTTCAGAATTTTCAGCGTTTTTGGAAACACTCTTATCAGAGGAAATTCCAATGCTCCAAATTTGATACACAACAACCTTGAACTAAGAAAAAAACAGGCAAAAAGAAAAACAAAAAAAAAACATGAAATTTCACCCCCAAACCCTAATTTCAGTTTTGGACCTGTTACTCAGGAGCTGAAGACTGGGGGTCCCCGTTAACCACGTGTGTCACAGGCTGGCAGAAGAGTTGAAGGAGAGAATGCCTGCCTGGGCCAAAATGAAGAAAGATGCGAAGGGACAACTGGTTTTGGTAGATGTAGAGATTTTCAGAGGTAGAGTAGCGGCCCTTATAGACAGTGGGGCCACCCGCAGCTATATTATTAAGAAGGCATAGCAGAAGCTGAAGCTTAATTTGAAAGTCCAAAAGTTAGCAGACCCTATAGGTAGCATCCTCGTAGACAATCGCATTGTGCGAATCGAGGACTATGTCGAGGGAGTCCAGGCGTACTTTCGCCTAGAGAAGGATGGGAAGGTAGAGAAAGTCCTTCATTCCTTGACTCTCCTCGTAGAAGACAGTCTCCCATTTGACATAGTTTTGGGAATGGATTGGGGAGAGGCAGCAGGGGCCACACTCCATTTAAGAGAGCACGAGTGTAGGCTCCCTAGTCCATCAGGCGAAGAGAAGACAGCCCGCCTGTTCCATGTGTCAGGAGTAGATAACTCTCTAGCACATTGCTGCCTCAGTGCTCCCGTGTTCGCGCGATTGGTGAAGGAGGAGCAACTAGAGGAATAGGTCTTTGTAGCCTATGTACGACCTGTTACTGAGCCTAAGGAAGAGGAACCCACTAACCCAACTATTGCGAAGTTGCTGGAAGAGTACGCAGGCTTGTCTGAGCCGCCTACAGGTGTATTGCCGCAGCCAATCCAACATCGCATTGAGATAGAGCCTGGCAGTAGAACTCCTAAGGGGGCTGTTTATAGAATGTCCCCACGAGAGTTAGAGGAACTACGCAAGCAGCTAGACAAACTCCTCGAAAAGGGTTGGATTAGGCCCAACTCGTCTCCATTTGGAGCACCTGTTCATTTTGTCCCCAAAAAGGAGGGAGAGCTTCGTATGTGCATTGACTATAGAGGTCTTAACGCCATCACAATGAAGAATGCAGAACCACTGCCCCGTATAGATGATCTGCTAGATCGGGTGCAGGGCTGCAAATACTTCTCAAAGATAGATTTGAAGTTAGGCTATCATCAGATAGAGGTCCATGTTGATGATCAGCACAAGACGACGTTTAGAACTAGATATGGGCACTACGAGTTTATAGTAATGCCTTTTGAACTAACCAATGTCCCAACTACTTTCAACGTTGTATGAATGATTTGTTTAGGCCTTGGTTAGATAGATTCGTAGTAGTCTACTTAGATGATATTTTAATCTTTAGTAAGACCCTTCAGGAGCATGAGGTTCATCCGAGGCAGGTCTTGGAGAAGCTAAGGGAAGCTAACTTTAAGATCAACGCGAAGAAGTGCAAGTGGGCCAAGACACAAGTTCTGTACTTGGGCCACGTCTTAGATGGAGATGGCATAAAACCTGAGGACAGTGAAATAGCAGCGATTAAAGATTGGCCGACTTCCCACACGTTGACTGAGTTGCGATCGTTCCTAGGGTTGGAAAATTACTATAGAAAGTTCGTTAGGAACTTTTCTACTATCGTTGCACCTCTTCGGAGAGTGCTAAAGAAAGAGGCGATCTGGAAGTGGGACAAAGATTGTACATCAGCCCTGAAGAAGTTGAAGCGGGCTTTGATAGAGTACCCACTCCTCAAGGTAGCCGATCCGTCCCGGCCTTTCGCTGTTACTACTGATGCAAGTCAGTACGACATAGGCGATGATTTACAGCAGGACGATGGCAATGAGAATAGACCCGTAGAGTTCATGTCTGCCAGGATGCCTTCAGAGAAGGTAGCGACATCAACCTATAGAGGGAACTCTACGTTCTCAGGCAAGCACTAGACCATTGGAAGCACTACTTGCTTGGGAGGCACTTCAAAGTGTATTCAAACCACGGGACGCTGAGGTGGTTGAAGACAGGCCAAGATGACACCTAAGCTTACCAGGTGGGCCACAAAAATAGATCAGTTTGACTTTGAGCTCAAGCCGGTTAAAGGGAAGTATAATGTAGTCGCGGACGCTCTAAGCAGAAGGGCTGATTACTTTGGAGTGATAGTTCATTATCTGGACATAGGGAGAGACCTACAACAAAAAGTCAAAGATGCATATGCACAGGACCCTATCTATAGTGACCTCCTCAAGAGAGTAAAGGAGGCCCCAGAGACAGAAACAAATTACAGCTAGGAAATTCGTAGTTTGATCCTAGGGGAATGTCGCGACACAGAGGGACACTTCGGTTGGCAGAAGACATCAGCCAACCTTATTCGTGCGTATACGTGGCCTGGTATGAAGGCTGACTGCATAGAGTATGTACGCATTTGTAAGGTGTGCCAGCGAAATAAGACCACTACGCGAGCCCCTCTTGGTCTTCTCAGACCCTTGCCTATTCCCGATTGGCCCGAAGATTCTGTGTCCATCGACTTTATGGATGCAGGGGTCAAGAGTAGGCATGGCAAGAGTCAAGTCATGGTTATAGTGGATAGATTTAGCAAGTATGCAGTTTTGTTCCCTTGTAGATTTAGCAAGTATGCAGTTTTTGTTCCCTTGCCTTCAGAGGCACATACAGATTTAGTAATACAAAAGTTTTTCGACCATTGGGTCAGTGATCACGGGTTACCGCTGTGTATAGTTAGCGATAGAGATACCCGGTTCACTAGTCAGAACTGGCTGGAGTTGATGAGAGTCTATGGCTCTAGATTGTTGATGTCATCTGGCCGTCATCCTGAGACTAACGGTCAGACTGAACAGATGAACAAAATACTGCAACAAGTTCTCATAATGTATATTAGACCTGATCAACTTAACTGGGATGAGATGCTTCCCAAGGTAGCCAGCGCATACAATAACGGCGTGCACTTAGCGACTTGTCGCACTCCCAACGAGTTACATAAGTCCTTTAGACCGCATAGACCGTTTGAGGGACTCAACCGGGATCAGATTCAGAGGCTACCGCCCGGAACTACGGAGTTCGCGATACAGCGTGAGAAAGAGATTGCTACCGTAGTAGAGAACCTCAGGAAGGCCCAGCATAGAATGATAGAGCAAGCCAATAAGCACCGTCGCCCATCACAGTTCCAAGTAGGCGACTTAGTCTGGGTCAAGTCAGAAGAGTTTATTCCTGAGGAGAACATCTCACAAAAACTGTTACCTGCATACAGAGGACCTTGGTCAGTTCTAGAAGTTAAGGGCGGAGAGGATGGACCGTCCTACACGATAGAGATTCCGGCGCACCTCCACACCTACCCAGTTTTTCATGCCTCAAAGTTGCTGCCTTGTACCACAAGTCAACAGTTTCCATCACAGAGGTCCATGATCCCTCCGGACATGGATGGAAGGTCCGGCATTGAAGGCATCGTAGCTGAAGATGTCTTCAGAACCAGAGGTAGGGGTCGTCCACAAAAACAGTACAAAGTTAGATTTGCCTATCAAGAACCGGAAGACGACCGCTGGTTCACCCGAACAGAGCTTTTAGAGACAGCTCCCGATATAGTCCGAGCCTACGAAAGAGATAAGAAAGGTAAACGTCCTACCTTGGACTGAAGTATTCTCGGGGGGCCTCGAAATTAGGCCGGCGGGAGTGAAACGGTTTTCACCTTGGCAGTAACAGATGCAGATCCCAGGGATCGATCCCTAGACCTCACCTCACCAGTGTACAGTACCTCTGTGTGTTTGAACCCGTGACCTGCGTTTTAGGAGTCAGTTGTTGCTTGTCGTAGGTCTGTGTAGCTGTAGGGGTTCGATCTGTAGATCTGTCGAGTAGGGGTCATAGTTGTGTAGAGGCCGTAGCTGTAGCAATTTTGAAAGGTCAAGGTCGTAGCTGCTACAGTCCCGGAAGGCCAAGTCCACAGACTTCCGGAAGGTCCGGAAGTAGCCTTCCGAGTTTCCCTCACGTTACCCACAGCAGACCAGAGGCAAGTGGGCAAGTGGTGAGTCTAACTTCGCTTAGTCAGCGGTACCCAGTCCCAGGCTCACTTTGTACAGTCAGCAAGTATCATGAGGGACTGTGTGCACAGTGGGCCCGGTGGAAAGGGGCAGACCAGCGACTTACAGAAGTATAAATCAAGAGGCAGCGTCCAGCCATTCATTCATTTCCTGCGTAAGCCATGCGGAAGCGCTGCCAGGCGACTTGTGCGAGGTGGTCTGCAGATGCCTGAAGTCGAAGTGGGCGGAAGGGAGACAGTTCGTCCATAGTCAGCAGTTGTGGAGCGGCCATAGCCGCTGTAGCTTAGTGATAGACGTCAGTGTGTGTGTTTGGTTGTGTACTGAGTTGTGCGCGTGGGATATCCAGGGAGATCCTGAGTCGAGTGCATGTGAACAGTTGGTTGAACACAGTGGCAACAGAGGATGTGAGGGCGCTGAGGCGCCATAGCTGTTTGGAAGYGAGTTTGTATCTGAACGGTGTTCGCGGCTTGATTATCTCTGAGCTTTGTGTGGGCGCACAGCACCAGTGTGAAGTACCATCTGTTTGCATGTTTGCGAAGTGAAGAAGAAAGCGAGTCTGATTGCAAATTGAATTAGCCCCCCCCAAAAAAGAAAAAGATTACAAAATTTGCCTGTTTTTCGTCCTTGCTTTGTGTTGATTCATGACAATGTTATGAATCTATGATCCTCCATCCATAGTGCAAAACTCAAGTTGCGAGAAATGCAAGACATGCTGAAATTTCAAAAGATAAGATGGAAAGATATTAAGATTAGAGAGAAATTGTCCTTCGGGACATCCGTTAAAATTGGAACGATACAGAGAAGATTAGCATGGCCCCTGCGCAAGGATGACACGCATAAATTGAGAAATGGTCCATATTAAAAAGAAAAAAAAGATTAGAGAGGAAAGAATCAAAGAAGACGAGAATTACACAAGCGATGTCTTCCCTCTCCTTTTTCCTCATCCCTCTCCTTCTCCTTCACTCCTCCCCCTACATTAACAGATGAGTGACTGAAGAGGAATCATGTCCGAGTGTTCCCCCTTACTTCCAGCAACTCAAGAAACCACCTTTCAGCCCTAGCCCTGCTTTTCTCTCCTGTTCGTAGCATCTATCGCTATTGCGGAATATCCGTACTCATCACGGATGTGCACAGGACAATGCAAACACTACTATGGTTGTCCCATCCCATCCTGGCATAGCCACACTCTTAGAAGATGTCGAAGACCAACCAGGGCCCCACGCTGGGGCCTTCTTGATGCAACGCCAACCAAGGAAGTGGAGATGAGGGTCAACCATAGCCAAGGTGAGTCTCTCTATGTCGGTTCCTCTCTCTCTCCCTCTCCCTCACCTCCTACTCCCTCCTACTGCCCTTCTCATTCCTCTGCCATGGGGCGCTTCACTCTCTACCATCATAGCCAGGTCTTCTCCCTACCGCGTCTCCTCCTCCATAAGGAGGTCTCCTACCTCACCCTCCAGCTGTCCGCTCCTCCGGCACTCCACCCAACTTCCCCCTCTGGCCGGAGCAGCATCTAGACCGCTGGGTAAGACTCTGCTCCCCTCATCCTGCCCGAATGATACTCTCCTTCAGGCTCCCACGGCCTCTCAAGCTCTTAGCTTCCCTTAGGCTAAGGTACCACGTCTGCTGCTGCCTTCTCGGGGCACTACCGTCTTCACCCAAATAGAACGCCCGGTCATTACAGCCGTATTTGCTCCAAGTTTCAGTCCACATACAGCGATAATAACCGGGCGTTCTATTCGGGTGAAGACGGTAGGCCTAGCTGAAGTTCCTTCTTTTTTGGCAGGAATGTTATTGCAGCCTTTAAGTTTACCTCAGGGCCTGAATCTGACCTATCGGAAATCTAGATTTGGGCCTGACTATCTTGACCTTTTCGTAGGCCACAGGACCTACCAGGCCTTTGTTGGGCCTGCCCGTGCTACTGGAAAATGCTTGCCAGGTACTACCTGCTCCCTACTTGGTCCCTGTCCGTCCTAGCCTCTACAAGCAGTCCGTCCAGTCCCAATTTCTGTCTGGCCCCCTCGGTTTCCTAATTTCAACTCTACCCCTCCTGGGAACCCAGAAAACACAGAGCAAGCACACGGTCAGTACCCTGCATAGCAATCATCACATGGGGACTTACACACATGCACATACACAGCAAACTTGCACAGTCCATGGAAATCTCGGGACGTCAGTTCGTCAAGCAGCAATACTAAGAAAACAGCAGAAATCTCAGACTGATTCTGTGCTGGTCGGTGCACTCTCACCAACCCAGAAGTGAGGTCCCTTTGAGCTAGAAAGAACCTAGGGGTCAGCACAGAATGCATCATAGGCACAAAATGCGAAAAATGCAAGCATACGCTCGTGATTGAGAAGTCCAGTGGACGATCATCGACGGGGTGATACAAAAAATGCACCAGATATTTGCGTCTTCGGATGATCTTAGACCTTTGCCCTCGTGTTCACAAATGCGTGCGAATTATGCGATCAATCTCAAAGCCACCGTTGATGGGATGTGGAATCATCGATGGCCTGCTGCTGGAAATTCATCTGAGTTAGTGCAGGGGTACAACTTAGAGGCATGAAACACCGGAGGATATGTACACGGATGCAGAGGAACATCCTCAACTAGGAGTGTCCATCGTACTCGCTTCCTAGGACCTTGAGAATAAGCCAAGGTCCATAGTAGCTGTTTGTGCATCGCTGAGACAGCGCATGTATGCAGATTCCGTTACTTCACACCATAACCAGGCATGCCAGGGGTCAAGCGAGTCTGCCCATCAGGCACGAAGTACTCAATAGGACTGTGAACTGACCAACCAATGCACCAACTCATATGGGCTCATACCAGTAGCGGAGCAAATAGAGTGGTTACACAGATTCCTTGCTATGGGCAGATCCTCGTCCCAATATCCTTGTCCCAACTGTTTTGATCGGGGACAATGAGCGAACACAGCAATTGTGCGACTGTCTGGTTCGTTTGTTCTGCTTGTCCATTTGTTTCCGGATGGCAACCAGAAGTCATGGCCGACTGCGCTTCATACAGTTCGGTAGTGAAGGATTTACACTGGGAACTAATTGAAGCGGGTATCTTGATCGCTCACAATGTTTTCGGCGGGGGCCATCCGAGACAGTAATGTTTCTCAAATTCCTTAATGACCAGGTTCGTCCGTGTATGGGATAGTAGAGGGATGAAGGTGATGAACTTGGAAAACCTGTCGACATCACTCGTGGTCAATAGGTGGTGTCATTTTCGGTGATTTTCACCGAAACTGCCATATTTCCCTGAATTTTTTTATTTTTTTTTTGTCTGATATGTATAAGCTTTAGGGTATATCTGTATTCAGTTTCGGCAATGCACACTCATAATACTAACATAAAAGAAACAAACAGGCGAACAAAAACGAAAAAAAATAAAATTGAACAGCACTATAAAACCCTATTTTGCCAACTCGGGAAACGTTTTGGCGAACTTCGAAAGCTACTTCGAATAGGGTTTTATAGTGCTGTTCATTTTTTTTTTCCGTTTTTTTTTGCCTGTTTGTTTTTTTTAATCTTAGTATTATGAGCCTGCATAGTTTGTTTGCAAACGTTTCGACGACATTGCTTGTAGTGATGCGGCGGAAAACCGCAAATTTTGGCCCTTCCATTAACCGCGCGTCGTCGACATGCACCGTGATTTGAGAGAATCTATTTCTGCTTTGCCCATGTCAATGAAATCAATGGAAACAGATTCACTGGGGCCCTCAGGAATAGTGATGCATCCGAGTGATGCAATTGAGCCAAAGGATCAGCCAAGTCGGACACTGACTTGACCCAACCCATCAGACACCACACATGTGAGAGAGAAGGGAGGAACGGCATACACAGAAGAAAGGTCCCTCCTTGAGCACACACATGGGAAGAAACCACGGATGAGGGGATGAGGAGACACCGCACATTTGAGAGACAAGGGAGGGACCGCATACACAGAAGAAAGGTCCCTCCTTGAGCACACACATGGGGAGAAACCACTGATGACGGGATAAAGGAGACACCACAATTGTGAGAGAGAAGGGAGGGACCGCATACACAGAAGAAAGATCCCTCCTTGAGCACACACATGGGGAGAAACCACGGATGAGGGGATGGAGGAAGAGCAAGACGGAAATACCAAAGTCGCGATAGCGCAGTCCAAAAATAGTCTCCCTGTCAAATATCCAATCAATGTCTGCCCCTGCAATGTCGAATCAGCTCCTGGGCCCCATATCCTGCCATAACCTCTGCCTGTAACCTCTTTCTCTCTCTCGCTCTCTCTCTCTCTCTCTCTCTCTCTCTCTCTCTCTCTCTCTCTCTCTCTCTCTCTCTCTCTCTGGAAGAACAAGGAGAAAAAGAAGAAGGAGAAGAAGCAGAGAGGAGGATATGGAAGGCAGGAGCAGGAAGAAGAAGAAGAAGATGTCAATCTCTCCACTGCCTCACCTGCAGGTAACTGCTGCCAAGTCCTAACGAGCTGGAGTGCCTCTCTGTGCTGCAGGTCGCTAGTGAAGAAACCAGCTACGGCGCCCAGGTAAGCTATCTGCACCTCGCAGGTATGGCCACCACCTCTCCCCTCACCTCTCCTAGATCCTAAGCCTCAACCTGTAGTGCAGCGCTCCAAAAGTCGCATACTGCTCCGACAACGTGATGCTCACAATGTTGTCAACTGAAAATCTACCGAACTGGACTGCCCTCCCACTAGATATAGTGTTGGGCCTGGCTGGGCAGCCCACGGTCTGTATCCAGGACGGTCTGTATCCAGGAGCATCGGATCTAAGATCAGATCGAAGGCCCTGAATGCAGGTCCAAATCTTCCTCCTGGTGGTATCTTGCGGCCACGGCAGGTCTTACCTATTAGGGGAAAGTCCGAGGTGACCCACCTGGAACCGACAAAAATGGACCAGACAGCAAGACTCAGTAAATAAATAAATAAATAAATGCTGAATTGCAATCAGACATGTCTTCACCTCACATTCAACATGCATACGTGCAGCTGGCGATGGCAACAGAAACTTCCACAGACGCAGAATCAGCAACAGACTTGAGATGGCGCAGTGCGGCCACACAAAAAACTCAGAGATATGGCCTTCGGCCAGGAACTCAGCTCAAACAACTTGTCACATCTCATGGCTATGGCGTCTGAGCGCCAGTCTCGAATTCCCACCCGAACACTGTATCCACCGTCAGACACACTCACACGTGCGTACGCACACAACACTTGGATCTACCCTGAATGTCTGCACATACACACACGCTAACTACTAACTTGTCGCACTGGCAGCTATGGCCGTGGCCGTCTTCCTCCTCTCTAGCGGCTATCGCCGCTTGTCCTCTTCCACCTTCGGGCTCTCTTGTTGACCACCGGTGAACTCAGCTCACAAATCACTCGAGCAGCGCTTCCGCGTAGTTCCCCAGATAATGAGTGAATGACTGATCGCTGCCTCTTTATTTATACTGTTTCGTTTGGTGGCCTGGGCCTGCCCGATGTCCCAGGCACTCAAGATGTGCAGTTCCACTCTGGTACTTGCTGCAAAAAGGACTGGACTGGGACTGCCTTTCACTTGCCCCTTCAGTGTTGACTTGGGACTCTTGACCTTTCAAAGATCGACAGACTGCCCTTTCAACCTGCGAGAGGTCAAGTTGACTCTTCGAGCACTACTCTAGCCACGGCCTACTGACCTTTCAGAGGATGTATAAATTTGCCATTCTAGGAAACTTACAGACGACCCTTAAAGACTTTGAAACAACTAATCTATGGATCAAATCCGCACGACCCAAGCTGTACACACAAAACATTTGTACACGGTTTAAGGGACAGTTCGAGGGTTCAAAGCACACAGGGTCAACGGGCAAGTATACAGTGGGCTAGGGAAGGTCTGGGGATCGAGTCCTTGTATCTGCAATGTTGCCCGAACTGGGTGAAACCCTTTCAGAGTCAAAAAAGGACAGCAAGACTGAGCAAAAAGAAAAATAAGGGAATAAATAAATGCTGAATAAAAAAAGGCAGCAAGACTCAGCAAAAAGATAATTAAGGGACTAAATAAATGCTGAATGAAAAAAGACAGCAAGACTGAGCAAAAAGATAAAAACGGGAATAAATAAATGCTGAATAAAAAAAAGAACCAGCATGATGCAGAAAAACTTGCCTGGCCTGGAAATGGCCCTGGGCCTCCAGGTTGCGCAGCAAAAAAATGGTGTGCGGCCTGGGGGCCACCAACAACGGTCGGGCCCTAAGAAAAAGGGCCCCTGTACAGGCCTCAGCATGCTACAGATAGGAAGGGGTCTAACCGTCTAAGCTAACCAAGGGGCTGCCGTCCGTGGATTTTATCCATTTGGCAGACTTTACAACTCAACTCGCCACAAACTTATATGGAGAATATCCTTCATATGATTGCCAATAGAACTTCTGCAACAAACTTCCATATGATCCTTCATATGATAGCCAATAGGAAGCGACCGTTGTTGTCATGGTATTCGCCCAGAATTCAGGAGTGAATTGCCTCGACATCAGGCACACAGCTGATCACGTTCCGCATGTATGCGGAGCAACATACCGTCCTGTATGCGGAAATCAGGCTGGCGACCAGGGTCAGCCAGCAACTGCGTAAAGATAGGCCCAAAAATAGGGTCCTTGGGGATTGCAAGAACAAATAAAAGGGGTACCCCAAAGGAAGCCAAAGTAAACATAGTCAGAAAGGGACATATTGATTCTATTCTTCTCTATGTTGCTTGCTTAAGAGGTAAAACCGTTTCATTGTTGGATTGGCTCATCTCAAGTGTGCCCCATTGCCTGCAACAAAGGTTAAGCTGCTTAGATTTTGGGTCTACTCATCTGGGTATTAACAGGGGCTGTTGTGGTGAAAAATGATCAAAAATCTAAACCACACTTGCTGTCGTTCTAAAAAAAAAATGAAAAAAAAAACACTTACTGTCGTTCTTGTCAGGGTTTTGGACAGATAGTCTGCTAGAATAGGACGGATGGCGTGACTACAGTCCACCACTTTTCTCAGGGGTATCACGAACTCTAGGCAACCTGGTGAGTTCTTATCCATCATCAATCACATGCATCCTCGACAGACTCTGTCCAGGTTCAATCTCCTGATGAGTCAGTGAAAAAGCCCGACAAAACAGTCTGGCACAGCCATGCCTTTTTGTGGAGTCGTGTATATGACAACGCACACGGCACGGCATAGTCTCTGCTCCGAACGCTATGAAAGGATCGTCACTGCCAGCCTCTGCCGGGAAAACTGCGACCCATTCTCTGGCACTCATTCCTTCCCCCCCCCCGCCCCCTTATTACGTGCTCGATATGCCCCTTTGTGGCCTTAACATGCCATGCTTAAAGAGCTGCAAACATCAGCTGGCTTTCCTGCTGGCATGTCAGCAACATGCCATGTGCTGTCAATGACTCAGGAAACTGTGATAGAAAGTATGTGTCTCTACTACATGAAGTCATGGACTATCCTCTCGATGCCATGACCACCACATCATCCCCGATCATGTCCCACATGTAGTGTTGGGCATACACCTGCTGCAACCGCAGTCGGAAAATCTCCTTCATCCTTGCCAGACGGACAACGGACACAACAGCCTGAGGAGGAAAATAGACTATCACATGAGCCACCTGCAGAGAGCGCTGTAGTGAAAGGTTATCACTGCTAGGGCTAGCTGTTGCAGACCAAATCCTGCAACAGCTAAACACCCTTACTTTGGATCAGTCCTCGTTGTCGCCTGCCCGTAGACAATAATGTCTGCGGAAACCCAAGAAACTTGCTAAATGCCACTCTGTGATGGCCCACCTGAGATTCTGCTAGCGTGTGATTCGCATGCTTTGTTCGTGAGCATTGAAGGCATAGCCTATGTAAGTTTTTCGTAAGGCATAGCCTATGCAAGTTTTCTGTTTCATATGTACGATGACAGTCAATGTTGCAGTCATGTACAGCACCGTGACATGTTGTGTCGAATCTGTCGAAAGGTGCTGGAACAAGCATGCAAATACAACTGCGGTTGGTGTGCCTCTGTGTTCCTAGCACATAGGAGCCACGTAGGCTGTGACATCTGTCTACGCCATGCCATTTGATGCAGCAACTGCAACTGTGAGAATTGGATGTGGCGCTTCCACAGTCCACACGCAAACCAGTCCTGTTCGGTCTGTAAGGGTGGCTGCTTACCATGCCTCCAGCGGTGAGTATTGAGAACCCTCTGAAGGTTGTCCTTCCTCTGCTCCTTTCTTTGCCCCTCCACTTCCCTCCCCTCTCTCTCCCCCTTCTCCCTCCTTCGCCCCTCGCTTCATATAGAACTCGAACCTCTACCCCTTTCCCTTCCTCCCTTTTGCGTACTACCAGTAAATGCAGACAGATGAGAATCATTAAGAGAACAGACAAAATATAAGACGAACTTGATGAAGATCCAAAGAGAAATGAACAGGAGTTTTACTCTGCCTCCTTTCATAGGGTGCAAGTGGGTCGTTAGGGCGCACGGGATGTGGGCAGCTGGCACTAAACCGCAATCAACGTGGCCTCGTACTTGAGAGGGACAATAAAAGAGGAGCTGCAAGAATAAATAAAAGGGGGCCCCCAAAGAAAGCCAAGGTAACCGTAGTCAAGAAAGGGATGTAACGGAAACTGTTTCAGTTTTGGATCGGCTGATCTCATGTGTGCTTCATTGTCTGCAATAGAGGTAAAGCTGCTTCAATTTTGGATCTATTCATCTGGGCGGAACAGGGGCTGCTGTGGTGAAAATCTACAGCACACACCCATACACACACATGCATGCAAACACACACATGCACAGAAACACACACATGTACAGAAAGGCACACACAGACATGCGCACCCTCATGCACACACACACACACACATACATGCATGCACACACAACACCTGCAGACGAGTAAATATGGAAGTTGCTTATTAAATGCAGGATCAGTGCCCACGGTGGGGGGCGGGGAGGAGAGAGAGAGAGAGAGAGAGAGAGAGAGAGAGAGAGAGAGAGAG